>WEKY01037312.1:299650-370785 GCA_013390045.1 Picathartes gymnocephalus | reverse complement strand
ATGGCAAGAATTTTTCAGAAAAGGAGTGGAGGCAGACGGTCTATGTTGGCATGAAAATTTAGAATTTATCATAGCTTTTTTCTACAGAACACTTATTTACTTCTCGCTTAGTGATAAAAACCTTTTACAAAGGAAACCAAACTAGTTAGGATTTGCGTTTCCTGTTGATATTGCCAGTGAAGGGTGCCCTATTAATTAGCAGGGATTTGTGGAAGTTCTCCTCTTTTTAGAGCAGAAAATTGGGGAGCCACTCCAATTTGCTGATTTGTGTTTACCTACAGCAGAAATGGAAAAAATTTCCAGTTTTTATCTCTGCTACTATCACCAATGTCTGCATATCGCACTCCTTTCCCCTCTCATCAGGCTAACCTCTGCCATTGAAGTAAAAATACATAGAAGTGCTTCTTTATAACCACTGAATGCTTCAGCCATTTTTCCTTTCACATCTCTCAGCCCCTTGCACTGGCAATGGTCCTCCAGTCCTTTGATGGATCAGACACCTTGGTGTACACAGCAGAGCATGGTGAGGCTCCAGCTCCTCTGCAGCATGCATTGTACGCATCCAGGAAGCAGGGTCAGAGTTCTGCCTCTTTCAGGTGCTCTTCTGCAGTTGCTTAGGATAATATAAATGGCCATACTGAGCTCAAAGTGGAGGTGGACCCTGTGTATGTAATTGCTAATATCTGTTGTTACTTTTGAATCAAAAATGTAGAAAGCTTATGCGAAGATTTGAAAAAAAAGCTCCTTTCTAGGCTTGCCTCTGCCTGCTTCTCCATACAATTGGCAGGATATTGCTCTGTTTGAACAGAATCTGCTTCGATTCATATAAAATACTGAGTTAATTATTTAACCATGCTTACTTCACAGTTTCTTGTAGCTGAGCATATGTCATCACAGAGCATCACCTGCTTATGAACAAGCAGGTGACTTTGGTGACTGAAAGAGATGGGAAGATGTGCTCCCCAGGTTCATCCTGGGGGAAGGGAAACCAAATAAATTCCCTTCATTCCTACATCTGTGGGAGCAGACAAGAGAAGAGAGAGTCAAATGTGGATAAAAGGTAAAGAATGAAGAACAACTAAAAATTTAGAAGTAGAAATAGATTTAAATAAATAGATTAAGATGCCAGACCATATAAACAGTGCAAGGAGATCTATGTACTCTGTAAACAAGACAAGCTTCATGGTGTGATTCAGGCTGTTGAAGTAATGCACTACCCCTGAAATGAAGACAAATAGGAAACTTGTTACAAGTTCACTCCTAAAACACCATCACAGTTCTGCTTAACGTTGGATTCAAATGCCTAGCAGTCACCTTCCAACCCAGCAGCTCACAGCAGGCAAGGTTTCATTTGCAAATGTCATCATCGCTACTGGCAGCCTTGGTGACCGCAGAGAGGCAAGGAGTCGTTGATATAGTGTTAATTTAAATGGAATAAATTGCCCTAAAGAGTCAAAGAATTGGCATGACCCTGTCACTGTGTGCTTAAGGCTCAGAGTTTTGAGCACAGGTTTCATCTGTGTCTCATGGCAAAAAGCACCATTTAAAATCTTTTAACTTTCATCAAAAAATCCAGGCAACCCTTGCGTGCTGTCAGCTACAGGTGGAGATCAATATGGTGCCAAAATAAGGTAATCTGTAGCACTGCTTGAACAGGAAGATCATGCTCTCGAGCAAAGGAAGCAAGGCAAAGGACAGAAATAGAAAATAAAACTTTCTTACACCAGTAAGGGCAGACAGAAAATGTCATAGGTCTGTACACCTATCTCTGTAATAATCCTGTTTTCCTGACCCCTCTCCAGTTGTGCCATTCTTGACTGCTACGGGGGGAAAAGAAGCAGCTTCTCCAGATCTGCAAGGGTTAAAGCCTTTAAAACTCAAGGAGTGTTTTCCTCCTGTTCGGAGTTTGTGGCAACCAGACCTATTTTAAGTGAAAAGTTAATTCCACATTACTAAATGAGTTAGAGAAGTTTACTTGAACTTAGAAAGCGGAAATCTAACCTGCCTCTATCTCCACATGCAATCGGCGCTCATTCCCACGCAAAAGCAGCAGGAGCTCTCCCGAGTGTATTAGTAAGTGTTTCCCTGCAAGGCATTGTTCTGGAAGTGGGGAGAGGAAGGCTGTTCTCCAAGCAGGAATGGTAGAAATGCAGCAATGCAAACAAACACTGGGAAGCAAACAATGTACCTACTTGAGCTCTGCAGTGGATTTAAATGATAAAATTGCAAAGACAACAGTCTGCACGCTCTCTTGGCTTTCACCCACCACCTGGCAGATTTCAGGAGAGAGCAGTGAAGCAGCTCCTGGAGCTCTGGGACAGTGCCAGACTTCAGAATGCTGGAGTTGGGTCTCTATAGTTGCTGTCCTTGTGTCTTTTCAGAGATGGCACTAGGTCAGAAGAGCAGAGCCAGGGTTCAGTTACTCAGCAGAGTATTGAGAGGAGCTCAAGTGCCTCAGACACCATGGCAGCACTTGCTGAACCTCCCTGAATCCAACTTACCTCTGAATCAGAGCAGGCGAACAGGATGAGAGCAGGCGAACAGGATGAGAGCAGGCACGGCACAACTGAGACAGAAAAATGAGGCCTAATTGTATGAAGACCTTTATGACCCAGATGCACTGTTCATTACACAGAAACATTCTGCCTGTGTAGCTTTTCCTTGATAGACAGTACTTGATACCATTTTATTTTTATTATTATTCATTCTCTGCTGCTTTGTAATAGTAGACTGTTTGTCAGGAGCTACTTTATTGCCCCAGAGTTGTTACTTTTTGGTAGTGGATGAGCTCACTCCCATGTTAGAAAACACCTTCCATCTTCCCAAACTGTTTAGTGTAAACAAGACTTTTCTTGCATGTATGTGATGTTGTTTAATTGAGGTAAATTGCTGTCTAATTGCACAGATCATGCACGAGAAATAAAAGTAGCAGTATTGTAGGATGGAATTTTTAAGGGTTGTCTTTTGTAGGTTTTTTTTTTCTTTTGCTGTGAACAAAACATTTTTACACTGATGAGTTTTTAATTAGACACAGTTTCCGTTAGCTCAGATTAGGAGCTGGATTACATCTCCTGCATTTTTGAAATGCTATATGATGGTGAAAAGGATAAATGAAAAGGAAGAATTAACACAAATAGTTTCATTGCATTTAGAGATATGCTAAACAACATCTGAATGCAGATAACTGCCTTCCCTCCACCCCTGCTGCTGCGTCTGGGTTTATCAGCAGGAAATGAGTGTGTTTATGTATTGGGAGATATTTGTTTTAAATATTTATAGAGTGCAAAATCCTTCGGCATTTACAGGAGGCTTTGCAAATTCATCACAATTTTTTTTTTTACACAGACCTATTTTGGTGATTTTTTTTTTTTTGGCATAATGCAGAAAGATTCTGTGCTCAGCCTCTGCATTAACCTCATGGCACTGCCTGAATTAAGTTGAGTACGAGAGGCAATGACACAGTTAGAAAGAAATAGTCAGTACCTGGAAGTCAGGAAAATCTGAATGTGGAGCAACGAGGGTGGAATTACAACACTGGTATTCCTGACATTTCATACTTCGCTTTACCTCACCCACTCTTGCACAAACAAGTAGAGACAAATACGATTGCTCTGACCCTGAGTGTAGCAAAGTAGCTAGTGACTATAAGACTGATGATAAGGCACTGAGAAGAATCCATCTCCTGCAAATAATCGTAAAAATGTAGGTATTTCTTTGCCTGGCTTCTCTCCATCTTCTGCCCTCAGATATGTTTCCCTTATTTATCCTAATAAAGCTGCACGGAGCAGGGAGTCATAGATGCTTAAAGATAAGCATAAATCAGCACTTTGGGATACAAGGTAGGTATTCTGGATCATGTCCTTTATATGAAGGGCAACCCATTTCTTCATTCTTTGGTTAATTTTTTTGAGATGTATGAATGGGAGTCCATGTGGTTTTCTTTCACCTCAATCTAAGCAACTGTATGTGATGAAGCACAACCCATGAATTTTCTTTTCCTTTGTGTCTCTAAGGGGAAACAAGAGGGAAAGATAGTGCGTATTCTTTGTTGCCATATGTCAGAGAGAGGTATGTGCTCCCAGCTCCTCTGCTAGCTCTTCACCTCTAAAGAAATACAAGAGCCAAAAAATTGTTTTTCTCTGTGTGGAACACTGCTCTGCAGAAGTATGTGCTGAGGAGTACTTTAATGAGGCTCTAATACTCTCTACCATTTGGCATTTCAACATCCGTGATATTTGGGATTCAGAGCTCTGAAATGCTCACGGATCTCCTTGTACACCACCTTTGCCATAGGCATTCTAACTAAAGGTGCAAAATCTGTCTGGACAGGCTATGCTCTGTGCCCACAGTCGATGAACAGACTGGGTGCTTCAGCTGCCAGGTCTCCAGTCCCATCTGTTCAGAAGCTGCCTATGTGGGTTAGATGCTGGTCAGACCCTTGCCCCTACTCCAGAAACGCCGCGTACGAAATGCTTGACAGATCAGCTTGATACCAGACTTGTGGTAAACAGTGAGATGTGTACGAGTTGGGATGACTTATAACCAACACAGATTGTAAGACTTCATTAATTAGAAGCTCTATTAATTAGAGAACTTTTTCTAAAGTCACAGGGCTCTGTATGCATGTTATTTTTAACTTCAATTGTTAACAGGATAAAAATTTAAATGGAAAGAAGATTATAATTAGTCATGCTTCTGTACAGCATGCCTTCATACACTCTGTCACACCTGTTGACATTTGAGTTCCAAAAACCCTTTTTTAAAACAAGACAATAGCCAAATAGCAGATGACGGGAGGGCATGCAGATCATAAGGCTTGTAGATGCCAAAAAGACAGATTGTATGCAGCAGGCATCCTGGAAAAAAAATGTTTGGCAAGCCACTTGATCTCTCTAAGTTTGTCACAGTGAAGAACTGCTTACAGGCAGCCGCACTGCATTCACTGACACCTGCAAATAAACTATAAAAGGAGTTAATCAGATGAGACGTAATTTGGAGCCTGCCAGTCAAAAAGTAATAATCCTAACTGGCCAACCTCAGAGTGCCTAATGCCCTTGTAAAAAGACAAAGGACAACACAAAATATGACTTCCCTGCTAAGTTTATTGCAATATCACCTACAGATCCCACCTGAGACCTGGCCTTGGTGTATTATAGGGTACACAAACAGCCTCTGCAATCCAAAAAGCAGAGAATCCATAGAAACGAGGTTGGTGGTGTGCAGCCACAGAAGACTGACCTGATTTGGGTACGTAATGTGTAACCTCTTTAGGAGAGGGTGGGGTGTAAAGCACTACATATAGCACGGGGCTGGCTGCTTGGACCACTGCATCCAGCCTCCTCTCTGCTTGCATGGCAGCTTGTCTTTGTGCTGTCTGTACTCCTAAGAAAACGTTTGGGAGTGACTGTGCAAAGGCCAGTGATGGCAGCAGATCATCTGTCACACGAGCAGAAGACAGCAGACAGCATGTGTTAGGCAAGGGAGAGAGATACTTTAATGGCTCTGAAAGGAGTTCAGTAATTGTTTATTTTGCGATCTGACTCATTGTATTCACCTTTAGCTATAGCAGTACAATGAGGAAGTGGCATTTATCGTAATTATGTGATCACCCTCAGGAGAGAGTCCTGAACATCAGTGTTACCTGCTGGGTTCGGCAGAAGGTTTGGGATTAAATAGGAGAGATCAGGTTTGCCCCTCTTGCCACCAGGCTTTGCTGTTAAAATGTCAATTTCAGTAAAGTTTCCTCTTACAAAGATTGCTGAGAGTCACTATGAACTTCTCTAATGATAGTAGGGTTACAGGTGCCTTTTGTTCGCGAAAGTAACTGTTTCCTTCTGCAACCAGATAATAAAACAATTTTGGGAAATAATAACTCTCATTTGTGAGAAACCCCAAGACTTCTGCTGAGAAATTGTTCCAAAACAAACCTCAAAGCAGTATTGAAGAAAAAAAACAGAGGAGAATGTTTGAAGGCTTAAGTCACTACTTATTGTTTGTATTTTCTCTCCCCTTCTTCCAGTCTTTTTCTTCTGTAACCAAATACCCTCCACTGCACAATATATCTTATTTTAGTCATGGATGTAAACAGTTTTCCCCTTGAAAAGAAACCTCTTGAGTACAAACAGCATAGAGCATGGCAGGAAATACAGCAACTGGTGGTCTCAGCGCTATGGGGGAAAAAAAAGAAGGTTTTGTCATTTCTGACTTATTGGGCAATTATAAAATTACTTCCAGACATCAGCTGAGATCATCCTCTTCAGTCCACAGGATCTTTGATTCACTTAGGTTGTAAAATAAATAAATAAATAAAAACAAGCAAACAGTAACAGAGTGCACAACCCCATAATCTGTTGCTTCATTAATGCAAGATGTAAATGCTTCTCTTAATCTTTCAGAGCCCTAGGAGTACAGGGTGGTGTATCATGATGACAAGGCAGGGTTACTGAAGGGACACTCTATACACCCTTTTTAACTCAAATGCATTCAGTGCCATTGAACAAAAAGCTTTAATTTATCTCATATGTAAAGCTCTGAATGTATTGCTTGCTTAATCACGTTGATGCAGACAATGTGATTTCTCAGAGACGAAAATTCTTTCACCTATGGCTCAACTGCAGGTCACATAAGAAGCAAAAGTCAGAGGCTGATTCCAAAATGTTGCGTGGCATGAGAGTTGTGTTGACAGCCAGGCTGGGCACAGAACTGGGAGACTCAAAGTGCTTTGAGTTCCCACTGATGCTGTTGGGAACACAAGCAGCAAGGAAGTTCTGGCTGTCCTCAAGGCCACCAACTTGAGGTCTTTGTTGATGCCACTTGAGAGTGCAGAAAGCAGGCGCTCAGCCGCTTCTGCAGTGCAGGTCTGCTGACAACATAGGTGCTTCCCAGGTTGGTGCTGGCAGAGAGGAGTCAGCTAGGCATCTTTGGACATCCGACATTTTAGCTGGATAGTTGGGAAGGTCATTACATGTGTGGTTAACAAGTGCAACTGCACTGAATGTTTTGCCTCCAAATTCATGTGTACATTGCCCTGGAGTTAATGCAGCTCCATATGCACACGGCCGAGCAGGATATTTATAATGCTTGTCGCTGTGATATATAAGCACTTATCTAACTTACTTTAAGTGCTGAGCAAGCCAGCAGGGCCTCCAGGGAAGCAAGATTAGCAGGCAGATTGTTGCTGCACCCTCATACTGTGAATCATTTCTACCAAAGGGAGGGGATGGTTAATTTCTGTGCAGAAGCTGTATCCAGATCTGGCAGCAGGATATGTATCCTGGGCAGGATACATTCAGCTAAAATTGTAAATATTTTGGAACTCAGTTGTATTTTTATTCAGATCATGGCAGTCTTGTACTTCAGCTATTGCACTGCCTTGATGATACAAAAGAAAAAATGTAATTATGCAATGCCTAATACACATTGTGATTACATGACCTGTTGCATTCCATATAAAATATTTGTACTAGAATAGTGTTTTGTCCTGCCTCTTTCCCCTAGGAAAATTCAGTATATTTCCCAATTGAGTAAGTTAATCATTTCAACAATAATTTCTAGATCATTTGAGACACTCTTATGTCCATGCCACAAGAAAAACTTAGATAATATTTTTGCAATTGGTATAGAGCATTTCCCCAGTTTTCTTCATCCTAGGCCCAGGAAGAAGTATGTATGGGACAGATCCTGAAGTTGAGTTCAGCCCCACTTATCCTAATGTTGCTCTGCACGGATATAGGGCCTAATCACAAATTTCCATATGACCATATGTCCTTACAAACTCTGTCCTCACAAGCAGCACAACTACAGTGCAAATCTCTGTAGCTCTTCCCATGATACAATTACCATAAGAGGTCTGAGTTGCAAGGCAATATAGCAAAGAATCCATTTTTGCTTAAAGAAATTCAAGGCCAATTCTTATGCCAATGAATTTCAAACAATTTTACTCTCCTTGTGTTAACCTAGAAAGATCTTACCATCACTGAATGTTTCTTACAGAGTCAGTGCTGTTCTGAAGTTGCTCCAGTGTCTGAGACCAAAACCTTCATTTACATTTTAAGTTACATTTGTATGGATAGCTTTCATAATACACTTCTCTCATTAACTGTATGAGTGAGAGATAAAGTCCTTTCCTTTGAACTATTTAGTTTTATATTTTAATTTTATATATGTCACTGCCTTCAAATTAAATTAACAAATCAGAGCTCAGATGATTATTACTGGCAAAATGTTAATCTTTGAGGCAGGGATGTGAGGCAAGACACTGCAGTCTGTATCTTGGAACTCTTTTCATAAGTTCTGAAAATGAAGGCAACTTTTCCATGTACTTCCCAAGTATACAGCTTGCCTGCACCCTGATTAAACTGATAGACTAACTCCGCATGACTTGCAGAGGTGCAGCAGTGACTTAAAAGTTTGAATTAATAAGAATTATCCAATACTGGTGAATCATTCCTAGGTCTCATGTGTTGAACAGCTACATTTACTGGAATGGTTTTAAAAAACGGCATTGCCAAGAAGTTAAAAGGCAGCTCAAATTCCAATTCGTATCTACCATGTCTGCAATTCAGCATGCATCACACTATTGTATGCAGACCTCATTCTACAGCTTTGGCCCAGTTGTGGCTGAGTTGAACTAGGTCGTAATAAGCTGAGAAATAGGGATTGTAGTGTTTTGGAAAGGAAAGCATATCTTTTTAATATTAAAAGTTCAGTGTATGCAAATTTACTCTTACCATTTTGAAGAAGCAGAATTTAAGCTAGTGCCAATATAAAGGTCTCTGCTGAAGCTCTAGACTCAGCCTTTCAGATGTAGTTAGAGCTGTTCAAGGTGCGACAGAGGAGATGCCATGAATATTAATAAGGGCTCTACCATTTGACATACGCAAAAAAGAGGACAATTTTTTCTCTTTCTTGCCAGATGTTTCACTGCTGTGTGGAATTATAAGCAAGAAGGTATCCAAACATCTTTGGGATAAATTGTCTCCCTTTTCTTTCATAATACAATAAGTTGCTGTCAGAAAGTCATGAAATATATATTTGTGTGAAAGCCCAGGTCTCTGTTATAAGACCTGCATGTAAATAGTAATCAGAGTTTTAAAGGGCTATTTAAAACTGTGTCCAGGATTGGATCAATGAAACTGCCTGGATTTGTATTTAGTCCAGTTTTCAGATTTCTGGTTTTTAAGATGAAGAGAAAAGCTCTGCCTTATGCTTAACTATTGAAAGGTAGTACTTCACATGTTTTACAGTAGTTAAAAGATCTATTTTCCTTATGGAGCAGTGGATTGTATGCCTTTACTTCTAGAATAGGTTTACTGTTACTATTTCCATTGAATTGTTTCCAGGAAAGGCATCACATAGGTTTTTCCTCTTTTTTCCTTTCTTTCTTCATTTCTTTTTTTTTTTTTTTCTTCCTTTGGTTCTAGACTTTGACTTCCAATTCTTTTTATAGAGCAAGTAAAGCTGAGGTCTGGCATTCTATTTCGAGTACCATTAAAATGGGTATAAATGTAGTACTCAACAAAATGTGACAGTAATGGCAGTTCAAATTCACAAGTGTTGCTGTTTTGCACTGCAGTCTCAGCTTCCTTGCAATTAAAACACACAATATATAATGTTGGGTGACATACTCTAAATATTTCCATGTGTTTCTGTTTCTTAGAATTCTAACATGGTTCTCCTCCCTTAGAACAGCTAGGTTAGGGATTATTACAGTTATTAGTGCAGTTTCTGGTAGCATTGTGCTAAAATGTATTGCAAATTCAATTCTGTTTAATGTAGGCCATAATCTCAAAAGATATTTAGATGCTGAACTTTCAGGATCTCAGCCCTAGGCACATTGCAGGATGTACACACGTGAATAGTAACAGCACTAACCACATTTCTGAAGTGCCTGGTGGGATAGATACAGGAGCAGGAGCTAGGGCTGTTCAAATTAATGAAAACATTTATTAGGACTATGGTTGTAAATTAAGAGGACTGAATGAAGAGCCCTATAACTGCCTTATTTGGGACAGGGTTTGCACATATCCTGAAGTCTGCAATAAGGATGGTTAAATAAAAGACAATTTACCTTTAATGCTTAGAGTTCCTGGATCCTCACTTCTTTTGGCTCCCCAGATGACCTGACCCACAGTAAGAAGTCTAGGCTGACAGCTGGAGGTTTTCAGCCTCTCTGTAATTTTTATTAGATGATTATTAGAGATAGAAAACTGACAGCCTGGGGTTTCTCCTAATTTAACTCCTCAGAGCAGGTAAAGAGTAACAGAGCTGCAAACTTTCCAGCTACTCAGCCCTAATTAACCAGAAACCAGAGCAGACGCTAAGGCCTTAAGAGGCTGCCCTGGCCTCAGCATCAGCCTTAATGTCTGGTTGGACAATAATTCATTTGGCAGAAGAAATTTTAAGTGTGTTTTTTTATGTGTTTACAGTCTAGTCTATTTGCTGCTCCAACAGTGATTAACTTGCACATTATCTACTAAGTGTCTACTTCTGCAGCTAAAAAATCTGCACAACAAATTTGCTTGTTGTTTATTTGGAGTAGCATCCAGTGCTGCTAATTAGAATTAGATTTTAATTGCCATTCCTAACATGTGCTTGACACACGGGCTAACTTATCCCTCCTTCAGGCAATGAGATCAACTTCCGACCTTTCTGTGTTTTCAAGGGATAAATGAGTTCAGTTTGAATGGCTGGCTAAGAAACATCCAGACTATGCATGACCTGAAGAGCCTCAAAGCACAAAACCTTGTGGCTTTAGACCAAAAATGTTAATCCTTAAGTTCCCAAAGTTTTGACATTGTTAATCCTCTTTGTGTCATGCCTACTGACACTTTACAGCAGCCAACAGGTACTTCTGTCCCTTGGCTTTCTCCGGAGGCAACTCACAAAGTTTTGGTAGAAACTGTAGCAACCATTTTTGTGTGAGCTCCTCTCTAACAGAAATCGGACTTGCCCAGAGATATTTCATAGGGGTTCATCAGATCTTACTCTGTAATGTATATGAAAATAAATTGCCACAATTTTTGATGTGTGCTGGGATTTGCACAATTGCATAATTTCCTTTGCCATCAGTTGGCATTGGTTTCTGCAGTGGGGTGGATTAGGCTACCAGCAGTCCTCTAAATCAGTATTTCTCAGTCTGCGGCAGCTGCCATCAACAAATGGTTTAGGTACTCACAGTAAATTTGTCTGTCTCTAGACTGGGTTACAATCATTTAAACATGGTTTCTAGAAATCCCACCATCCAGGCTGAACCACACTTTACAAACATTGTTGTGACATAAAGTTTTGGAGGGCTCTTTTGCTTTGTTTTGCCTGTCCTAATGTCTATGTAAGGGTAAAGGCTCATTTTTCAGTTCCCTGGGGAATTACTCTTGAATGTATGCTCTGTTTGCAGAATCCATTAGCCAAACCAGCCCTTGCTCCAGGAGGAGCCTCAGAGTGCACAACTAACAGAATTACCATCAATAAAATGAATATGGAATTCCTTAAGCCTGTGAACACTTGCTTTCCTGCCAGAGGTAGAGGGTAGCTCATAAGAGTACTAGCAGGAGATTGTGGACATAAAGAACATTTGTGTTAGTAGCAGATGTAATTAAATGAATCATTCTCTGGTTTAATGTTCACCTTTAGCACTGATTCTATTGGGGTTAAACGTGGAAGGACATAAATATTGTACACGGGGAAAACAGCATCTCCATTTGGAGACCACCTGAATTGAAAACGACAGGGAGTTAGGTGGTCCAGATGAAAAGTGTTATAGTGAGAGGTGAAAACCATACTGAGTATTGTGGCCCTGAGTTTGAAGAAATACACCCACCCACAGTGATTCTCAGCAATGGCTGTGTAGTTGCACGGCCGATCTGCTAATGAACACACAATCTTTAGTAGCTATAAAAGGTACTGTAAGACTTTCACTAGCTATGAAAGGAGTTAGCTCACCGAGTGGCATTTGCTGAAGTTCTCAGGAAACCAGTAACAGAGAAAGCTGAGAAGACTTTTCTTTTTCTTTTTTTTTTTTTTTGNTTTTTTTTTTGTGGATTTTAGGCAACTCCGGACAAATATTAATTCTATTCTTTGTCATTTCCTCTTCCAGTTGCTTTCAGTTTGTTTCTTAATACAATCAACTTCACCTGATATTAATACTTCACAGGAGACAGGAAATAAAGGATACCTCAGCTTCTAGTTCTGCCACCAGCAGTGTCTCTATATCAGTGCTTCCACATGAATCCACTTGATGCAGTGATCTAAAAATGTCTTTTTCTTTCTATCATAATCCCCAGACTGACACAGGTTTCTTAAATATGCCACTCATCAGCAGAAAGTAATTGTAACACCAACCCAATACCCAAGCAAACTTCATTAGCTTTGGCCTTGCAGCTTCTACAGCAGTGCAAAATATTAGGGATCTTCATGGTTTATAATTTTTTGTCTATAATTTTGGCAAAAAAAATGCCACATAAACGATCTCCTGTTCTCAAAAATTTGTATTCAGTTGCATTTGGATGTCTTTAAAAAATCTATTCTCCAAAATTACTGGTTGAGAGCAGGGAATAGCTGAATGGAAAATGGAAGGAATCCCTTTATCTGGGAGCAGAGCGCTGAAAGGCAGTGTAATGACCATGTGCAAGACTGTATTGTTAAATCTGAGCTAGGTCTGAGCCTGATCCTGATCCAAGGCACTACACATCGTTTAGTACTTTTCCAAAGCACAGAGTTTTACTGGTGGTTTGGAGAAGAACAAATGATTAATGCTGAAGCTGTGGTAAGGAATAAACAGGTCTTACTCATACATTATGGAATTGTTGATGTGTGTACTAATTCTGGGAAAACCAGCTAAGAGTATAAACACGGTATTGAATGTAGACTTGCCTCTTGATCCTAAGACCACTATCACTAGTAATCTTAATTCTCTTGTAAACATTACGGACACATGGCACTCCTAGGGCAGAAGAATGTCCTTAAAAGGGTAACAAAAGGTCTGGATCCATGCCAAAATGGGGTAAGACTACACAGTGTCTCCTTTGCATGCTCTGAACTCCTTTTTTTTTAGAGCTCCACCATGCACAAAGATCTGGCTAGCTAGAAAATGTCACAGAATAACTTTCCACCACATATTCAAAGGTAGCCCAGCTTACAGCATGTACTGCTGTGCAAACCAGTGCTGTTCTGGCATCACTGTCCCTGCAGAGAAAGATCGAAGGCATGCGTGGAATAAAAGTAAATTTAAGTGAAAAATAAACTCCTTTTGGGGAGCAAAAAAATCAAACCAAAAAGAAAATCAAGCAAGCAAATAAACAACCAACCAACCCCCCTCCAAACAAAACAAAAAACCAATTAAAACAAAAAACAACAAAAAAGGAGGAAAAGTGGCTAAAGATACACCAGCTACTTTGTTCTGTGCTTCTGGAGGGATTTTGGGACTTTGACAATCTCTGAAATCTTAGAGATGTTGGGAGGAACAAGAATCACAAAATATTTTCTGGACTTGTAACTGTGAATCTTGTCCTAGTTATGATCATATTGTTTATCTGAGTCTTCGAAGAAACAGGATCTTGCTGCTCATGTATTATGTCCTGTTACTTTTACAGTGTTCCATCCCCTGCAGTCCTCCCACATGCTCATCCTTGTAAACTGTGATCAGTTCTTCATTTTTCTCCTAAAGTAACCAAATCTTCCTTATCTGCTGAAAATTAAAAGGATAGAAAGTCAGCCAGCAGCTTCCATAATGCTACTCTTTCTTAGTTCCAGTTCCAGTCCTCTTCCAAGACACATTTGAGAACATGTAGAGCAGGCAGAAAGCATCAGAGGTCTCCAATCATTAATGAACTTACTGGCACTCCCTGTGAATGTTGAGACTGTCTGTTAATGTGCTGTCTTGTCCCCCTCCTGTGTCTCTTCTCTTCCAGCCTATGTCTTCTATCTCGGTCACTTTATAATTAAAATTTGCTTTTCAAAGGGATCATTAAGTGAGTTGGTGTTGTTATTTGGAACAATTTAGCTCCAGAGAAATCAATGAGTCCCCAGGCACGTCTGTTGTGGTCTAACATTGTAAAAATCGAGTTCTTCCATTTTTTATCTCCTGTGGTCTGGAGAGGGAGGAGCTTTTAGGGATGTTAATCTTGCAGATAACATGATTGCTGGTACTGATTTGTTGGGACCAAGAAAACAGTCTACGATATGCTGTTTTTCAGTGGCAAACTCTTGTTCCACATTTTAGCACTGGTTTTAATAATCTCAAGAATAAATAATGGCTAATACATTAGTTATGAAAGTAAAGTATCACTTCTCATCTTAGAGTTTATGTTACTCTGAGAGGAAGGAAAAATCTTGGCCATTATCGAGCCAGTATTGTAATCTGAAGGGAGGCTGTGAATAGTTCCAGCTAAAAAAAAAAAAAAGGAGAAAACCCTGCAACATTCTATAGAGAATAATGCAGAATATCAGAATATTAAGTTTTTATTAATAGATTACCATCAACTAATTTATGAATGCACATGGAATAAAATATAAAATGAACTATGAACTATGTAACTGTGAAACTCTGTTCAAGATACTTTAATCATCCCCGAACACAGAACAACTGAGACATCTAATAAAAGAAAGCATTGTGTGGGGCCACAGCCACAGGCCCATTTATTTGATATTACTTTTCAAAATGTTACTCATAAGAGAAACAATGAATAAAAATGTAGGTCGAGAATTGAAGTGGTAATAAAGCAGACAGCTGCAGATAACTTGCAATGCTCTCTGACCAAAATAAGGCTCTTGTTATTATCTTTACAGTAGAGTCCTATTGGTGAAAGAGCACAAAGTTTTTCACATAGAGAACGTATTCCCAAAGGGTCTGAGCTGGTTCCCATAAATCTCTGCAGAACTTTATTTGAAATAAGAGCAGATCCAGAACAGCTACTTCTGCCTGGGACAAAACTTAAACTTTTTTTCCACTGCATTACAAAAACCGCACATTATCCTGGTTAGACTTCAGGAGCAAAGGGAGTCTTCTCTTTATTTTCCATGTTTTGCTTGATGTTATCTGTGTTGTCCATGAGGAAATCACAGCTGAATTCCTAGTAATGTCTTCAGACAAAGAAATCTTAAGGCTGTCAATATAAACTACTGTAGTAATGCAAATCTGAGTTACTTTATAGCATTGAATTATATGTGCTTTAAGGAGCTAAAGGTCATACTTAAAAGACCACATGTTGTCTTTGTGGGTGATTTTATTTTCATAAACTTTTCATCTTCAGCTGTGAGACTGAACATTTTTGCTATTCCATCATTTTTTAACCTCTATAGAGAGATGAAACTGAGTATTTCTATGAAAACAAACTAATTATTGCTAAGCAGTCAAGAATGCTGTTAATTATGTGGCTTAAAAAAATCACGCCATTTGTGAAACATTAAGGTCTTTTATAAGATGATAATGATAACTACAAGTATTATAACAGCCTTTGGAAAAGAACATTAGAATAAACATTCTGGAAATGATACCGTTTCTCTTCTACAGCTTGACATAGAACTTTTTCAGTCTTTCATCCCTGAATTCATAAGCATTAAATGCACACACAGCTTGGAACACTTCACAAAACAGAATAAATACATCTCCTCATTCGAATCAATAAACCTACTTCAGTTAACAGAGACTTCTTTCTTGTTGGAGCAATCAAAATCTATATAATGTTTGCTTTGATTACTGGACTGGGATAAGTTTTCCCTGTACATTTGAGCTCTAATTGCCCTGCCACTAAAAGGCCAGGTGAAAAAAGACTGAAAACACACAACTGGGCTTCCATTACAGGCAACTACAACAGATTTCCTCTTACTGTCACATGCTGCTCAGAAATTTGAGGGTTTTTCTATGAAAGCTTCTTTCTGTTGGGTAAAAAAGAAGATTATTTGGTTACATGTTGGCAGGAGTAAATGCATTCATGTGTTTTGGGAACGTACAGTAGGGGAGCTAGCGGGGAGACTGGCATTTCAAACCCGTTGTACAACAGAGTAGTTTTTCATTATTCAAAATGAAAAAGGAAAAAAAAAAAAGCAAAAAACAAACACAAAAAGCGAGGCTCTTTGTTTTTGTTGTAGTTGGTTTTCATCACAAAGTAGACAGAAATGGGAAGGCTGGGGACACTGCCATGTATTCAAACTCCCATAGTTTGATGAATGTGATCAGTTTTCACAAAATAGTTCATGCCTGAAACTGCCAATATATTGAACTATAAAGAAAATCTGTAACAATTAAAATTATGCCATTTTTTATCTAGAAGATAAATAAATGCTACACAGGTCTGTATATAAGTTGATGTTATTGTAGAGCAACCAAATGCTAAGTTAAAAGTTAATTTTCTTGGAAATTGGATTTCTTCATAGAACCTGCATCTTCGTAAACATATTTTGCCTGAATTTCTCTCTGCAAGCTATCATTTTCCTCCCCTAAGAAGTGGTTTAATAAATACTGTAATTATAATTCTTTCTAACGTTGCTTTCTGCAAAGTGCATCAGGGAAGAAAATCCATAAAATAATACATGTAGTAAGAGCAACCCAGAATATACAACTACAGAGGGAATTTGAAACCAAGATCCCAAAAGCAATTATATTATTTTCTTGTTGTACCTCAGGCAGGGGAAAACCACAAAGGCAGAAGTGGCCAGTGAGGTAGTATTGAGACATCAGAGGGAGGGTTCTTGTGACACGTGCAAATAAATTTGGAGGCACTGTACGCTGAATGGGACAATCAGAAACTAGTACTTGGTAAATAAAAGAGAAACTCACATCAGTTGGAATCAGATAGTCCTAGGGCAGAGACTGACACCCCTCAGTCACATTGATATTCAACTCAGAGGTAGATATGTAGTTACAATGCTACAAATAAAAAAATACGGAGTGGAGAGGGAGAGAAGAGTACAATGCTGTTGTGCAACAGACTGAAATATTTGAAGTTATTCATGTCGTTCACCTCAACCAAAGGGAGAAACCGAGGAAATCTGGTGTAGAATGATGCACTATCGGTGACGGGCCTAAAAGAGGTTTGTTCTCAGATAAAATGCTTAGATAATGAGAAGCCATGGGACTCTGACATGTTCCTAAAACATTCATGACTCATCATCGATCTGTTGCAGAGACGGAGCGGGAGCTGCGAGCCGGGGCCGGAGCCGATGTCTCGCATCTCCCTCTGCTGGGAGGCACCGCAATCGCTCGGCCGCGCGTCCCCATCGGAGCTGCCTTGAAGGAACGGGGCAGCACTCGCTTCAGGTCCCAACAAATACGAACTGACAGTAGGTCTCATCTCGCTGTTTGTTTTTTTTTTTTTGGTTATAGACTATTTGTAGGTGGGAAGTGTTTTGAAAGTGTTTTGATATTGTATCATGCGATTGGAATAAGGAAAACAGTTTGAATACTGAGCTTCAAATGCTCGCGATGAATTGTTCATGAATGAGCTACAGCCCAGGAACTGCTCAGAGAAAATAATCACCAAAAATGTGAAAAGAGACTAAATAAATAAGAAAATTGTTATCTGTTTACAGACATCTCAAACGAAAGGAAAAGCTCTTTGGCTGCATTATTTGGCGGTAGCTGGAAGACACAGATTTAAAAAATGGGCAAGAAGCCTAAGTCCCATTGCCATTCAAAAATATGATGTCCCTGAAAGTGAGACCTTTGAATTTTTTACCTTTATTCCCTAGGTGTACAAGCCCCCAGCTCCAGCAGTGTCCTCTTGCACAAATGACAACAGGATGTTATGCACAGTAGGATACAACAGGATGATATGCACAGTATCCAGCACACATATAGGGACAGAATTTGGCCCTTCCTTTGGTATAATTAGTTCAAGAAGGTCCTCTTCACATATTATGAAAAGCCAAGCTATTCAAAAGAATGGTGAGGACAACAACACTTGTTAATTGCCATAATTTTATTAAACAAATGGGAGCTAGGCACCTCAAAATGTATCAGGAGTAGGATATCATACGGTCTCCCAGGTGATTCAGCACAGTTCTCTAGTGATGGCTTGTTAAAAGGTGAAACACTGTTTAAACTGTTTAAGTGGGCACTATTAATATATATGCTGATCCATGGACTTGCTAATATAATGTCAAGCCTGAAAATTTAGCACACTTCTATAGTCCATAAGTAAGCATGGACTTTGGAAAATCTGGTTCCATAAACAAGCAGACAAAGTAGTGATTTTGGAAGATGAAACAAAATCACTCATTTTATTAAATTTCAGTAGGTATGAAAGAAATTTTCCTCAGACCACAATTCCACCACAAATAGTCATTCCCAGTGTGAAAAAAAACACTCAGAAGTTTTTACTGGAAATAAGGCTGTGTTGTTCTTGAAATGTAAGATATCAGAAGGGTAGTTTCATTTGCTGATCCCCAGTATCACACACAGCAACCACAGAGGAGGTAATTGCCTATCTAAACTGTGAGAGCAAACTGCAGTACTTGATAGCTTGGGGCAGGCGTGTCAGTGAAGGGAGAGGTTTGTCACACACCTGCTTTTTGGATTGCATTGTGCTGGGCTCTGTCATAAAATAAGAGCAGCATGGCAGAGCCTGGGGGAATGGCACAGCCAAAAGCAGGTGCGTGTGCCACATGCTCCCCTGAACTGCAAACAGCTTGTGCAGGAACGCACAAAATACAGCCCTCCCTCAAACACTCAGTGCTGCCTTAGGGGTGTCACAGTAGCTGAGAGCATCTTGGCTATCATAATCACCTGGTGGGTAGCCTGAATCTGCATCTCTTACTGACATTTGTCTGGAAAATGAGTCCTCGGGGCAGTTGGCCAGAGGTGAAAATACCTGCCAAGGAATACAATGCTCAGTAAGAGGATGGATTAACAAATCTTACTTGTAATTATACACAGAAGAGATTCTTCTTGTTCAAACCAGCATTGCTGATGACCCAAGTAAAGCAGGGGACCTGACTACCTCAGGTCCAAAGTCAATCAAATTTTGAAGCTCTTTGCGATGAGGATCAGGGCACTTGAACCATTGGAAACACGTTTGAACCAAGTGGAACCAATTTGATCTGGCTTGAACCAGCTGGAACTGGTTTGATCCAGCTGAATCAGGTTTGAAATGATTGGAATCAGTTTAATCTGGTTTGAATTGTTTAGAATCAGTTTTAAGTGGTTGCAACTGGTTTGATCCAATTGAAGCAGCTGGATCCACTTTGAACTGGTTTGTACCACTTGGAACCAGCTTTGACTAGATTGAACATAGGTAGAAATTTCTTAATGGAAAGTGTTGTTAAACATGGGAATGGACTGTCCAGGGAGATGGTGGAATCATTATCCTTGGAGGGGCTCAAGAAATAGCTGAACATGACACTTAGTGCCATGGTCTAGTTGATAAGTTGGTGAAAAAGTCAAGGTTTAGACTCAATGATCTGAGAGGCTTTTTAGAACCTAATTGGTTCTGTGATTGTTTTAGTGCAACTCCAGATGTTTGGGCAATAAAATACACTAAAGTCAAATTCACCAGTACACAATTTACACAGCAACTTTTTAAATGTTACCCTAGATTTTATAATCGTCTATTGGGTATATCTAATTTGGAGTTGAGATTTCTTGAACTTACCTGAAAAACTAAGGTGACACCTGTTAGGCTGCTAAAGCCACTTTCCAATGCAGACTGTTTGACACTTAATATTTCTGTCTAAGTATGAAAATTGGAGATTGATACCTGCTTCAGATGAGTTTATGAAGGGTATGGAGTGATTTTTAAGGACATTAAAGGTGACAAAATGATAGACTTACATTACATGTACTTTTAAGTCACAAACTTTTCAGACAGTTGGAAAATACCTTCTCAGCCATGTTCTATCAGGGAAACAAAACAACCACTTTTGGAATAAACCCAGGCAATTTGCACTGTCAAATCCCAAATCACTGAATTACCTCAATCCTTTATCTCCGTGTCAAATCTGAAATTTATTGAGTTGGGATAATAATTTTGTTTATCTCATAAGGAGAAAAATAAAGAGCCCTTGGACAGACTTGCTAATGAATAGGGAAAATCCAGTGTGGCGGCATTAGGGATGGCCCAGGCACAAGTGTCATTTGTCAGAGTATACTGGCTTTCTGAGAAAGCTCAGTGATGCAGACACACAGAGCATCCTTGGATGCTCTTTCTTACGCATAATAGAGCAGACCAAGATTTGAAAGCATGTTTTCCAGATAAGACCTCTATCTAGTTATTTATTACTGTTGCTTGAGCCATCTTCTCCAGGCCAAGGTACATCCACTTTCAGTAAAAAAGTGATTACTGAACACCTCAGGCTGCAGTACCCTTGTTCCTCCATTGTCCACCACACCTTGGGTACTGGAAAAAGACCTACTTTCTTCCCAAGCTGAGAGCTTGTGTTCCCCGTGCCATCACTTCTGTCACATCTGTAAAGCAGCAATGCTCCCCCTTGCACCTACTCCAAGGCAGAGGCTGACAAGTTGGCAGCCACCAGGGATCCCCAGGCAGGGCTGCAGGGACATCATCTTGAAATTGGGATGGACCTATTTAATGAGGTCACTGAGCTACTAACCAGAAACTAAGCCTGGAACTATAGGTATTACTCCTGGGAGGCCCCAAAACATCAAAAATAAATTAACTCTGATTAATGGAGAAGCAAACCCTCCCTCTCCCTTCCCTTGTGGTGAGATGTGCTCGTCAGCTGGTGCTGCAACAAATACGTCTTCTACATGTAACATCTTTCAGAAGTCTCTCTTCCTGCCTCTGAAAAGTCTTCCCTGGAACAGAGGACACAGTAAATACCCCAAAAAAAGATGCTCCCAATTCACAGAGTTAGGGCGAAACTGGCAAATAGCCAACAGAACGGTTCCCCATGTACAATATCTGTCTGGGCTAGGGAGCATGAAGTCAGGGATTGCTGTGGGGAGCATCTGCAATCAAAAAAGCTCCTGCTCAGGACTCATGTTCTCCTTTGAAAGCAGTTACAAGTTGAGAGTTTCCTTTTCACCACTTACACAGCCTCAGGAACTTAAATCACAGATTTTGGTGGAGCTTTAATATTTCCTAGCCTGTGCTGTATTGTTTGAAGCAGATGAGACTCACCCCCTTAAAAGATGTAGAACAGCCAGGAGATGGAGAGGTGGAATGCTCCAGTTGGAGAGTACCACTGAGAGTTATTGGGTACAAAACTGCTAGTTGGGCTTGAAATACAGCCTACTTGAGGCACCTTCTAGGCACACCCAGAACAAAAACTGCTCCTCTTCCTTGCTCTTTGCCTGTACCAAAAACAAACAAAAAACCAAACAAAAACCCAAAAACAAGCAAACAAAAAACCACATAAAACCCCCCCCAGCCTTGCTTTCCTATCACACTGCAGCTTTATGTCAGCTGCTGTCGAGGAGAAAAAAAATGCTGCCCTGCCAGACCCTGAGACGGGAACGGTCTGGACTAATTCCCTGGGAAGGCCATTAAAGTCAGGGGCAGGTGGGACAGAGCCTCCCTGGAGGCAGGCAGCTCCTGTGGCCCCAGGGAAATCCTGCAGCATTAGCAAGGCTGCTAACTCTTTTCCTGTGTGGAAGGGGCAGGGAGGGGAAGGCAAAGCCAGAGTGACTGGGAAGATCCCAGCCACGCCTTCCAGGAAAAGAGTGCTCCGTGCCTCGCACGCAGCCCTGCTTGGGGGAACTCCTGCGCTGAAGGAGACAACGCTCTCTGGAGTACCGTGGTGTCGGGAGGGTTCCGGGGCTGCAGTCCCTGGCATTGGCACGCGTGGCGTGTGAGGTGCTGGGTCTGGTCATGGCTGCAGACCGCCCGCCTTGGCTCTGAAAAAGGAAGGGCAACATAGAAAAGAAAACCCAAAATCAAACATAAACACCCCCCTCCCCGCCCCCCCCCAACCAAAAACCGAACAAGACAATCAACTAAAGGGGAGAAAAAAAAAAGAAAAAAACAAACAACAACAACAACAACAAAACCCCCAAGCCATAGAGAGCAACAGTAAAACCCGACCAAGCCCTGGTTGAACAGTGAACCTGAGGTGTGGGCACTACTATCCTTCTGAGTGAGATTTGGTGGGCATGTGATGAAGTCAGAGGCCAGGGGGCAGCTTTTTGGGGGTGCAGGAAGGGTGACAGTGTAAGGGGCTGCACGGGAGTGACCCCAGCCTTAAGAGAGAGGCTCTGGAGGGCAAACGGGGAGATGCTCCCCAGGGATGGTGGGTTCTCCAACAGCTCTCCTGGTGAGATCTCTTCCCCCTGCCCTGCTGCTTGTGGGAGCAGACCGGCATCGCCCGTCCAGCATGAGGCTCCCCGACCCTGCAGTTGAGTGGGTCCCCAAAGATAGTCCTGATCGCCCAGAGTCCTGGAGGTGGGCGTGCGGGTGTCAGGCCCACAGGGACAGTCTGGGGACGCGAGAGCCAGGTGTAGTGGGGTCTGGCCAGCACAGCCCTAATTCCCGCGCCTGCTCCCGCTGCCCTGTCCGGGTGGGCTGGGGCGGGGGTATGAGAGTGCATTGGTGCGTGTGTGGGCGCGCACGTGTGCGCACCAACCTCTGCGTGCGCCTCTGCCCGCGGGTGTGCGCGCAGGGGGCGCGGGCGGAGGAGGCGAAAGGGGGCCGGTTCTGCGGCGGGTGGCTCGCAGCCTCCCCCGCCCCCTTCCCTCTGGGTCTACTCCTCGCTCCGGCTCGCATTTTATCGCAGGCAGGCAGCGCAGCCCCCTCTCCCCAACCCCGGCCCCGGCTCCCGCCCACCCCCGGGGTGGAGGCATCCGCGCCGAGCCGCCCGCAGGAAGAAAGCAGCGTTCCGCCAGCTCCGCGCCCCTCCGCGGGGCCATGCAGCGCCTCTGCCCGCCCGGTCCGAGCGCAGCTCCTCGCCCCGCCGCCCTCTGCGCAGCCTGAGCGCCTGGCGGGGGCTCCGCGCCGCTCCGCGCCCGGAGGTGGGACGGGGCCGGCAGAGGCGGCACAGGAAGGCTCCGCGCGACTCCCCCGCTGCCCCGGCCATGGGGAAGGGGCTGGAGGGGACAGCGGCCCGCTGCGGGCTGGGACTGGGATACCTGCTGCAGACGGTGGTGCTCCCCGCCCTGGCCGTCTTGGGGGCCAGCCGCCCCGGCTCCGCGGCGCAAGGTAGGGCGGCTGAGGGATGGATGGATGGATAGAGGGAAAGGGGTTGGGACATCATCCGTATGCGGGGTAGAAATGCGAATTTATGGCGTGGTTATCTTTTTTCCTGGGTTTGTATATGCAGACAGTGTAATCCCCCGCATGCACGACCCTCGCTGGGGTCCGGGGGGTCGGGTCGCACCGGCCGGGTCGGGTCTGTAGGTGCAGAGCCTGGCCGGGATAGGCGTTTGCCTATACTCCGTCCTCTAACGGGACACGGGGAGCGGAGGGGAAGTTCGGGCTGGAGGAGCCCCACCGGCAGCCCTCCGGGGCGGGAGAGCGGCGCCGGTGCGCCCCGGAGGGCTGGCAAGGTGCGTGCGAAAGGCAGGTGCGGGGCGGGTGTCCCTCGACAGCGGCAGAGCCGTACCCTGGAGCTTGGCAATCGACGGTCAGTCTTGAACCCCCCAAAGCCCCCCACGCCCTCCTTCTTCCTGCCTAAAACATGATACACCCGAAGGGAGTCACCGTCTTTCTGTGTTTATGTTTTGAGATTTTGTTTCCCCTCCCGCGTCGGGGATTCTGGAGTACATCTCGATCTGCCTTCCCTGTAGTCCTTGTATAAATTCCCCTTTCCAAGTGGCAATTGCTTGTCTCGCTTCTCAGTGCATGTTTAGGGGTGTTTGAGAGCATCACAAAGAGCCCTGGCTCAGGGTGGCACTCACCCGGCTGACAGCCACAGCAGGAGGCTTTTTCTCCTGCGAGCTGATGCTGGACAAACTTTCTCGGTGCTTCTCCTTTTTCTTTCCAGGAGTTAGACCTAATGTGGAAATGTGTTGCTTATGTGGAATACGGGAGAGAGAAAGAGAGAGGTTGCTGATGTATGTGGGCAGAGCTGCATACAGCAAGGATGTACTGGTTCGTTAAAGCACTTGGCAATCCCAGTTATATGATTAACAAGAGAAAAGGAATTTTAGAAGCTTCTTTGTTTATTTTCCCTATGTATGTAACCTAGAAGTATGAACATGCACCAAACTTTTGATTTGGAGTTGTTAGTATAATACAAATGTAAGAATGTTTGATTTTCCCCACATCATGTCTGTGGAGAGGCACTTTTGAAAACTGCACAGACGTGACCCTGTGCTCTCGCCCAGCCATTTCTAAGTGCACTCCTCTGTGGCCCTTTTGACAGGAGAGCAGTGCTGGTTGCTCTGACTCCTGGTGCTCCTGGCAGGCTTTCTGTAGGTTCTCCCAGGCACGGAGCTGTAGATTTGCTGCTGGTGGGCTGGGTGCACTGAACACTATGTCTGTACATGTAACAGTGCTAATCCATCTCCTGCTGATACTTACTCCATCCCCTCAGAGTCATGTTCCCTTGCTCATTTATCTCACAGGAAGATCAGAAATCTGGCTATGAAAAGGGGGTAGCAGAGAACAGGAGTACAAAAATTCCTTATGCATCATGGCACATTTCATCTGTGTCTTCCATACTGTTTGGTTTCATATTCAAGATAGGTTTGGTATTTTGTATTTAGAGGTTTTAATAGTACCATATGCATGTAGACCTACATGTCAGGGGGTATACATCAGTCTGTGTAGATATAGATATATCATGTCAGGGGGTGTTGGAGAAGAAAGCTCCTCTCAGAGAGTTGGACCTGGAGTGGAAAGGACCCTGCCTGCTCTGCTGGCAGGACATGGGAGTTTCACACAACAGATGGCCTGAGCAGGGGAGAGAGGACCCCCCTGCGTTTGGCTGTTCCAGAGCGCTCATCTCGGTGCCACAGGGCTCATACCTCACACTCTCGGATGATTTCTGCTTTCCACCTTACCCTCTGTGACACAGTGCTGTGTGGCAGAAATGGCATGAGGGCAGAGGAGCCAGGCCCCCTGTTTCTACACTGCAAAGGGCAACACACGTGTGGTACCTGCCACAGAACACAGGTGTGCTCAGCTACCCAGAAAGGGATGGAGACCTCTTCAGCAACACTTACCAATGTGTGATGTGTGATAAACTTCCACAACAGAGTGAAAATCCAGGGAATATGGTTGGGATATAGCTCTTTGTCTTGGACTTTTTTTAAATCCATGTATACTTTTATTTTTATTGTGAAGACCAGGCAGAGAATTTGGGTGCAGACCTGGTTTTGGCATTTTTCCCAGAGCTGAGGGATTTTCTGATTGGTGTGTGTGGTGTGGATCTTCATGTATATGTGCATGTGTATGTGGTGCTTCAGTGAGGCAATGAATCAACAGTTTAACTATGCCCTCTTCAGGAAGTTTCCTCATCATATAGCACTGGGTAAAGTTTTCCCTCTATTTATACATTTCAAAAACATATATGTTTCATCTCAACTCCCCAGCTATCTTTAGCTTTTAAAGCAGGCTAAGAAAGCCATGAGCATTGCTGGGACTTGTGCTTTCATACCTTCCTTTTCCATTGCCTTGCAGAAGATGAATTTATTAACTGAGGGGTTGGTGGACCAACCCCCCTCACTCTGTGGCAGATTCATTATCACTGCATCTCGGCATCCTCCTGTGAGCTTCTCAGCAGACCTAAATACACTTTTTGTTTTATTACTATTTCTTATCTTCTTATCTGAAGCTGTCTAAGTATTTTTTCCACTGTTATCAGGAGAGAACAGGAAATGGCTGCAATGGTAGAGACAGCCCTTAATTCTCAAAGCAGTGTGAATGGGGCCAGAGCGATTATCAAGCCAGAATCAACTCTGATCTGGCATTCACTGCATTTGCTATACCTCTGTGATCAGCTACATCAGAATGAGAATTTAAATGCCCCAAGCTGTGCCCCTGCTGGGCATTTCAGTGCCATCACTGTAAGAGCAACTTTTCCTTTGGCTCTTCAGTCAGCAGAGACAGGGTTTCAGCTGTTGTGCTTCCCTACAGCCCCCACACTTCCCGCCTCCCAAACTGTTATCCACTTATCCTGTGGCTCCCACCTTTTTGCTGTGTAGGTGGGACAAAAGTGAGGGTCAGGCTATCTATTTGTAGTGACAAGCATCGTTCAGACAGCTTTTGGGGTTAATAACAATGGTGTAAAAGATGGTAGAAAAGCTAAAAGGACTACATATTAGTGAGGTTGTGTTTCATTTGTTCCTTTGCAATAAAAGAGTGCATTTTTCATGCTTAACCCCTCAAACCTAATTAAATCAAAGTGATAATTTAAAAAGAAAACTGTAAAAGAGCCATATGTGCAGATATTTGTCTTGCCCCAACATAGCCTGTATTAGCAACAGCAGCAGTTTGAAAATGCTTAGTGCAGAAAAAGTGAAATATAACATGTGAATGTAGTAACCTTTTGGGGGTGCATTTCCTAATTAAATACCTAAACACATCTTGTTGAAAAAAGGCGGGGAAAGGACTTAATTGATGCATCAGTGGACCTCTTGTACTTGATCATATGGGTGTAGTATTTGTATTAATAAAGCAAGAGCCAAGTAGTATTTTGTTGTGAATGGATAAGGCCCTTTGGAACATTAATCTGTTTTAAAGTGATGTACTGTGGTACATTTCAGTGATGCTGAGAAGTTTGAGCTGGATGTGGTAGCCTGTACTGGTTATGAGTAGCATTTTAGTACTGCAGTATTCTTTGCTGAAAGTAAAGTCACTGTGCTTCCTTTGCTGACAGAGGTGCTGTTTAAGCAGGATTAAAATTAAGTGGATGAATCTGTGCATAGAGGATAGATTCCTCCCTGGGAACATGGGAGTCAGAATCTGAGCTCTTCTTCCTCTGGCTTCAGGCTCTAGCAGCTGGTTGCAATAGTTACGGAAAAAATATATAGATCACATACAGGCTTCTCCTGATGGCTCTTCAGCATTACTGTCAGTGTCATTTATTCCTCTGTACAGTAAGAATGCCAGAGTGCATCTAAACATTTCCACAGTTGTTGTGCATGTTTGCACTTAATCATTTTACATGGATCATTCACCACACAACTTTATTTTTCTTTGGTAATGGTCTTAAACCCCAGTTATTCACTATATTTTGGGACTAGCTTTGTGTGTGACATCCAAATTCAGAAACAGGAAACAGCCTTAACCAAATTAAAAAGATTTTCCTAATTTAATTTTCCAAATACAGTACATCTGAAAACAGGAATACAACTCTGTGCCAAGGCCAGACAAATCAGTTCCATAGCTGGTCTGTGCAGTAGGAAAGGAGAAAATGTGGGTTATATTTATTAAGCATTTCCAGGTAAATATACTGATTTTTATGCAAATAGAAGAGAGGAGTTTTGAGGCACAGTCTACCCAGTCCGGTTGAATAGCATACAAAGCAAATCAGTTCCTATGGAAAGAAAGTGAAGCCCAGGCTGAATAGGACTAGAATTTTGTGCATAAGTAGAATAGAAAGGAGAGTTATACTTTGAAAAGGAAAGCTACATTTATGTCATGCTACCAGCAAAACAATCTTATTTTTAGTAACCTGTTTTATAGTGTATGGCTGTATTTCTTGATTTCTGGTTCTTTCTGGATGTTGCATCATGGAACTTTCGAGGAATCAGTTCTGGATACTTTTTCTACAAAAAAGGCAAGAGAATTACTTTTGAAGCTCATCAGAAAAATATGTTTGAATTGCTGGTGCAAAGAGAATTCCTGGGTAAATTTGTATCGCTCTGAGTGGTGAACAGTTTGCTGTGATTTAGTCAAAGAGGATTGGGCTCAATGTGAGTCTCAGACTGTTGGTTTGTCATTGAAAAGATGTTACTGGAGGCTGTCTTTGAAATAAAAGTGTAATCGTGGATGCTCTGCCTATGCAATATATTTCATATAACTATCTGTATGTCCCTTTAGGAAAAAATGGCATTGTCTTTCCTCCCTTTAGGGTGGGGAGAGGACTGTGCTGGTCTGTGAAGAGCACATCTTGTTAGCCACCCAGTGGAGGTATTCAAGTCTAGCAGGCAGCGATCTTGGCATGGGTGCCAGTGAAGCAGTAATTACAGCGTCTGTCATTTGCATTTGCCAGCTCTGCTGCACATTTGTCTCAGAGGTACAAAACAGCTGCTCAAGTACAAGTCAAGAATCAAAGGAAAGGAGTAAAAGACAAGCTGTGGTTTTCCAGTTGGCCATAACCTCCATCAGCACAGCATCAGGATAATGTTGTGCAGAGGCACAGTTCAGTGCCAGCTGCTTCCAAGGACTGAAGGAATGGTGGTGTTTTAAGTGATTTATTGTGTGTGCTCAGTAGAGTCCAGTCTCAGGAGTAGGTGCCCTTGGATCTTTCTGTCATAACATTATCCAAGAGGCAATCTGAAGGAAATGTTGTTAAGTCTTCTGGGAGGCAAACTGTATTCAAAGAAACACTTAATTTGCATCATTTGCAAGCAAGCATTTGAAATTATGCTAAAAAGGGAAATGGTTATAAAGAACTTTACATAGAACAAATAGGAACAACAAAATTCCCCTTGATTCTGAGCATACTTTGTTCCCCTGTGTTTAATTTAATAGGGTTATCTGTAGATACTCCAGCCCCCAACTCCATTGCTGTGGTGGGGAGATGATTTATTGAATATTATTGTTGGTTTCATGATAGGTTTGGTTAAACATTTCAAAGAACATCCATTGTGGTTATTGTATTTAGATTTATCTTTCTGGGGTGAGGAGGTAGCATACCTCTGTGTGCACGCTAGCTAAAGGAAAGCCCCAAATTGCAGCTGTGTTCCAGTAGCTTTCCTCGAGGCTGGCTCTGCTTGTACAAGCAACATGCACAAGTAAGGTGCAGTGAGTGGGAGCAGCAGGCAGGAGCTGCCAGAGGTTTTCCCAGCTTTCAGTAATCTGAGAGATGCTTGTATAAAGTTTTCTCCCTAGGTAGTCATCACTAGAACAACTTCCTGTTTGCTTTTATGACTCCATCACAAATCACATGGACATTAAGCAGGAAATATGGGATTTCCTCCCAAGTCATGAAACGCCAGGATTTGGGGAGTCCCTTTATAGCCTGGCACATTATGTAAAAGTTTGGGCTGGGGAGAAAGAGCTTAATGCAAAACCAGTCTCATTTAAAAATACCTTTTTATCCACGTGGAAAATTTAGGGAGAAACACAGGAAAGGAAAAGATTCCTTTTTGTTTATTTGCTCAGGGGAGGTTGGAAAAACAGGAAGAAATCTTAATCAAAATGAGGAAATATTCAGTTATTTTAGAGAAAAGGTCAATAAACTCCTGAATGCTTACCTTACTGTCCAAATTATTTGTATTTATGCTCTCTAAAAAATGTATTAGCTGTTCAGTGAAAATGAAGAAGTTAAAAAGTTGGAAGTCTTCTGACAACAACAGTTTTCATTTCCATTTACATTTTTCCACGTATTTAAATAAGCCTAGTGAAAAACCTCACTTCATTTACAGTCCTGGTGAGCACTGGTTAAGGCACATATTTACAGTGCTTTCTAGATCTTGCTGTTTTGTTTTTGGTTTGATGTGTTGGGTATGTTTGTTTCTTTCTTTCTTTCTTTTGTAAATCGCACTGATTTTACTGTGATGCAGATTGAGAAAGAGACCCAGATTCTCAGTGGTGCCAGACATGCCCTTATTTCCACTAGGGAGTGTCAGGCAATGCTGAATTTAGGTGAATATCTTTGCTGTTCCCCAAATACAAGCAGTGCTGCTCTAGCTTGCACAGCAGTCCAACAGTCCTGTCAAGAGCATCTCCCCTGTCAGTATGTGATGCTGCAATGCCTCAGCACCTCCTCAAATTCTCACTTTCCTCTGTTGTGAGTCCTACACAGGACAGGAGAGACACCCAGTACCTCCTGTGGGGAATATCTGCAGTTGTGTCTTTAGCAAAGCTTTGCTATGTGCTTGCGTTTGCTGGAGATAATGGGAAGTTCTTATTTCTAACATTGCCTTAGTTATTCAATCTCTATTTTGCTGGATTTGGAAGTTTGCTGTATTTATCACTGTTTGGTGGAGAGATCTAGGGGGAATTCCCCAAGCATGCAGAGCAAATGCATAAGGGAAAGCAAAACGTGAGCTCATGTTTTCTGAGTAGCCAAGACTCTGGTGCTCCAGTCCGTTCTTTTTTCTGACAGTCCCAAAAAGGGGCTGCTACAGAGGGAAGGCTGTGTTGAAAAGGCTCTCAGGTACCTTCTCAATGTTGAATTTGTTGAGTCTCACTGATGGTTTCTTTCTTTCTGCTGTAATCTTGAAATACGTTTAAAAGGATGCCATGGATTAGGAATGGTACTCCCCAGTTTAGTCTCTCCCACTGGGACCCTCCAAACCACGTGCTACTCGCTCTCTCCCTCCTCCCTTTCCCCCTCCCCTGAGGTGGGATGGTGAATTGGAGGCACCAAAGGTAAAGATCACGGGTTGAGCTAAGAAAAATTTGCTGGAAACAGCAATTAGATAAGAAAATGTCCAGTAACAGCAACAATACTGAGGACAGAAGGTGCAAGAAAGAGGCGAGTGATTCACATGGAAACTCCCTAACCGCAGCAATGCCTGACCACTCCCTCTGCCACACTACCCAGAGCTGGAAGAGAGCCCTTTGCCTCATCCCTGGAAAATGAAGTGAGCTGGTGTAGAATAATCTCCGGGTCCTAGCCATGCCTCCTCCCGGCTCCTGTAAAGTTTAACCCTGTCCTAGCTGGAACCAGAACAAAGGAAAAGGCAAAAGTATGTGCTGTTGCTCAGGAACAGAGATACTTCTTAGAAGCTCTGACTTTCTGGTGGCAGGCAGTTTGGAAGGATTTGCTTTGCCCAATGAAATCCACAATGTTATCTCAAATTTGGAAGGAGGAATGCAGATCCAACGCATGACTGCAGCACTGTCACAAATGGAATAAGGATCACTGTCCTGGGCTGTTTTGTTTCGTTTGGGTTTAATCTGCAATTCAGGACTATGTTATTCAACTGTACTTCATTCATCTGAATGAATGACTTACGCTCCAGAGGACCCTGTTGCCTTATGAGTCATAAAAACTATGAGGTTGCCTAGGCTATTAAATCAGTATCTTCTTTCTCTTTTTGCAGGAACATTTTCGGCAGTAATGCTAAGGAGCTCAGATAGATTTCACTGGCCTGGCAACAGCTGAGCATTGTCTTGTTAGGTAGCTCCTGCCAATCCCTTTTTAGTTATTTTCAAGAAGTAAAGTAGCTTTATTTCTTAGTCTTATATTGAGTGAGAGGTTGAAATGTTAATCTCAGTGGATTAGCGGTGTATCCTTTGAGAAAAAGGAAAGCTTGCGTTTTTCTTGGTCCCCTGAGTGCTGGATGCAATTGTTTGAGAAACCTTGAATTTCGTCAACTAGACACAAGGAAATGTGCAAGTAAGCCTTGAATGATCTGTCAGAAGAGGCTGACTTTATTGCAGCCGTTTTGGAAACTTGTTTGAACTGATAGTGGTTCCCCAGGTGTTTCTTGGCTTGATTTTAGTGCATTTCATATGAGACACTGAAAAGGGATCACCACAGGATTATAAGTAATTCACAGCTTCTTGGAGAGCTATATTCCAGCCATCAATTTGCTAAAATAATGGCTGGAATATTAATTGCTGCAGTTTTATGATATGGTATATCTATTGTTTAAATACATCCCTTGTCTTATCCTCTCCCAACATATGTGTTTATACTGGAAAGTTTACATAGTCAGTGACAATAATAATACAGTCTCACTGAATGAGGTTAATTGCAGTTCAGTCATACTGAAATCAAGGAGCAAGAAGGGGGACAGAATAGCAAGCGAGACTAATTCTGTTCTCTTGGGCACTCGATTTACCTACACTGACTGAAGTGCGGGTACTTATCAGGAGTAATTCCAACTACAGATGTGCACACTGCCTTAGTCTGAATGAATTTTCTCTTTCATTAGTGTACCTCTAAGTTTTGCTAGTTGCTCATGTAGTCAGCACAGGTGTATCCCTCTCACCTTTCCCTTTTCCTACAATTTCACGTATCTGTCTGGTTGCTCTGCACATACCAGAGATGAGTGGCTGTGACTAACAGTGAATAGCTGGAGCTAACAGGCCAACAGTGAGGTGTTCAGACTGAAATTTCAGGTTGTCTGCACTCAGATGAGACTATAGAGAAATCTCTGCTGCTTGAACCTCTATTAATAAGATAAAATTCTCTGGTGCTTTCAACTGGGAAGAGATAAAATTTCCTCTGTCTGACTTGGCCACTTGATCTGAAAATCAGGGTTCATTGTAGAAACTAGAACTCTGTCTGGTTAAGGAATGGATCTGTAATTAAATGGAGAAGGCTGCCTTTCTACAAGTGCTGTTCACAGAAAATCTTGCTGAATTGTCTCATGAAACACTTGTATTCTTTGGTCAAAGGTTTTTGGCTCCAAAGCTGAACTATTTTTTGACAAATCATCATCCCCATTACAAATTCTTTTCATGTAGACATTTCAAACATAGCTTGAGGGACTTCCTTTCTGCTTCCTCACCAGTTTTTGAAGGTGAGGGTAACTTTTTTGGTCTCTTGCTCAAACAAAATGCAGCAAACTTCTTATGCAGCAGATCTCTACTGGCAAGAATATGAGTGTGGGTTTTCCTTTTCTTCATCATGCAAAATAGCTGTACTGGAGCAAATAGGAAGTTCCTAATTTCTTAGTTCCTAAGTAACTAGAATGTTTATGGCTAGAAAGTTCAGTACTGGGACCTGTCAGTTTTGCTATCGGTTTCCTTTTGTTTTGTTATTTTTTTAAAAGCCTAGTGTTTATACCAAAGATAGACTTATGTGGTGCAAGGCCAGGTTATGACCACCACCAAATGTAGCTCCGTTAATTTCAGAGCCAGCACATGTCAGAAGCCGATCTGCTTCTGTGTTAAAAATATGTTGACACAGTAGAGTGAGACTCTAGGATGAACAGACCTTGATCTCATCTTACTTGGTGGCATGTTTTTTCGTGGGATTGTTTCTTTTTTGCCTTTTATTGCTTTTTAAACTAAGTAATTTGAATAACTTTGAGGCCTTCCACTTCCCTTCCATGTAGCAATGTGACTCTTTCCTATAGAGAGATTAACACAGTGCCTCACTTGAAAACAAGTTAGCAAGATTATTTCAGGTTGATGTTTTTTTGCTTGCCTTTTGTTACGATATTTTAGATAAGAACACTGACAGCCAAATGTCACCAACTGTAGGCAGATATCCACGTAAATATCTATTACACAGAAATGTGTGACAATTTCCTGCCTTAGCAATTGTTTTCGAACTAAAGACCTCTGCTACTAAAAGCATGGGCTTCGAATTTTGAAGTGCAGCCTGGCAGCTGGTAACAAAAGCAGTTGTTGTTCTGGTGTCGGCAGTAGAATGAGAAGTGCCATGTGCCCTTCACAAGCACAGGAAAAGGTGAACCTCTTCAGCTGCTGACTTTTGTCCTTTGCTTGTCCTGAAATGTTTCTGTATGAATCTTTCTTCCCTCCACCCCCCAAAGTTATATATTAATTCTTTCTAGTAAGCGTGGCTATTAGATAAAACCTTCCAAATCTTAAAAAATATTAAAATGCCTAATTTAATTGCTTACTTTATGAATACTTCTATCATTTTGTGGTCTCAAGAATAAAGTTTTAAATTTGCATTTATGATAAACATTTGCAAAGAAAATGGATTTAAGCGGCAAAGTGACTTTGTGTGGACTATTATCCTGCTTTGTTTTACTGATTAGCTTATTTTGCCAGTACTTGGTTTCATTGCCTTTTTTTTGTTTAGGGAAATCAATAGATAATGGTATTGTGATCAAATTTACTTTGTCTGATTATTTTCACTGGATTGCTTCAGGTTTACTGACTGGAGCAAGCAGAGGAAAATTTGGTCTTTTGTCTTTGAAGTTTTGTATTCACTAGTACCAATACAGAACATATTTCATTTGTGGAGGCCAGGCTGAGGTTAAGTTGGTTTTAAAGATAACAGTAGATTCCAGCGTCCTTGCATTTGTTTTGTATTTGGTGACAGTCACTAAATCAGGGGAAGGAATGTTCAAACAACACACTTGAGGAAAAGTGATTTTTATAGAAAGGGGCCATTCCTGCTAATAGCCAGTAACTGCATACAACCCTACTGACATTAAAAGTCCATTAGCTAAGCCAAGTTTAAACACCAGCTGATGCTATGTCAGCTAAATGTATATTGGAATTTTTCATGTAACACAGCAATAGCACTTCTGTACTTTTGCTAAAACTATGTACATTAAGAAAAGCAAATGTCATCTGATGGTAGTAAGATGAAGAGTTCATATTAAAGTAGGCAGAATTGTAGTCAAACTGAAGTCACCATCTGGTTGCATTAACGAGAAACAAAAATGGATACAAGAAAAGCAGGGAGTGTCAAGTTTCTGAATTAAAGCTAGATTAACAAATCTAGTGTACAGGCTTCTGTAATACAGGATAAGCACAGAGCTGCTTATCTGCTTGGTTTTTTATCATTAAATATAATACGACCTTGTTTGAGAAAAGTTTTTACTGGAGTCTTTAAGATGCTTTCTCATGTGGAGCACTGGGTTGCCATGGAAGAAGGTTGTTTCCTGGCTATTTAGGAAATATGTCTCATTACAGCAGTGTGAAAACCTTTAAATGTGTCAAGATAGTGTTTGTATGCCTATGGTCTGAAATTCCAGTTAACCAGTGGCACAGCAAATAGCATTCACCCATGTCTATGTATCAAATAAAGGGTTGAAAAGCCTGGCGAAAAAACGGTGTGTGTGCTTGGTATTGAGAAGTGTTACAGGTGATGAACTTATTGCTCATCTTCAGAAGCAATCAGCAGGCTGAGGTCCCAGTGCTCTGGGCACCCGCAGAAGCACAGTTTATCACCTGGTTTGGCAGTGGGTCTAGCTCAGAGAAGTTACTTTGAAGTCTGCATTGAAAACAGACCTTGTGCTATAAAGCCGTTGTGGAGACAGGCAAGGGGTGGCTTAGTAAGTTAACGTGAGAGCTGGAGCAGAGGGGTAATTAGTCGCTCACTAACACGCTCTCAAGTCTGGTGAAGTATTGCGGTCACCTCCTCTGCCTCTGCTGTGTCATTATGTGTCCATTAGCGAAGCCCTGTGCAAGTACTGACAGGAGCACAGCTAAAAGGCCTGGCGTGGGCAGGCAAACCCACGGCAAACATCCTGTGAATGTATCTCGAGGGCTCCCTTACACTCTCACCACACCTTGTTGGTAGTGCAAAACTCTCAAACGTGTCATGAGGCCGAGCCTGATTGTTTTTGTCGTCTTTTCTGAAGGAGCTGACATCAGTAGCGTGCCGAGAGCAGATTGTGTGTTTGCTAACCACAGGGTTTAAGCAGGGTAATTTAATTGCATTTTTCCCTCTTCTGGAACATAACATGTAAACATATTACTGAACTAAAGCCTGGTTTTAATTGCAAGCAGCAACTTCTTCATGTTGACAGATTTTCACATGGGAAGCTTTATTGAAAATGAGAGGAGACCTTTTTGCCATCGTTAGTTCTTGCTGCTTAGTGCTTTTATCAAGTACAGTAAAATACAGTTTATAATTAATTCAAAGCTTATATGGACATGTTTAATATAATTACCAAACAAAATCCTGTTTACTGACATATTGCTTGTGAAACCAGCCTGAATAATCTGGTCTCTGGCACACATAAATCAGGCAGTTATAACAGCTGTAAATATTTCATAATATACTTAGAGTGCTTTGATTTTAATACTGAATCCACTTTTGGGTTTTAAGGATAAAACATAGGTCAAAAATTACTTTTATCATATGTTCCTTCCTAATCTCTTGGCACTACTTTGCTTGAAAATTATTTTTAAAAAATCATTATTGTATTTTATTATAAAAAAAGCAAATATGTACACGTTCATGAGCTGGGAAAACAATGTAATTAAATTATGCTGGAGCTAACAAAATGATGCCATTCACATTGGCACGGGACAATTACTTCAATACAACCATGAATATTTTTCATTGGAAAAGGCATTGCAGTGCCAATACTTTTTGTCTTTCTTAATGTTTTACTATTTTTATCTGTCTGGATGTCTGTAAATTGTATACTAAGCCTGAAAGATGTGCATAAGACACTAAGAGGCAGCTGGTTAATTCAGGTGGCCAAAGGGCTGGGAAACCGAAGGTGACCAGGAGCTGGGCTTGTAGTGGACTGCTGGGGAACCTAAGATACTCTGTTATGTGTTGGGCCCCCTCTTTCTAGGAGGGCTTTGAACCTGTATTTAAATAGAAGGAAGAAAAAGTGATTATCTACTGCAGAATGTTTGGGGTTGCATGAGGCTACTAAATCATCTTTGAGAGCTCAAAGAGTGTGCGCGGTTTGTCCACTTCAGAAAAGTGCGCTCGAAGGTTCAGAAAAAGGTTAATGATTATCTCTCAAATCATTTTACCCTGCACCAAGCAAAGACCTTAAAAAAGTTGTTGTGCAATTTTTGTTTACTTGGAAATGTTCTTTAACCTCTAAAATAAAATAAGAAATAAGGTAACTTAAGTACTACTTAGGCAAATTTGAAAAAAATATTCACTTTGGGAATTTTTTTATGCTTGTTCTGCAGTAGGATTCCCCTGCTAAAGTTGACATAAATTTCCAAATGTTTTGGCAGTTGCACTCTCTGGAAAAAATCATTAGTCTCCAAAACTGTGCCAGGGTTCTTCAGGAATGCTGTCCCCTCCAAGCTATGAACCTCTCAAGCTTAGAATCCCACCCCTCAAAATAAAAACTGCAACTAACAATTGTTATGAGGTAGGAAATATCATTGGGAAGTGTCACAGCACTTCTTATTTTTTCTCCCTGCATCCTTGAGAGGATAAACAAAGCCTGTTCCTTGGAGCTCCTTGGCCTTACTTTTAGATGGTCAATATTTTAAGATACATCAACCCATTTTGATCTGTGTAAAACTATATGGTGATACTTGTGATCAGTATTAGGTGTCCCTATCTTCATCCTACAGGCACCTAGGGATCCCTGGCTATGATTTGCAAAGGTGTTGCTACAAAGTATTTAGCAAGTCACTCCCTCTAGAGAGATCACAGGGGTTCCAGTACTTTAATTTTGGAAAGCTAAAGTCCCAATTCTTAGTTTCCTGTAGTATGAGAACTTGCACTGAAGTGTGAGTCATTGTTGAGAACATTGTAGTGCATGAACAATATTAAATTGTTTTGTTATGTGTATGTGCAGGCTGCATCCAGACACTGTCATTGGGAAGTTATTAGTATATATAATTAACTAACCACAAGGAATTTCTGGACTGAAATAGCTTATGTAAGCCTACGTGTGTCCTTCCCACAAACCCATCTTAAAGGTTCATGCAAGTCTCTTGCTAAGGAAGTGTCTTAATGCCCATGAAATACTATTTGGGAAGATGCACTTGCCCACAGGGGTACAGAGCTTCACCTGGCAATAGTCCAACCTTCAAAAGTTAGCTCTTCTGACTTGTGCTCTGTGCTGTTTATCAAATGCTGTGCTGTTTCATATTGGATGATGTGACCTTTAGATTTCAGCTGCTGCCATAATTTAATTGACAGCATGAGCCTTCCTGTTGTGGTTTAACCCAGCAGGTAGCTAACACCACACAGCTGCTGGCTCACTCTGCCCCTGCACCATGGGATGGGGGAGAGAATTGGGGAGGAAAAAAAAAAGTAAAATTCATGGATCAAGATAAAGATGGCTTATTAGGGCAGAAAAGGAAGAGCAAATAACAGTAATATTAATAACAACAATAAAATAATTAGAATATACAAAGCAAGTGATGCAGAGTGCAACTGTTCGCCTGCTAAGTGATGCCCAGCCAGTTCCCGTGCAGCAACCCCTGTCTGGTTTTCCCCCCCGCCTGTAGACTGATCATAGCAGGATATGGTATGGAATAACCCTTTTGGGGTCAGCTGTCCTGGCTGTGTCCCCTCCCAACTTCACCCCCAGCCTCCTTGCTGGCAGGGTGGGGTGAGAAACTGAAAAGTCCTTGACTAAGTATAAACACTGCTTAGCAACACCTGAAACATCAGTGTGTTGCCACCATTAATCTCATCCTAAATCCAAAATAAAGCGCCGTACCTCCTACTAGGAAGAAAATTAACTCTATTGTACCTGAAACCAGGGCAGAGCCAAAATTAGTAATGAGACTTTGTGCAACACCAGCTTTTCATGACTCAGGCCAGCAGATATGATTTGCATGTATGAAGACTGAGTAGTTGTGGCAGTGTAGGTCTAGAGTCCAGGAAGGCCAAGGCTGTTTTCGTTAGCGAGGAAATGGAGACCAGCTGCTTTATTTATGCTTATAAATATACATTATTATATTTAGGTGCACAGGTAAATTGTGTGTGCCACTTAGCCCTATCTGTTCCCAATAAATTTCAGCCTACAGGCTCTAGGTTTTGAAAGCTTTGATGCTCAGAATGGTGAACTAAGCAGAAGAGCTGGCATCCACAAAGTATGTTTGCAGCTGAAACTCTCGTTTTGTGTAAACCAGCACAGCTTTCCCGAGTTCAGTGCCTCAGTTCTGCTCCAGCTGAGGGCTGTTAACAGTCAGGGTTTCTGTAAAACTCTTTCCTGGAGGAGAGATTTCTATCTGGTCTGTTTGGACAGAAAAAAATTCCATGACTCCAAGAACGCTTTTAAAAGAACTGGGAAGAAAAGGGAGCAGATGCTGCAAAGTACATCAGAGAGCAGTCCCAATGTTAACAAAGAGAGAGATTATTTACCATTAAGATGAGGAGGAAAATGTTTGTATCTTTACAAGATCTTGTCCCTCTTAGGAAAGCCTAAAGAAGAGATAGGCATCTAGTAGGGCAATTATTGGTTAAAATGCTGGTTTATGACTGCAAATTGTTTGAAGCTTTTTATTTAAAAAAAAAGAAGTTTTTGCAGTCACCCACTATCTCACTGATGCAAAGCCTCTTCAAAGACTTAGTAATTAAAATGAAGATGCTGTACGTTCACATTGCCCCAACTCTCTGCAGTTTTTGTTCTCAGAACATCACCCTACTTCTGAACAAAACCTGAGATGAATTTTTCTGTTTACCATCAAGACCATCTTCCTCACTATGACAATGACCAGTCACTTTTGATCATCTTAGAGGGTATTTACAGAAACAGAAATAAAACTTGGTTGTCCTTATTATCTTCTATCAAAGTAGGCAATGGAGGGTTAAAACACAAAAAAACGAACCTCCTAGGATTAGTGATTTCAAATATTAGTAACAGTGGAAAACATACATTTCTTTGTAGAATTAATGGTTTTGAATACACTGCAGGGTTTATTTTTATTTTCCCAAGTGATAGGACAAATACTGCACTGTACAAAGAAGTTCAAGCATCCTCTTCCTCCCAAAATACAAGGAATAGACTAAACATTCTTTTCTCTTGCATGAAAACTTGGGATGGAAACAAACCTGTGGGATTTGAGGCTGGAGAAAGACAGAAGCAGAGTAGTATGTATTTACCAGCCACTTCAAAACCACGAGACAGACACAGACGCTTCAGGCAGCCTGTTTAAAGGTCAGATATGTTGTGCATGGACACTTGAGTAAAGAAGGAGAAGGTGGTGATAAAGGAGCTGCTGCTCCATTCTGTTAGGACACCAGCACAAACAAAGAGGACTGGTCTGGCCTAATGACTGTGAGTGGCCCTGCTGTCCTCCCACACCACTTTGGAATTGTTTGCAATCGAATGGACAGAACGTGGCTCTGACATAAGAGACTTTGGGCTTCCCTGCTTCAGGAACGGCCTCACGATCCTCACTTCAGTCTGGAAGACCATTCAGGATGAGCTAAGGCAGGCAGGGAGGAAAAACTTGTTGAAAAACAAAAGGCACATGAACTTAAGATTTGGTAGTTTTTGAAATAAATGTGCCATCATCTATATGAACTATCTAATATGGTGTGGCTATGAGGCACGTTAAGCAACAGAGGTACTTTAAAAAGAAGAAAAAGATTTAGTATTGCCACCAGGATATCTCTTGATGTTGTTGTTTGGTTTTGATTTTTTGTTTTTAAAGTAAGACTCTTCCTTATCCACCTGAGAAAACTTGCAGAAGTGGGAGCGAGGGCTTAGAACAATTTTCTGAATTTCTCTGTCTAGCTATTAAAAACATATCAGTGGGTCATTATTATATTTGAATGCAAGAGGAAACTGTAAAACCCAAAGGCAATGTAAAGTGGGATCACACAAGTTGTCTGAGGGAGGAATTAGTAGCAAAATAGATGGAAAGTATCAGTGAAAAGGCCATGCATCAGGCCCTTGTTTTTGAGTGCTAACACTCGTGCCAGGACAGAGCTATTTGTTGCCAACTGTCCTGATGGGATGCTTTAGGAAAATGTCATTTTGGTGTGTTTGCTGGGTATGCTAAGCTGTAAATTACATAAAAGGAACTGAAAAAGTCAGTTTAAACATTGTGGACTTTCATGAACAAGGAAACATGTCAAAGGAAAATTTGAAGCAAGAAAGGGATTAAAGGCACAGTTCTATATAAATCCTTTCCCCTGTGAGCAGTCCTATTAACCTCTGAATTGTGATGACACTTATACAAGGATCTGTGCTTCAGTGTGTGAGCAATCCCACACTTCTAATATGCAGTCTTGCAAGGTTGTGTGTTGCCTAAAATGAGTAGTCCCAACAAAGTTTCCCAATAGGATCAAAACCAGATTTTTAGGAAGGAGTTCAGACCAGAAACATAACTTCTCTGAAGAATACTTAATCTAAAATCCCTGTTGCAGGAGCTCTTATCGGAGAAGTTTTGACAATGTCTATTGATTGAGATTCTCTTTTTTTGTATCTTAAAGAGTAAATTGAAAGGTCATTTTTTATATTGATGTGCAAGGAGTTTTATTGATTCTCTTTTATGAGGCATTAATGAAATCTATAGAAGCCTAAAAGGCTTGTATAGTTAACCTTGGCAAGATTGCCTGTTCTTTTTACATGCACAGAAAAGGGAAAGTAGAATGTTCCATTTTGGTGGTTTAAATTATGTGAGAGTGAGTGAATTTTGTGGAATTAAATACTTCTTAGCACAGAAAAGAGAGCATGATGTATTTATACTAACCCATTCTTTCTGAAATGTGCTTAGCAGAGATTTTTTTGGGGAAACACTTCGTTTTCCTGCCTAGTGGTACCACATATTTATCACTATCAAAACATGCAGAGAAGTCAATCACTCACTACGTGTGCCAGAAATGCCTTCCACAGTCACAACGGTGATATGTCAAGAGTCTGTCTCACTTTAAAAGAACAGGCTGGATTTATTCTGGAATTATGCCAAAATGGACCAATCTGTCTCAAAAATATGAAGCTGGGATCAATTTTGCAAAGTTAAAATAAACAGTAGTCACACTTGACCCAGTATATTAAGCTAGCAGAGGAAGAAATGTAAAGAACTGGGGGTATCTATGGATTTGGCTTTGTAGAACATTAAATATGATACATTGGATTAAAAAATTATCCACTAACCTAAAAACTATGCATAATAAAATTTGGGATGACTTTTCAGTGCATTGTTCCATTACTTTCTTAAACATATTTTCTTTTTATGCCACTTAAATCAATGAAGGCCATCTTGGCTATGAAATACAAAGCTCGTGCCCCCTGAGAAAGGGTGCCTTTGCATACTGAAAGCTCAGAAGCCTTTGAGTGAATGTTGTGCATTTTTATTTGCAGTAGGAGAAACATATTGGAGAGAGGCAAGTATAATTATCTCCATTTTAGATGGAAACCAGAGGAGCGAGAGGCAGGACTGGGGAGAGAGCAGACACAGGAATTCCCCTCTGGTGGGCTTATAGAAAACATGGAAGTAATTTGTGGTATGAAAATGGCTGCTGGTGGTGTTTCTTTCCATGAAAGGCTATGAGGTGTAGGAACTGGGTGCTGGATTTTTGCATTATGGTCTGATTTGTGTCCAGCCTAAATACTGCTGGCCCAGCGAAGCTTTGCTACTCATCCTTACCAGTGGTCAGCAAGATACAGGCGAAATTAGGAGTGGGGCTCCTAATGCCCAGTTGGAGAAGCCCTGTCATGCTGAGCCATTGGTCCAGCTCTGCCAGTGCCTCTGAGGACCAGTCCTGCTCGATTTGCTCTGATACTATGTAGGTTACTCCAGCCTTCTTGCCCACATGTTCTATGACTCTAATGGGGCCCCTACATAGCTTTTGTCTTACTCACTCCCCTCATAAAAGCCTCCTTTTCTCCTCACCAGATGGACAAGTCTTTCCAGAGCATTTCCAGCACTGTTTCAGCTGTGAAGATGAGGGGATTCATTTGTGCCGGTGCCCCATGGGGGCTGTGCTTAGGGGAAGGCTGTGCTGGGTTTCATACGAAGCAGCCGTACTGCACTACTGCATCGGTCAAATCTGCACAGCTGGAAGTCCCTCATGGTCTTGGTGCAATTACTCATGAGAAGTGTCCTCTCTTTGCCCTTGTGTCAGGCACCAGTTGTATTTGAAGAGGGCTGAATTGGCTGAAGAGGGTGGTGGTCTGGAGTTGCTGGAGGGGCATTAAATAGCATGTCAAGGCTTTGTGCCCAGAGAGTGAACGGCTTTCCTTCCCAGTTTGGAGCTTCCGTCTGCTCCAGAAGACTACAAAATCAGTCCATAGAGAGACACATCCCACAATACAGAACTGGTCTTTGGCTCGGCTCTTGCACTTTTATTAGGTGTCATGCAACTGAGGGCTGGATGTTGCTGCCTTTCTCAGAGCAGGAAACAGGTACAAGGCTGTGCTCCTGTATGAATTTTTTAAGTCATAGTATGTGTTCTATTTTCTGGTTTGTTTTGGGTAGTGAACATTCAGGTTCTGGTGGCTATGAAATTGTGTCTGCACTGGAGGACAGTGGAGACCTGCAGTACATTTGAGTCTCTTCATTTCCTGCTTTGGAAGATAAACCTACAAATTCCATTGATTGAATCTCCCTGTGTGGGAGTACCCCCAGGAAAGAACTGGAGTAACCCTCTGAGATACTGTATAAAAACTGCAGGGTTACCTGAAGTGTCTAAAATACATTGCAGGATGTAAGTGCATCCAGAAGGGACAGGAAAACGTTTAACCTTTTGTTTTTATGTGTAAATAACACAGAGAGTAGGGGTTTGGTTATTTTTCTTTTTAATAGAATGTTTTGCTTAAACTTCTTTGCATTCACACATGATTTATATATTTGAAAGTGAAAAACATTTTGATGGCTGCTAATATTTAGTTTCTATCCACTTCATATAAGCTGCAGAATTCTTTTATTTATTGATCAAAAGAAGATTTAGGGATAAAGCATGCCAAGAAGTATTTGGATCCCAACACTCCAGTAATAATATAAGGAGGAAGCACAATTGTATACCCGATCTTCAGCTGCATTTCCAGGCAGTACATATTCAGGAAAACAGACACTCCCTGTTTTGTAGCAGAAAACAGTGAAAAAAAGACTGAGAGAACTGGATTGACTGAGAGACAAAAAAGACAAATGGAGGGATACAAACATGAAGAGAGAGAGTTGGGATTAGTCAATCCTTTGCAAACATAGTATATGCTCCAGAAATGCCTACTTTTTCTTCCTGGGAGTGAGCTTGGAAATGTGCAATGGCTTTGGTGGCCAGGCTGGGCAGCAGGAGAGACAGTGCTGAGGTGGCTATAAATGCTTCTGCACAATCCAGCTGACAAAAGGAACGAGTGCAAACAAAGCTGTCAGTGCCTCACAGCACCAGTCAAAGGTAGGAACATGCAACAGCCTGATGAGGAGTCATTTGGCTGCCTGGGCACTGCCAGGATTGCTGTCCTGGTGACTCAGCTTCCTTTGTCTCTGAGCTGCACAGACCAAGCTCTTCGTGCCTGCAGGTGAGCACACCTGCCGAACATCTGTGCCAGGTGCTGCTGATGTGTGTGTCTGGAAAAAAAGAGCTGTCATGAGGCCTTTGCCCTGTGTTGCTGCCTAGCCCTCTGTCTGGCTTCCACAGTTTGCCAAGCTGAGTGATTTATGATGTGGAAAATGATAACATATATCAAAGGGAAAAATAACTACTGGCCTGAGGGTGCTTCTCTTAAAGCAGTTTGTGTGGCTTCTCCAACAGCCATTGTGCTTTGATCCCATGGCAGTTTTGGGCAAAACCATGAACTGACTCTGAAAGCCTTGGCCCTGCTCTCTGGGTGGGTTGCACCTTCCCCCCGACTCCACTGACTCCTGCCACTCAGCACTTCCCATCAGTCTGTAAATCCATTAACATTCATAACCTCTTACCTGCAGTTTGGCATTTATTGGTTTACAGAAGTCAAGAAGTGATGCCCTTTGTTACAAGCCTGGCTGTTTTTATTGTTTCTTTGATGCTGAGGGCTTCTCTGGACCCCAGGGTAGGACCGGTGACTTCTTCAGGCTAAGTGAGATTTCTGCCTGCTGTTGAATTTAGGATATCTTTGTTATTACCTTGCAGTATATCTTTGGGTCCACGTGGATTTTGGAATCCCAAACATGACAATTTCCTGCATGGAAGCAACAGTGGGGTACAGCAGTTCTGGCACCAAATCTGCTTTAAGAGGCAAGTCACATTCTTCCCAAGTTCAGAAGCAGGGATTATAGCCTGGATAAGATATGTCCTTAAGCACTCACACTCGTTTGACTAGTCTGGGAAGGAAAATGAACTCCCCACAATTTCAACCAAGAATGCAACATATTTTGGACAAATGGACAAAAACCACACTTGCTTTTTTGAAGTGCGGAACAAGAGTTCAAGCTTTGTTCAGATCACTATTAGCTGCAAAATGTGACTTTGTTGCAGTGGCTTTTAAAGTATCCTTGGCTTTCTGGCTGTGTTTCATGCTCTGGCCATTTTGCTCAAAAGCATCCCTGCCCATGCACGAATCATTCCACCTTTTCCCTTTCCACTATGTGGCATTTTGCAGGCTTTGTGTAACAATGTGAGTTATGCACAGTCCTCAAGACACCTTGATGATCAAATCCTGTAGGAACTGCCTCAGGTACTCATTTCTGTCACAACTGTAGCGGGCCTTTTCTCTAATAAGCTGCATGATGTTCCTGGGAGAGGCTGGCTGAGCCCTGCACCTTCTACAGAAGGTCACACAAACCAAAAATACCTGCTCTGCAGAAAAAGTCAGTTCTCTTTTGGTGTGGTTCACAGTTCACGACTTTATTTTGCTGTTCAGACATGGAGGGTTGGTTCTGTGACACAGTGAAGTGAATTATGTTGCATTTGCACTGCAGGGATAGCCTGTGCTAGATACTTCTGAAACTGCTGTCTGGAGAAATGAGGCTTGCTTTGGACTAAGGTACAGCTGGGGTTTTGGTTTGTGGTGTATTTCTGCTGCTTGTGTGCAAACAACTGGCAGGGGTTTCCAACTGAAATTCATCCTCTGGTATTCACTGAACACTGAATTCAAAATTAGTCATGTAATGTATTCAAAACAACTTTCACACCTTTTCTTTATGGTTACTTTTTCTGGTATTGGTTTTGCCTGGCACAGGAGAAGTTCCTCCTTATTTTTTTCCCCATTTCTTCCAAATCAGAAAGCCATATAACCTATGGATATTAGATTATATGTTCCAAATGTTGTACTAAGTACTAAACAAAATGAAAGGAGAAGAATGATATAGTTGCACTCACCTTGAGCTGTCTACCCTCTGATTGCCCTTCAAGTAGCCTATGGACTTCTATACAGAGACACAGTCTTACTCTGTCCCTGTGCAGAACATACTTAGGGTTAAAATGTTCAGGACTGCCTTTTACTTGTCTCTTGCATTCAAGGTCAGACTATTGAAGAATTTAAACTGCTGATAAAAACAGCAGAAAATGGAATTGCATTATATTATGTTGTCCTGAGGACATTCCATTCTCTTTGGTGTAATACTGTAATTTTTAATGGATGGGGAGTGACTTACACACCACTTACGTCTTTGTTAAGACATCCTAGTTGGAATTCAGCGTCAATGAGATTTTGTATGGGTCCTTTGCCTATGTATGAATTAAATACAGGAATGCCATTCATTTGTGCAGGGTAGGGAAAATACTTGATGGTTTTGTTCTTTCCTTAAATGTATTTTATTATGTAGTTTACCACTCTAAATCTTGCTTTGATACTGGGATTATTGAAAATACTTCTTAAAAGGCTGTTTTCCAATCTAGCACATAATAAATCTGCTTCAGTCATTTAATATATGGTGCAGTGCATTCTACTGCAAATAAATCTGCCTCACTTAATTTATACATGGTAGGGCAAATGCTTGAGCTGGGAAACTGGAATCAGAATCGAATACAACTGTCCACTTCTGGGGACATGCAGACACTGTGCTTTCCATATCCAGCCTTTGTCTTTCTGTGGAATACTTTGAGGTGTTGTATTAGTCAGTCAATTATGTATTAATAACATCTTGGAACTCAAGCCCAGAAAGGACATGGACCTGTTGGAACGAGTCCAGAGGAGGGACACTGAGTAGATCAGAGGGATGGAGCACCTTTCCTATGAGGAAAGGCTGAGAGAATTGGGTTTGTTCAGCCAGGAAAAGATAAGGCTTAGGGCTGACCTAATTGTGGCCTTTCAGTACCTGAAGAAAGCCTAAAAGAACGATGGAGAATATATTTTCACAAGGGCATATGAAAGGATAGGACGAGGAATAATGGCTTTTAACTGATTTATATTCGGAAGAAATTTCTTACTGTGAGGGTGGTGAGCCACTGAAACAGGTTGCCCAGAGCAGTTGTAGGTGCCCCATCCCTGGAAGTGTTCAAGGCCAGGCTGGATGAGGCTTTGAGCAACCTGGTCTAGTAAAAGGTGTCCCTGCCCATGGCAGGGGGTTGGAACTAGATGATCTTTAAGGTCCCTTCCGACCCAGGTCATTCTGTTACTCTATGAAAAATGTTTAAAAATGTCCCTTACAAGTACAGCTTTGTTTCAAGAAAAGGTATGAAAAAGATGCAGCAGAACAGTCAGGGTGTCTGTTGGGTGAGCAATGAACCATATTTGGTACTGGTTTGCAATCTGGAATATTAAATGAAGTCTTCAGACAACCTGAGTCTCAAAAACACTCCAGAACATACAGAGAGGGTATACCAGGATATACCAGCACGTTTGTCTGCCTTAATCTCTTGCAGTCGTTTTGTTAGTTATATTTGCATACAGAGTTTAGTTAATCTAATATTTGCCAGTTTTCTTGGCATCAGCCCCAGTGCAAGAAAAAATCCTGCTACTTTTTAAAAGTTCAGAAAATTCTTCATTTGTGCGTGCTGACACTCAAGGCATCATTTGCAAGTAAAGAGTGGCATGGAAACCAGATCTGGGCGGCAAAGCTCTCCAGTCATTTTGAGTCTCCCGGCAAAAATAATTCTGCTGTTGGCTTGCTCTCTGACTACAAAAATATGTGCAGGCAACTTTGGGGTGTTGTGTAAACTATTTTGTATGTGGGCTTGACCAATGAAAGCATGTAATTGAGAATTGGCATGTTTCCTTCCTTCTTTAAAAGACATGCTGCTAGGGTTTGCCCTCTGCTTTGTATTTAGACAGTGTCCCTTGTAGCTGGCTGTTCTCACTATTTCCCAAATAAAACAAATGAAAGCAGAAATATGTTAAAGCATGTGAAATTTCCTCCAGCATAACCTCAGCATTTCCTTCCAACTTTTTCTTCTTCATATGACTATGTGAAATAATTTTCATGAGTTTTGTCTTGCTACTTACCTCCTTCTGCCCTGCACTTCTTCTCAATATTCTGGATTTAAATGTGATTATTTTTGGAGTTTCTTAAACCTTCAGTTAATTTGCGTGCTTTTCACTGCCATAATTTCTTTCTGCACATCATTTTGAAAGGTGGTCACAGCAGCAGGTTTACCTCTGGTGGTGGCCCTGCACGTGAGGAGATCAGCCTATCTTACAAAACCCCATCCCCAGAAATCTGTCTTAAAAAGCTCCTGGCTGAATTCTGCAGGCTATTTTCAGAAGCTGTCCCAGCAGCTATCCTAATATTTCGTTGCTTCTCTGGATGCTGTTGATAAGGTTGATGCTGTCATTAGTTGTAATGGTTTTTATCTCCCAGAGCAAACAGAGGCGTTAATGCAGATTAACGTATTTGTTAGTGTGTCACTAGATTTAATTTCTGTGATTCCTTCGGTCATCCTCACCACTACTTTTCAGCATCTGCATAAGGTAGCACTGAAATTATTTGTGATTCTTTAAAGTCCATTGGGTTGTGGTGTGATTGATCATTTGTCTGAAAATTTGTATTTAAGACGTATTGGCTATCTAGGGGTGTCAGCAGCATACTTGTGATTTACTATTTTCTAGCACTAGGAAGCAGGAACGGCTCTTAATATTTTGTATGCCTTGCCAGGTGAAATGGTATATTGCCAACACAAAGACTTTGGGAGGAAAGTGTACATAAAAATTTTCCATGAAAATAATTCCGTGAATACTGGCAAAACCAGCAAACATAGATGGATAATACTCAGATTGGATTGTAAATAAAACTAAGAAAGAAATAAGGCCATATATAACTTGTAAAGAAGAACATGATAATTCATGTATTGTCACTACTTTATCTTGCTGCTGTTTTTCAGCACCAATCAGGATTGCTGTGGTTATTTTGAAATGCACCTTTGAGTTACTGGGTTTCGGGAAACATAAATCTCAACAGCTTTGTTATCACCTTTGACTTACACTGCACATAAAAGTCGGATTTGTCTTGGGAAACAAGTTAAAAGGAACATCGGTAGTAGCCTGAGGCAGGTAAAGTTGAGAAGTTTTGTGAAGTGGAGCTGGTACCTGAAGCAGGGGGATGGTGTGAAGTGGAGGAAGGACACGGTGAGGGTCAAACCCTGTCTCCACACCAGCCTTTGGAAAGACCTCCATTAGCATTGTCAGGGATGGGACTTCACCTTGATGTTACCTTTTCAGGGAACACCAAAGGGAAGCTACAAGTGAGCCAGCCTGTACAGGACTTTTCCACAACACACTCATATTATTAATAAAACCCACAACCAAAACATCTGTTTCAATGGCACAGTACTGTTTGCCTTTCAGAACAGGAGGGGAAGGGCCGATTTTCAGCTTGTTTGAATCTGTACTGCTGAGGGCCCAGGAGAGAGTCAGAGGAGAGTAAAGCAACTGGAACATGTTAGTGTATGTTAGTGTAGTCTTCCAGTCTAGTTGTAACACTTTGTGCCACTTCATGCTGCCTCTGTCATCTCATAAGGCATTTTACCTGAGCGTAGAGTATTCTTTTATAATTGCAAAGATTTGTTTAGACAAAAATATCTGAACATTTAAAATCTCTCAAAGGGAGGAAAAAAAAGGAAAACAGTAAAATCTGTGACACTTCAAACAAAGCTTTTCTTTCTGCAAGTAGGGGAGGAGGGGTGAAAAAAGAGGGTAAATCAGGAGGAGGGAGTGGTTCCTTCCTGCTCAGAGTATCCAAAGGGGTGATAAGTGGTGGAGGCTGTGGAGTGCTTCAGCTTTTGGGATTGAGCACACGCCTTGTTTCTGGAGTGACTGTCAGTGGTGGTGCTCAGACCCATCGGAGAGGAGCTCCGGCTGGCTGTGTCCCCCTTTGAGAGCGAGCACAGCTGGAGCCTCCCTCTGGTATTTTATCAGTGCCTGCCTGAGGAGTGCCAGCTTACGCTGAGTAACAACTCATCCGCTATCTCGCTTGAGGTTTTCTTTCCCCTTTAAGTCAAGGAGAATCAGCTCTCAGAGAGTAGATAGCATGCTCTGCGATTTCAGCCAATGCAGTCACTAACATCTTCCAGATGTTTTATAGTCCCTTGCATCAGTTTCACAGTGAAATTCCTCTCTTTGTTGCCCATAATTTCTCTTATTTTCAGTTAAATCTATGCTGTAATGGATACCTCCTTTATAAGGTGGTGAACCACTCAATGTTAGCAGTCTGAGACAGACATTTACTGTCTGATAGCTCTGGGTGAAGTTTGTGGGATTTTCATTAACTGGTTTCAGTAAAAACAAGATTGACTGTGCAAGAAACATTTACCTACAGAAGCTTACTGTCAAAGGAGTCAGGGAAATCGGTATTTTTTACGTGAGATTACACAAACCAGGATATATTTATACATAAAGAATAGGGATAGAATTCTTACAATCCTGCTTGCCTGCTGAAGTTTGGGAATGAAAACAGGTTGGGGATTCAGCTGTGAGTGTATGGTAAATGCTGGAATCAGTCATTTTCAAGCCCTTCACTAGGCATTAAGTCTCAAAGCTTGGAAGCAGATCTGCATGACTCAGTTGAATAAATGTGTTTGACACAGAAGACAAATATTGTACTCAGCAGAGCAATTTTGAAGTCGAATGCTCTCCTCTCCCAACTAATTCTAAGGCTTAATTACTGAATACCAATATCATATAATTCACAAATAATTCCCTGGCTGCCTTTTGTTCACTTGTGCCTTTAGTACTGTATTATCAAATACCAAAAGATTATCAGATAGCATGATGGGTTTGCAGATGCTCTTCAGTGCCAAAAATATCAAAATGCAATGACTCGCCTATTCACAAAGTGGTGTTTCACTGGCTCCACAGGAGTGTTATTCCACTCTTTGGTTTTCCAAGTCTGATTTATATGTGGTAATAAAACCTTCCCTTCGTAATACTATTAATCTCCCAAATTTGAGAGGCAGACAGACTGAGTTTCCTTCATCTTCATTCAAGAAAATATATGTTTTGCCTGTATATCTCACAGCTTAGTTATCTGCCAGCAGATTACTGTAGTGCTGGGAGATAGGAAGAGAGCAAGCCTTTCTGCACGGATGGGCTTCTGCCCACTATCAACAACTGCAGCTCTACTGACTTTATATTTCATGTTTTTCCAGGAGGGCTCTATCTGGTCTCCTCTAACAGGTTGAGAAGATTTTTTTTTTTAAATTCGTTTCTTGAAAAGCTGAGCTTTCATATGAGAGCTTTTGAGTGTCAGCTTTCACTTAATTGAAGTACTGTACACAAAAGGACATAAAAGCAATATATCTAGCACTGGAAATTGCTGGAATTGATTTTTATACCATGAATTGATCTTATTTTTAGCAATAATCATATTACATTATTGCATCCAGAGATTTGATAGATGTGTGCACTTTTTTCTCCCTTTAATGAAAAGGTATCAGTCAGAAACTTTTAGCATTCCTGTGTTCAATGTCAAAAATAACACTGTGAGAAGGACTGGGATTTTCATTGTGAATATACACCCCATCATTAGACCGAGCAATTCAAATGTTTCGTTTGACAAAGCAAAAGGCGTGAAAACCAAAGTGCTGTAAAGCCCTTGGGAAGCAGCACAGTGGTTCAGATTTTGCTGGGCACTTGCAGTCTCACCTGATAATTGCCCACTCTCAGGAAACAAGCTTTCCACCTTTATAATCCTTTGATCTTGGAGAGCTGCACGAAGGCTTCATGGAAGGTCTTTGCTCCTGTTAGGTTTTTAACATATAAATGAAAATTTTGAGGAAGCTCAGTTAAGTTATGGCTCTCAAGTTTCTTGGGCCAAGCAGGTGAGTTCAGAATAGTCTTCATTGTTTTCCAAGTTTCTGGCCTAGATCTGTTCCTAAAGTGGTGACTTGAATCCCCCTGAAATATCCCATATGGCAGTCTCGAGTAATATATAGTAATAAGTGTCACCAGCCTGCCCAGCAGAGGTGGAACTTTCTCTGCCTAGACTTGTCTAGTGTTTGGCTTTTGGTACTGAAGGAGCTCCAAGTGTCACCCCCAGCATCAGTGATCAGTGAGGGCAGCAGCTTGAGATTTTGGGCACGTGTGGTGCTGCCGCAGTCAGTGCTAGCAGAGCTGCAAATTCTCTGCCACCAAATGTGAAGCCACACACCCTTTGGAGCTGATTCAAGGCTGTTGAGTGCTAGGCACGGCTGTGACTGCAGCACCCTGTCTGGCACAAGGGCACCGGGGTGATGAGGTTAGAGAGTGGTAGGACTGCAGATAAAGCTGTCTGAGGCAGTTAACAAAATAAATTACACTGTTTGTGCTGTGATGTTGGGTTGGCAGCCATGGCTTTGCACCGGGGTTCAGTTTCATTTCCCCTAGGATGGGTCTGTGGAGGACAGAGGCTGTCACATAAGGAGGAGAAGTCTTCCAGTGCCTTCTGCCATGGGCCCAGGCAGATGGCCACGTCCTTCCACAGCCTTCTGGGAAACTTCATCAGAAAAGCAGAACTTATTGCAGCATGAAGAACAGGGGAATAGACACAATCCTGCCCATGTAGTGCAAGGTGAGGAGTCACAGGCTCAGGAAGAGCACGTAGACACTGGGGCTGGGCTGGGCTAAGCCCAGAGCTCAAGCACGGAGAGCAAGTGCTGAGTTAACCCTCTGAAAAAGATTCACTTTCACTGGTGCTGCCACAGTGTCAAGTGCATCAGCAGGGTGTCTCAGAGAAGCCTTGCATTGCTCCTGACCACGTAGGATCTGTCTGTGGATGAACAAAGGCTGTTGGTTTCTAGGGCTATCTATCCATTACTTCAGACACACATGCGAGCCTTGGAGAAGGATGTTAGAGCAGCAATTAGGTGAGGTATTAAGGAGCCACAGCTGGCCACTTAGCCTGTCATTAACGACCATTGCTATGCTCGAGTCAGGAAACACTAGAAATCAGCCAAGGAGGCCTGAATTAGCACACTGTGAGGACAGTTTTGAGATCAGATGTTCGAAGGATAAATTAACTTTTGGAAAAAAAGCACTTCCTGAGAGATCCATACTAAGTCTTTGAGATTTCAGGATCAGGACTGCCACAGAGTGGGATGTGATCTTGGGGCTGTGGTGTGATAGGAGCCACAGCCATGTAACCTCCCCTCTGCCCCAACAGAGCCTATTGCAGATTCCAGGTTGCCAAGCGAGTGTTGGAAACGCTTGAGGAAAACATAGGGTCTGAGCTGGAGTTTGAAGAGATAACATGTAATTTCTGAATGCCAAGGGGTGTGTGTTAATAGAGAAGCTGAAACGGTGTGTTGAATCCTGCTTTTATTTGTGGTTTTGAACTTGTACTCCCAAATGGCTTCATGCCCCCACTTTAACATGAAGATCCTTTTTACCTTGCTATGTCCAGAAGCTGCTGTGAAGCTGAGTTCATTAAGCTTTCAAGTTTTCGGCCTCAGTAGAGGCTGAAGAACCACCTGCATATAAAGCACAATTGAAGGAGCGTAGTAGTGTTCTACTAAAGCAACACCTCATGCAGGTTGATACTTCTGTAGCACCAGTACCTAGAAAGAAAGAAATAAATAACCAGACCTGGTGAGGATTTTTTTTTTTTTTTGGATGAAGAGAGGACAGGGATTTTTGCCCCTTATTTGAGAGAAAGAGAAGCATTTAAGAATGGGTACTAAGAGAGTACTTTGTTAGCAGAGGGCTTCTTCAGCCACTTTCCCTCTGATTCAGTGTTATTGCAATGTGTGGTACTCTCGTGGCTGTCACTGCCACATAATGCAATGAGTGACAAACGCTACTTAGCATACTGAATGGGGGCACTGTCCCTAGCTTAATCTACCTAATGCCCCCACTGCAAGATATAAATAGATTAGGAGAGAAAATTCAATAATTTCCCCATTCTCCCACCAGAGCAATACACATTACATGTTCCTTGCCATCTAATTGCATTACATGGCAGGGATGCAATAAACATTTAATGGCAGTCACAGTCATCTGTCACTTCCCTTTAGGTTGGTAATGTTCAATATGATTTACATGCTTAATGCTGAACATTTTTGGGGGGAGGGGGGAAGGTATGAGTAACCCACATCAAAGAAGTTGTGATTTTAGCTGAAGTATTTTCTTTAATTAGTTAAGAAAAAAGAAGAGATTGAGTGCCCAGTGTTCCTGAGGTACCTTAATTCCTCATGAAACCAGGATGGGACACTAAAAGTCTTGGTCTTGATTTACTCCCAGTGGTACTGTAATTTTGCACTGGTATAATGCCACAGAAATTAAACAGGAGTCACACCAGTGAGTTAAATGCAAATAATTGGAAGTGTTTCGGGAAAAATTCTTGACTCCCACTCTAGCTTGTTATGTAGACATCTTCATACATCGGTGCATTTTAGAGGGAGGTGCGTGGGTATATATGGGTCTGATATATCTATATTTCAGGATATAGTGAATTGATCTATACAGTGCATTTTCCATTAGCTTCAAGAGGAACAGGGTGGTTCCATCACAATGGCCTGTAAAAACATGGATGCCATGAAATATATTGTTCATGTTGAACACTGTAATGGAAAAGCTACAAATCCCTGAAGACATGTTAATATTAAATTATGTTCCCCACTCCCCAGACAAGTTGGGGGGAAGGTGCTCAGCCACACTTCTCGTAAAACTGCTCTGCTTTGCCTATGTGGAGTTTTACCACGTGATGGGCAGGTAACATGTTCTACATCCAGTGGCAAACCCCATCTTTTTCTAAACAGGAAGAACAGAAGTTTTCACATACTTTTTCTTGTAGTAGCATTGAGACTTGTGTTTTTGAATATGCAGGCCATTGGCTTTTTGACTGAACTTAAACAACTGCTTCAAAAAGTGTCCTCTTCACACTAGTGGTTTTTGAATTTACTAGAAAGGCTTGAAATGTTAAAAAAAATAAACCCCAATGTAAATTAGAAGAAGGCATGAATCAGACACAATAGCTAAATTAGTGTGGATTAGAAGAACAATTGAGAGAGTAGGAAGGCAGGGGCTTATTCTAGATAACCACCAGCAAGTTATCATCTGGTGAAAACTTCCAGCCAGTGTGAATTTGAGCCAAACAGTAGCCTGCAGGTGACAGTCTCTGTAGCCCATTAAGAGTCTCTTGAGGCTTGTAATCCTGCAGCTGAGCCCATTTCTTACTCTTTCTGAGAGCTTGCTTCCCATTTAGATTGGCTTTGCTTTGCTGTGGTTCCCCAGCAGTTAGGCAGTTTCCCTTTTCCTGTGTATCCCTAGAAGGATTGCTCTAATGTTTTGTGTCTCAATTTTGCTTTTGTACTAAGCTGGGGAAGAAGAAGGGGGAGTGGGTTTTAGTTTTCTTGTCTGTTAGAAAGTAAGAGTTGGGGGTTCTTGAGATCTTTCACCAGAGGATGGGATTAGCGGAACAGAAATCCGGCTCTGAACTACTCTGTGCTAGAAGGAGCTCCTCGAAATTGTGCTCAATCAGGATGAAACACAGTGTGTGTTGTGTACATGTGCAGAGATTCACATATTGATAACCTCACATCTGTAGTTTGCCAGCGAGTTACCTGCTGTAGAGTGCTCCGGGCTTTTGCTAATTTGACAAGGTCACTTCACGTGGCACTATCTGCAATGCAAACGATTACCAAAGGTGGCAAGGCAGCTTTTCTTCTATGAATCACTGAATCATTAACTTCTGTGTCACTGAAAAAGTATCCTAGCTACTGTTTGTGTCCTTCTCAATCAATATCCCCAGACAGAGTATCCATGTCCTTTATCCCCCACAGGAATGACTAAACCTCTCCAGCAGCTCCGAATCACTCAGCTAATGGGCAGGGGAGCACAGACCTTAATTGTCCCTGACACCAACACAGCCGCTCCTCTGCTTTGCATATCAATCCTGTACATCTCTGTCAGCGCAGAGGCCAATCGAGTTACGGGAACGCTCGGGCTGCTCTCTGAGCTCGCGGCATCAGGTTCGTGGCACAGTGACTCGATTGTGCTGACACGCCCGGGCTGCTCCCAGCCTGCCGAAAGCAGGCCCGTGCCGTTCGGGGTGAAGGCGTGCCGCTGCTGCGGAGCTGCGCTGTGCCCGCGGTGCGCGGCTCGGGGTGCGGGTCAGTGCCGGGCAGCTTTGCCGGGCTGGGAAGGGCGGGCGGGAAGCGGCACCCGCGGGAATGCTGCCCGCGCCCTCTGGCGGCCGCCCTGCGCAGCGCGGGGCCCGCCGGGCCGGGATGGAAACCCCGCACTGCTGTCGCCAACCCCCTGATGCAGCTTCAGTGCTGAGAAACGCTCTAAACCTCTAAAGCATTTTAGTGCTTCTGCTAAATCCCCGTGAAACTACCTCCGCGACAGTTAAAGACGAAGATTACAGCTATTGCTGTCTGTCCCTTGCATTCGGTGCATCAGCGGTTTTAAAAACTTGGAGTGGATAGTAATGACTGAAGTTTTGACTGTGTTATTTTTGGACGTACACTTCGGACTTGTCCATGTGGATGTTTAAAATTGAAATTTCTAGTCATCTTTCACCAAAAACACCCCAATCCTTAGTTACTAATTTTCTGTTTCACATTCTGTGGTATGTCTTGTAGCCTTTTTAAAGAAGTTAAGGTGCTCACATAGCCCCAACAACTGCAAAACTCCAGGTCTTTTCTTTATAGTAAGTGAAATGCAGTAATTTGTGGGGCTAAGAGCACCTATGTGTGTGGATGTGACTGCTTGACTGATGTACTGCATTCAGGGATGGCAGAGCAGGAATGAATTCTACACAATCCCTTGCTGTCCACTTAAACAGAAGTACATGCTTTGATTTAATTTTCTGCTAAATGAGATGAAATTTTACTTAACTGAAAAGGTTGCAAGAATTACTGCCTGTCTGTGCAATTGAGATTTTGTGGTCTGAGATGTTGGAAGCTTTGTTTTTACAAGTAGTATGTCTTTGAGAAATCTTCCCATATAACTGATATCAGAAAAATACTTTGAGGGTGTATCTGTATGGTCAGTGTAGAAATTTGTCTTTTTCATCCTGTCTGATATTCAGCAGAGAGCGATGTGTGATTTAACCCAAGGCAGCTGTCCCAGTGCCAGCCCCTCCTACCCCCACTGCAGCCAGTGCTGGACCACAAGAAAACTTCTGCAGTGGGAGGATATGGTGCTCCCAAAATATACAGTAGTTTGTGTGGTTCCCCCAAATCTGCCCTTTCTCCCCAGCCCTCTGGCTTTGCTTTCCCTGGAAGCATCTGTGTTCATGAGTGAGTGTGGGGAGATCTCTGCTCTTACACTCTGGCTTGAATATTCAAGCTGGTTTGTTATTGTGCTTCAGGCCTTGTTAGAAGTTTTGAGAGAAGCGTGTGCATATAGATATAGTCATAAGCACATTTATTATTTGCAAATTTACACTTAACTTCAGATATTAAATATACAAATGGGAATAGCCTGTACCAGTACTACTGAACTGCCTGAAATATTCATTTCAGTCAGGTCTTGCAGTGATGCAAATTGCTGTAACCACATTCAAATCAACGTTACTGTGCAATTTAGAGCAATTTGAAAATCTGTCCGCAGTAGATATTATTTGTTAATGATTCAGAGAGCGAGTTTTATTTGTTCCTTTGAGGAAGAACTCTGAGAAGCCTAGTTTTAAAAACAAAATGAAACTATATATCATTAATTTTATGTATAATACATAGCTTAGGAGCATATACCATAAACCAATCTAAAAACTTTAGGCCCTGGAAATACTCTTTGAAAAAAAAATAACAAACCCAAGCACATCTCCATAGCATACAAAGTGTGACTTTAAAAACTTTATTATTTTCGATGAGCTGTTTTCATAGGGATAAAGGACTGTGTTAGGAAAAGTATTGAGGAGCGTTGGGTAGAGGTCACTCAGCATCCCTGTTGAGACTGGTTAGCCCAGAAGAGGACACTCAAAAGCAGAAGGGGGTTCTTAGCTTGGCTTCTGATGGAACAGTTGTAGGAGTGATGTGTCAGTCCCTTGTCAGAGAAAGACACTAATTTCTTTTGCTTGTTTCCAGATGTTCCTGGAGATATTATACATATGTGTGTGTATATATATATATATGCCTATATATACACACTTATGTTTATATTTATAGACAGGTATACAATAATGACAAACGCACAAATTCAGAAAGTAATTTACATCCTACTGCAGTGAAAATAGAATTTCCTTATTGGCACCCTGTTGATATTATGTTCTGGATGCAATACTGCCGAGTGTTCAGGACTTTGCACCCTTGAAGGAAGCAATTGGTTCTTCCCTTTCCACCACAAGGCAGAGGAAATGTCACCACCCCAGCTTGGACTTGTGAAATGTCACATGGAGCACTCAGAGCAAGACTCACTGTTTAGGAGCTTTAGGGACACATGCAGGGAGAAAACCACAGGTCCGTGCCTCGGCGAGGCAGGGGTGAAGTGCATCAGCCTCCAAGGAAGCTGGTGCTCAAAATCCGAAAGTTCCCTGGGAGTTTTGTGGCTGTGCCATGCAGGCAGGATCCTGGGTTTGCAGGTCTTACTGTAATGATTTGTGCGTGGCGAGACTGTTGGCTTTTTGGACCTGCTCAGCCCTCAGTAAGTGTGCTTCTGCTGTGCTGCACTGTCTGTCATTGCCTATTCAGCAGTAGCCATGGGAGTCGGCTGCTTGGTCCTCTGAGTGTTCTGCTTTCCTTTAATGTATTCCTAAGTTGCTTAAAAGTTTATTTGTAGCTGTAATAGCCTGGGATATCCTAATTTCTGTCTGCATGTTTGTAAAATCATATGTCAGCAGCCATCAACATTTGAAATCATTGCATCAGTTACATCCCTTTGATGCTGGTAAAGGCTGTTTAGGAATAAAATAACAACCCTGCACCTACTGCAATAAAAGTTTCCCCAAAACGGGTTTATACCATCATCACTCATTCAGTGCGCTTGAAAACATTTTGTATAATGCTATTAGAGTGACTTGCCAGTGAACAATACAAGTTAATATTGATTTTAACACACACAAATGATTTCTTAAATCCCCAAATGCTTAATGAAAATTTTAGTTTAGTCTCATGAAAGAATTCATGGATGTGAGCTGGATAGCATGCAAAGAACAGTAGAATCTTCCATTCCCACATACAACCTGATGCATAGCATACTTGCTTATCTTGCTTACCTTTCAGGCCATGGCTCCATAAATACTTGATATGGTCTTCTTTTTTTCTCCTTTCTTTCTTTCTCTCCCTCCTCACCCCCCCCCCCCCCCCCAAAGATTACTGAAGTGTGTTTTTAAGGCTCTCTCTGCACTGGGAAAAGTCATAAACAAATTCCCAAGTCTAACAGTGTTAGAAATCTCAGTACTGGCAATGCTTTATACTCAGACCTATTTTTAGCACCACTTCTCAGTAATGAAATCTAGCAGCCTTGAGTAGCAATGGGGATTTGTCCATCTGACCTCATCCTCTAATCTCCTTTCAACTGTTTTAATTTCTGATCCTATATGAACCGTGTTCCCAACAAGCTGAGGGGTGAGGCATGGAGAAGGGAGAGCTGAGTTCATAATGAGAAGTGCTAACAGAATTGGTTGATTTGTTGGATCTTTTTAAGATTAGAGATCTGAAAGCATGCTTCCATTGTAAAAGTGGAAAGCCAAAGAAGAGTAAATGGAAAAATAAAGAAAGAGGGCTCGAGGGAGATCGGAAGAAGAGGTATGTGAGGGTCACACCAAGAGGATGGAGATCCCACTTTCCAGTCCAGATTCACACAGATCAGCAGGGCCAACAGGGAAAGGAGACCTTCTTCACTCCACTAACCCTTGCTCTCCTGTCTGCAGCTGGCGATTTTACAGCATCTCTATAAGGTAGCGGCTTGTACACGCAAAGAACTCATATGAGGTTGAAAAACTGCTTTACTTGTAAGCCACCAAGCAGCAGCAGACACTAATACATCTGAGTCCCTAGTAAAGTTTGAATTAGTGACCTATGGTACAAAATTATGTATGCAACTCCTGCTCCCTGGAGAAATGTATTTGCCCTTCTCTCAGGGTGGTCATTAAGCAAAAGTTATGTGTTTATCTCTCCAGATTATGCATTAAGCGCTAAGGGGAGGAAGATTCAGAAGGTATGCCGGAAAAATACCTTACTGTAACACTGCACAAACTTGTTAATATTTGTGCAGCTTCATATTTTCTCAATTTTTTTCTAATTTATTATTTTGAAGTTGGAGTTTGCTGTGCAAGAAAGACTTGGCACTCAGGTTGCAGTGGGGAATTGTAACCAAAGAGTAGTTCTTGTTGCTGTCTATTTTCTTTTCCAGGCTGAGAAAAGCATCAAGGGCACACTGATGTTTTAACTAGTGGTGTCCAGCAAGCACTGCGTCTTAGCTTTGGGCAGCAAAGGAAGCATGAGTGAAGGAACCACTCACCTCTCTCTGGTCTTCTTTCACCCTCCTTTCCTTTCTGAAACCTCCATTACCTGGTCCATCACCTCTTCCTTTTTGCACTGATTCATGCAGGGAGGGTTGTTTCCTCTGCCCAGAAAAAAGGGGATCGTGGCCCCAGTGCCTTCATCCCATTGAATGCTGTAGTGTAGATGGTTTTGCACCCCCCGACATGTTTAATTCACCCATTTCCTCTCCCTGTGGTGCCAAGGAGGGCGCCAGCTAAGTCTGTGGCATGGCACCTTTCCTCTGTGCACAGCTGGCATAGACACAGCCAGGGACACTCCAGTGTCACTGCCGCGTGTACCTTAAAGCACAAACTATTCCACTCTGAAAATTGGTTGGAGATTCTAAATTGCTTTTTCCATCCTTTGGGATGAAAAGTTCTATATCAGTGTATTATTATTAATGACAATAAATTATTCTTGAGGCAGTGAGGCTGTTTCACTTCCTATGAAGTGAAATGAGCAAGTACTTTCCCAGGGGTACACCCGAAATATGAAATACTAGCAGATGAGGCTGGCAGCTGGACAGCCAGATGTTTCACTGCCATGCATGTGGTCTGCTTGCTGAAGTGGCCACAGAAGAAGATGCCCTGAAGAGGAGGTCTGCAGGGCTCCCAGGTGGCAGGGCTAGCGCCAGCCCTGTGGCTCACTGATCATCCTTGCTGGGAGCTGGCTGTACCAACACCCTCTTTGAGAGGCTCAGTGAAGTCCTGGTTTGGTGGTTGAAACATTTCCATCGTTTGTTTTTCTGGGATGCCTTCCAGTTGCTCTGAATTGGCCTCTTGTTTGCCCACCCCCCTGCCTGTGCGTGGTCCTGCAGTGTTCCCTGGGCCTCTGCCGATCACCCGCACTGCTTGGCCAGGGCTGGCTTGGGGCCAGCGAATGATTACGAGTCAAATTTCAGTAACTTCATCACTGACTTTTGGCAACACCTTTGTCTCGTGTTACTTCTAAAACACACAAGTTCATTACTGCAAGTTCAAGCAAAGAAGAAATAAAACCTGGTGCTTATCTCTGGCTGTGGAGAAGCTTGTTTTTTCTTACCCTGCCGCTGATTTTTAAGTATCCAGGATTTATTGTTTTGAAAGATGCCCTGTGCAAAGACATATTTCAAAAGACAAAGGGGCTGACAGTGCTTAACATGTGCTCTGGCATTTTGGGAGCACTGCTAACAAAGTGAGCTTTGCAAAGATGCATTTCAGCTAGGAGCAATAGAAATGTGACCAGGCACAAGCAGAAACTGTTTTGTGCAGGCTTGAGAATGGGAGAAGTGGAGGAATGACAAGTTGTGTGATGGCAGATTTGTCCAGCCATTATTTTCCTTCTGTTTTTACAGTAGGTGAGAGGCTATGGCAAACCATTTAGTGCGAGGGAGCCTATTTTCTGAAAGTAATCCAAGCACTGTGGAGAAAAAAAAAAAAAAAACCAGTTCAGAACTACCCCCCAGCCACTTCATACAAAGTTTTCAAGGCTGAACTAAAGCTGGTATGGATGCCAAGGCCACTGTGCTCTGTTTGGCTTTGTAGAACCTGTTGTTGCTTACTCATGCTTTTGTGGGTAGTGAAGTACTTCTTGGCCCTGTGTGTTTCCCATTTTCATACCTGCGTGCACACCTTTTCCAGAAGTGTGAAGAGGGCTAGGGTTTTTTATAGGTAAGCTCATAAGATTGGTCTTCTGGGTATACTATTCTACCACCCTGAAAGGAGATAAATGCACTCAGTCCCCTCAGGAAAATGTTATTTTTCTCCTTTAAAAAAAAAAAAAAAAGTCAGAAGGAGAGAAAAAAAAAAGAAAAAAAAAGGAGGAATGCAGCAACTGTGGGCTTTGATTGTTGGGGGTCTGCTAGGGAAGGCTTGGTAGGAAATGTTTTTGGAGAGTTTGTTGGAGAGTGTCACAGCTGAAAAATGTAATTTGTCTGAGGAAGTGTAAAAGAATAATAAAAGGAAAATCTCTTTTATCCAAGCCATTGAGAGGCAGCACTGACGAGAAGAAAAGAAGGTCTAGGTCTTACATGCTTTAATTTTTCTTTTGCATAAATTTTTGCATGAATTTTGAAATACACAAACACAGATTTTTGATCCAGAAAATGTTGGGCTAGTTACTGCTCCCTCTAGGCTTATGTGTTGGCAAGAAATAGAGGGGAAATAATGAGAAGATAGAGAAGCATTTTCTTTTCCTTAAAGCTGTGAGCCCTTGTCTGAAGACAGCTCTGTGAGTTCAGCATCTGATGAGCTTTCCCATGTCCTAGGAGCAGGAGCATAGGTAAGATAACCACGGGAGCAACTATGGGCTCTCCTGGATCTGTTCTGAATTGCGCAGATGGCAGACTGTGATCCTGGGCTCACATGTAGCACTGGGTGTGTGTGTGGCGCTGAGAGATGCTAATTTGGAAAGGTAGCACGGTCAGTTTTCAGAGATGTTCTTGTGGACATTCATGTAAATTTTGGGGTTAAAGGGCTCACCGTAGCTGTGGTTGTTTGGGTCTACCACTGTAATTAAGTACAAACAGACTTGGTGGGATTTTGGTCTTATAGGCCAAATTCTTCATAGAGTTGTTCTGTTTTAACCACAGCTTTCATGGAAAAGACGTAAATGCAAGAGAAATGCAGCTTTCTGTAAGATGCAATATCATCATGAAAAAGGTGGATATAAAAAAAAGACTAAACCACACTAACTAGACCACATCTTGACTGTGGTGTTCTTCATTCAGAACGAGCCAGAATTTGATGTTCATTGCAGCAAAACAACCTTAAAAATGTTAGGCTAGCATACAGGTATTTACTGGCTTCATCATTAAAATGGAATAATGTAGGTCCAAAGAACTGGTGTTGTTATTGAAGTCTCCAAACTAGACCTCAGGGACAATAAAAGGGTCATATTTACATGGATGATTTGTAATTTTTTTTGTTTTGAGAATGGACTGCAGTTTTCTTCCACTCAAACATGTAGATGGCCGGAGACCTATTCTCTTTTTTTCTCTGCTTTTCTTGATTTAATAATTTTCTTTTTAAATGAGACAAAAATAAAGGAATAGTTTATCTATTTTTTCTAATTTTTACAGAACAATCTAATATGACCCAACAAGAACATTAACAGAATAGAGGCTGCAAATGATAATAGTAAAGTATCCACTAGTAATCTGTTCTCATGGTGCTTTGTGTGTGTGTTGTATTGCTTGTTGGTTTCAGTTTTGGTTTGTTTTTTTTTTTTAAAGAGTGAGCTATGCAGTCAATCTAATTATTAGGAAATTAAGACTGAAAGGAAATTCAGGCTGAACTGTTACTCAGAGGGAAACAAACATATGGAATAAGTTGTCAAGCAAAGCTATTAAAATCAATATGTGAGTTGCAGAAAGACAAAGAGGGTAACTTGTTTATTGTGAACAGGTAGAGGGTTCTGAAAGCACAGAAATAGATGCAAGTAAAGGCAGGGTGAAGTAAATTCCAAGGAGAAAGAGACTGGATTTTGTTGGTATAGTAGCCTTTTCTTGTGTGATGTGAGTTTGTGCACATCTATAAGGCAGTGGAGAAGTCTTTTTTTACATTTAAGTTCCAAGTTAACTGGGTGCTTTTAAATAATAAAGGAGCAGGGAAATGGAATTCCTAATTTTTTCTTGAAGCTACTCTTTCAAGGAGTTCCATTTCTCATCCACTGGATGATTGTTGGACTGTAGTGACACTGGTTTCAGTGTCTGCTGTATTTTATAACAGCGAGGAGGTTTTGTGCAGGTCTGTCCTTCCCTCTGAATCAATGAGTGTCCTCCCTGCCCCCAGAGACTGCCTCTGCTGGCCTCAGTGAGACTGCCCAGGTGAGGGGTGGGCAGCCTGCACCTGGAATTAAGCATCCTTGTGGCATGGGCAATTCATTTGGAATGAACCCTGCCTTTCCAAGAGCTGGTCAGGATGCTTGATTTTTTCCTCCTAGTTTTGGGGAAAGTGTGGGGTTTCTTTAAATGGGAACTATAATGATCTGAGCACTGCCAAGGAGTCCAGCTTCCAGTCCTTCCTTTCTGTGCAAACCTGACCTCTTCCAGGAGACAGCTCTGATCACAAAGATAAGGCTGCTTTGTAAGAAATCATCCCCTGCCCCCTGGGGTCTCCTTTGTGAAGTGTGCTGAAATGAAGAGCAGGACAGATCCTTTGGTCCAAAGTGATAGCGAGAAAGAAAGGAAGCATGACCTGAGTTCCCCTAATTATGGCTCTAAGCATTGAGATCCAAGGCTCGGGGCCTGGTCTTTGCCCCCACGCCTTTTCTTTTCCTTGATGTGAAACAATCCCCTAAGTGTGATAGCTGGTCTGTGGGTATCCTAACAATGATCTGTGCAGCTTGGAAAGATTGTCTGCTGCTCTACATCAGAACTCACCTTATTTTGTGATTAAATTTCATACATGATCTTTCCATCCCCTCTTAGGTCTCAGAAATGTCAGGTTTCTTAACCAAAAAGTCGAGCTAATATTTAAGGTCTCTGATTGATTGTTTACTAATATAATTAAAAAGTGAATAATGGATAACACAGTGTAGAAAACTGTTACCTTTTAAGATTGTCATTTTTAAAGATTGATAGCAGATACCACATTTGAAAAGTTGTAGCAAGCCTTAAGCTGGGAAAAGCCAGCCCTGGTTCTGAGCTGTGCCCAGACATGAATTTAGTATCTCATCTCCTTTAGAAGAATTTGCCTATTTCCTAGTGAAGAAAGATCATCAATTGTCTGTTTATTCCTGCATCTGCTCTGTTAACTAAGATGATGTGCGAGTGATGATTAATTATTTACATTTATTTCAGTTTTAATGTTTCTGCAAGTGACAGCGAGAAAGAAGGACTTTGTGAGCTGGTCTTCTGCTATGGGTTGTCATTCATGTGGTTGACAACTCCATCTCTCTAGAAGGCCACATAATAATGTATTTCCAAATAAAAAGTCAGTTAAGTGGACATGCATCACTTTGAGAGCTTGTTCAAAGTCAGTGTCAGGCATGTAATTCAAAAGCACTTCAAAGTAGGGTTCCTGAGAAGAATTAACAGGAGTGAAGCACAGAGTACTCCCTGTGTCCTTCCCAACCTAACTCTTCCTAATGGGATGGCCATGGCTTTTTTTCTCCATCTCAAAGACTCCAGGCTCAGTGTTACTGGGCATGTCTGAGCAATGCTGCCTGTTGGCATCAATGCAGGTGATGCCCTTCCTTCTCCACCACCATTTGTTGGATAGAAAGGGACAGCACTGATATCACTCGTGGTATTTTCACACTTGAAGTGGCTTTGTTAGCATGACATAAGTGTGAGAAAAGCACTGGGTCCAAAGTGTGCCTGCCAACTGGTATCCCACACTGCTGTGGAAAGAAAATGCAGCAGACATGGTGATGTGGCTCTGTGGTGTGTAGTGTCGATTCGACAGCAGCAGGTGTTGCATCCCTGAGTCACTCACACACCTCTACCTTAGGGCCTGATCTCATTCTTGATGGTTGCCTCACTCTCTCATTGCCACCTCTATGGCTGCCATTCAAAGATGAAGTTTTAGGATCCTGGTACAAACTGGTGTTTTCCTATGGCCATGGGACCCCACTCACTAGTCTGGCATCTAGCCACAGTCATGTGAGCATTTGGAGGGGTTCTAAAGTCTTTTGGCAAGCCGAGTACTTTTACCTTTTCTGAATTATAAAATTGGATGAAACTAGCACAAGTTAGTTAATTGCTCCTAAGGCTGATTGAGGATGGGTTTATCAGTTCTTGTCTCAGTCTTTAAATTAGTTTTGCCCTTTTTCCCCCGGTATTGCTTTGGACCAATGTAAATACATTATTTCTCTTACCTTGCTATCTCTGTGCAATATGCCTACTGACTTGAGTCTCAATCTGGGTAGACCCTTCCACTGTTCTGTGATTAATGTGTATTTTGGTCTTACCATGATCATATCTAACATCTCCATCGATGCCTAGGAGCCCGCAGGAGTTTTAAACCCAACTTCTCTTGATCATATTTGGAACAGGAATATAACTTTAGACCCATTTGTGCCTTAAGTGGAATGCTGTTTTCTGAAATTCTTGTAACTTTGGGTCCAGGCTCACACTGCATGTCAGTGTTTCTGGGCAGAAGACTTCACAGTTGCTGTGTGCTATCCTCAAACCAAAAATGTCTGACAAGTGCAGACAAGAGGATCAAAGTGCTGTCAGTGAAACCACAGGCTGTTTGCACCTTTAGATAGCTGGTAAATGAAAATTGCTTTCCAATATCTCAGAGAGAAGTGTTAGAAAGTATTAGCTAAAAGCCTTCTGCCTGGTAACATTAATTTCCTATTCATTTCATTAAAGGGAGATTTTTGGAGAAACTTGCAAATTACAACATGCTCCTAGCAGAATAATAGCTTCAGGAAAAAACATGTAATAGCTCTCCTTAATCAAAATAAGGGCAAGTTGTTGCTTATCCAGCTGAAGAGCTGGGGATCACTAAAGCTTGATTTCACATTTCTCATTAAACAGTCGTACATTTTTAAAACTCTTTTAAGAGAAACATGGATCTATTTCAGTAAAATATGTGCCTATTTGGTTATTTGTTTTTTCTGAACATGTTTATCCTATTGTTTCCCTTTTTATTCCAGTCTCCCTGTGTCCATGTTTTTGCTTGACTGTGACATGTCAGCCTAAAAGATGCAACCTCAAACTGTTGGATAAAACAGAATTCTGTCCCTGTGGGATAATGCAGCAGATATTATCATTAAATAAAAGCTGATGATTAGATTTCCTGCTGGAGCTGCATGATTCTTGTCTCAGTCACGTAATAGATCAGGTGGGAGTTTCTGCAGGCGCTTGCGCTGTGATGCTCAAGATCAGCTCACACTGACTCTACACGTGTAAATAATTAACACAAGATGGAAGGAGATACAGAATTAAACCACTGATTCTAGTGGGGCTTTTCAGAGAGAGGTGCATGCAAGCTGGTTGGAGATAGCTAGGACTGTGATCTTCAAAGATGTTTGGATACCAAGTCTAGATCCTCATGAGTGGTTGGAAGACAGAGTTCCTTCAAATTAATATGCCAAGATGTGCTGGGTTTTTTGTTTCTTCTTTTTTTTTCCTGGGGTACCATTTTTCTGCTTAGTTTGCCCTATGTCTGCCTTTAATTGGGTGTTAGTTTGTAGTATGGAGTTATGAATCCTCTTGCATTATCCTCTAAAAGTTTTGTTCTGTGTTCCTCCAGCCTGTAGGCTTAATTAAGCCTCAGAACCTGTGTACCACAAAAGGTTACATTTTCATTATAGATAATTAAAGCAAATAGAATTTAAATAAAATAGAATAAATAAATATTTGAAATAGCACAAAAATTTAATAGCTCTAATCTCTTGCTTACTGCTTGTGTACTTGTGAGGCATGGCAGCATAGTGTGGCACGTCTTAGTATTTCCCAAATCTTGGTCCTTGTGTTCTATCCTAAAAGACCAAGACAGTAAAGCTGGGGACTATATTGAAAGTTAATGGTGTTCGTTTCTCAGGATATGTACTGTTTTGGATTTTCAGAAATGCAGGTGATTGGTAAATCAGGGGTGTGATAGTTGGGTGGAGGCAGAAGAGTTCTGTGGACATGGGGCAGGACACGGTGGTGAGGCTTATGGACTGTCCTGGCTGCTGGCCTTGCCCTTCAAGAATCCATCAGCACTTCTAGTGTGTCTGTGTTGACTCCCCTGGAAAAGGACAGACTAACAGCCCCCTCTGTTTGGACAAGGTGAAAGCTGAAAAGCCTATTCAGACTGATGTGTACCTTTGAGTTGGCTTCCTTGCTCTGTGCAAGAAATGTATTTACAGATCTCAGTGTGGCAGGGAGTTAGAGCAGAGAGCTGAGGCTTCTCCATGCCACTGAGAGGGCAGGAAATGTGTGATTAGTGCCGCAATAGAACTGTATTTTTCAGTGCAAATGGCTGACTCTACTGATACTGGCGATGCACATAGGGAGGAGCAGAACGAAGAAATAATTGAGGAAACTATGAGGAGCAATAATGTTCCCCAGAAATAGCTTGCTTTTTATTTTTTTCTTAGATATATGAAATGTGGCATGCAGTGCTCTTGCCTATATTGCATTCTCCATCTGGCTGGTTACTGAAAGCTCAGATTCTCCTGGGTTTTTCTGAGTTATTTACTTTAATATTCTGCCTTTTATAGGAAAGATTATCTTACAAACTGGATTCTCCATACTGGACAGATTTTTATGGTTTAATCCTGTTTTTGATATCTAATTCTATTTTTTCCGTTGTATTTAATATCATTTCCCCTGACACACATACATAAACACACACAGGATTTCATGTCATATTTTTTCTGTAGTAGTGTCTCATGCAGAGATTCTTTTCTTAATGCACGTGGTTGAGAAATAGCTCTTATGGGATTCAGAGAATTGTTCTGTACTTCCAGTTTAGGAACCAAGAAATCCTTGTGTGTCTTGTTCCTTTTAAATGGAGACTACAGCCAAAGCCCAATTAATACAGAGGGAATCCTTCCACTGATTTCAGTTCTCTTGGTCAGGCTGTCTGTCTTTTATGCTTCATTATCCTTATCACTGAGCATATCATGTTACATATATTTATCCTACTACATGCCTGCAAGAGACAGTCCTTCCACTTTATTGATGGGGATGTGAAGTACAGTAAGATGAAGTGCTTGATCTGGTAAGAGACTGAATTCAGCTATTGAAGCACTGGTTTAGATAAATTTCAGTGTATTGTCACCAAAAGGCCCTTTTAAGTGGATGTAGGTGCTGGTGGAATGCATGTACCCTTTATGCAAATGATGTGGTTCACGTGAAGTACTGTGGAAAGAGTTCTGGGAGCACAACTTGGGATCCAGGACTAGCCATCCTTCTGCCATAAAGGCCTTAAGTGAGAACAGCAGATCTGCTTTCTCACTCTCCTGGGTATACACTCATGTTGTGCTCTATGGCATCTGTACAATGAGAGTAAAATCTATCCTGGATAGAGTATTGTTTGGTGGTTGTAGGACTCCCCGGAAAGAGTATGGACCGGAGTTACCTGGAACTGAGCCTGGACAGTGAATTGTCAGCTACGTATTGCTCCGCTTTCTTCCTGGGAGATTTATTGCAAGGTATTGGCTCTTCACAAGAGGGTTCAGGGCTGGAAAGCTCTAATCTGGCAGTTGTGAGGTAGGGTTGTTTTTTTTTCTTTTAGCTGGAGGGTAATTAATTGGTCTCCATAAAGGCTGGTGACAGTATGCTTTGCGTTGCACTGGAGGATATGCTTAGGATGGGAGAAGGAGTATCTTCATAGCCAAAGCGAAACAGCTGGAGTTTTGTTGGCCCTAGGACCATGCCAGGGGCCTCTGTGTTATTCCTCTATTCCACCCATTATTCCACCCATGCTTACTGGAGCAGCACTGCGTTATTCAGTGAAATGTGGATCTCTTCTGGTTTATCTATTTAATTTTGTGCAGGATTTTTTGTTTTGTTTTGTTTACTTTATAAGACAACCATGTAAAGGTCCCTTAGTGCCTTAAGCAAATCACTGTGAGATTTAAAGCAAAAAGCTTAGGACTGTGTTTAGACTGAAAGGGGCTTAGATTTCCACTGATTGACCACTGAACTCTCCCTTCCCCCCTCCCCCTGCACCAACTCCACTTCTCTGGCCCAGATCAATGTCAGTAGTTAAATGGATCGGTTATTTGAAAGCTGTCTGTTGACCTTTCCTTTGTGATTGATTGCATGAAAAGTGCACAGGAGTGTGGCTTCCAGCTAGGCAAGTAGTCACTGCTGACAGCTCTTTTTCACCACTCCCCATAGCCCACTAGGATTTCCCACAGAGGAATAAGCTGTCTGTGAAGATGCCAGACCAGAGAGTGCTCTCAAGTAACCATAATGAAGCTGAAAGCCAGCTCTAGTCTTCCTCTATGGCCGTGAGGAATTATTTATGAGGAGGAGACCAGGGCTGAGTGGTTTACTGGTCTTCAAAACACTTCCTGACCGGAGGTCTGGAATTGGAGAACCACAAGAGCCCTGGGTGTGAGTTACCTATGGGTGTTGGCAGGTGTCCTACCCAAACTGAGGCAAGAGGACAAAAACAGGGCCATCTGACTCTCTAGTGCACACGCCAGCATGTGCTTGCCATCTCGCTTGTCATGTCACACACGTGCTGTCCTAGCCCAGAGAAATAATTAACTTTTCTATCTTTCAATGTGTATTTGAAACACAAAAACAGCCTGCAGGACCAGATGCATTGAATTAGTCTTTGTGCAACTCTTCTTTCTTATGCTTTCCCATTCTAAAACGAATGTTGTCAGAGCTTTAATTTGGTTTAAATTTCCTGTAACCAATTCCATGCTAACAGGTTTTGATTTCTGGCATATGGAACATTTTAGTTACTCCCGATTGTTAGCATTATGAATAATAACCTACCTTTTAACTCTTAAAATAAAGTTTGACAGTGCAGTAAGTGACATTCTGTTTGCACAGAAGCAGAGAATACAAATTACCCTAAATCAGGTAATGGGAAGCTGATGTATGATGATTATGTTGTTTCATCACCCAGTTTTTAGTAGGTTGTGCAGGATTGGTAATTCGCTGCATGATCTCCCTTTTAAATCACTTCCTTGATAAACATGTAACAACACTAGCCTGATGTAGGGCACAGCATGACTCTATGCTTAATCTATATTTTACAAACCAGCAATACACTGCAAGTAATAGAAAGGTTCGCAATGTCAGCGCTTGATTCTGATTATCAGGGAATGCTGTCTGTAGAGTGCAGGGCGACATGGACAGCTGGGGAGAAGGATGGAGCAGGTTGACACTTGGGTTTCTTCTGATAAATATTATGTACTGTTGCCCAGGCTGTGTGAAGGCTATTGTAACCTAGGTTAATGGTGGATGCCAGGCAATTTGGCAATTGGAACAACGAGTGGGGGCTTTTGATGGCAACAATTTGCCATCAGCTACCTTCTCTCTTGCCCATCAGTGCTCTTCAGCTCTAGCACTGAAGGGTGGTGCTGCTAAAGGGTCAGCCTTAACCCTTCACAAACAGTGAGAAGAGGGTTTGTGGAGGAGCTCTGAAAGGCATGAACTGGGAGTGAGGACTGAGTGAGTCCATTGGAGGCTGAAGAGGGCTTGAGAGCCTTCAAGATTT
>WEKY01037312.1:262106-290192 GCA_013390045.1 Picathartes gymnocephalus | reverse complement strand
GAGGAAGTGTTGCATTGTTCCTTAAGCTTTAAAAAGGAAACTGAGGATTCTTTTAAGCCTTAAAATGTTTCAATGCCTCAGTCTTCCTGCAGCGCCCCAGTGCAATTGTTGCATCGCCGAAAGAAATACTTTGTATTTTTCATTCCTAAATTGTAGAGGTAACCTAAGGACCCAGTGTAAGAGGTAACATCCATACTGGCATGCTGTGGTGCTGTTTCTCTGTCGGCTTTGTTATTCCCCACATTCTGCTGAAGGAATGTCAAAATGGTGCTGCCACACAGGTTCCAGCATCAAAGAGCACTTCCCTCACCCATACACCCTGCTGGGGGCCTTGGGGTAAAAGGGAAGAGAATATGAGTTTCCCTGTGACAGCATTATTCATAATGATTTATTCTTTCCATTACTGTGGTTCTTAGAGGCCACATGTAAAGATCGGGGCTTAATTGCGCTTGCAGTCATGAGGTAGAAAAAAGCGAGTGTCACGCTGAAGACACTTGTTAATAAAACACCCTTGCTGGTGACGAGTCAGACAGGTGTGTGAGGTGGAAATGGGAGAGAAGGTACAAGAAAGATCAGAGGAGCAAGTTTGTTGCATAGTAAAATGTGTACAGAAACTGAAGGAAAATGTGCTTTACTCGAGTGTCAGGCACTGAAATAAATCTCACCAGCCTCTGAAGAAGGGTCAAGACTGAGGCTGAGTGGCTGGACCTTATGCTTGCTGAGAGAATTAACAAGCCTGGAAATAAACCCTTGGATAATAATGGCTCTGAAGAATTACATTTGCTTTGGAATTTACTCTTATAAAAGCATGAAATTTTATGTGTAAACAAGAACTGTGATCACCTATACAGAAGTAAAGATTTTTAGTACCTCTGAGAATGAAGGACTGTTCTGTGTGCTCCAACAGGACAGAACTTGCATTAGAGCTGTAGGATGAGAGCTCAGTGAGTAATTCAATATTGGTTATTTCATCAGCTTTGTCTTTGGTGAACATAAAATATGATTTTCTTGAATTTATTGGTTATATATGACTTTTTTTCTTCCTTCCAATATGCGTCTGCCAGACTTACTCTTAGCATTTCCTGGGTCACCCAGATGCCAAACCAGAGGATGTAGCTGGGATGTGGGAGCATTCCCAGCCTGGGTCAGGGAGGGACCAGCCCTCTCAGGGCTACTGTCTCAGGAGAGCTTGCCCTCACCACCTTGCTCCGCCCTTCTCTTGTGCGATTTCCCACAGAATCGAGTCCCTCCTCCGCAGATGGCAACATTGCAGCAGCTTGCAGAGTCCCTGCAGCCGAGCACTGGGCTCCAGTTGTAGCAGGAGCTGCCAAGTACAGACAGGGACAAAAAGGAAGGGTCAATTAGGGAAGGGCAGCAGATTCTTTTTTTTCTGAAGTCTTCGTTTTTTTTTTTCTTCTGGGAACACTGAGGTCTGAGTTATGTTCAAGAGTAGCACGGATAAAGCTGTTGCCTTCAGCAAGAACACGCTGAAAAGCAAACTTGCTGGAATTACACTTTTAGTTATCGGTCCCATGAAGCAACAGCCTTGTGAACCTGGTGATAAATCAGGGCCCAAAGCCCACAGCGATTATGACGTGAAGTAGAGAAAAAAAACTGCAAAGGAAAAAGCCAAGACAATGAAGGAGGCATTGATTTGATTTTGATAGCTGCTAAACAAAATGGGCTGACAAAAAACATTAATTCCTCTTTCAGATGCCTCTGTGGGAGGTCAGCTGCCAAGCAAGAGAGGAAATGGTGGGGATGAATTATGTGTTTGCTATAAGACTGATTACTTCTTATGCTCAATGGAGCCAGACTTGCTTGATAGGGGATGATCTGGAGCCGGACTCTTGCCTTCTGATGGGGAATCCTAAAAGAGAGACAATGGAAGACTGTTGCTTGCAGTGGGAAGTGCCTGCGCTGTGTAGCTGCCCTGGGAGGCTTGCTGGGATCACCTGAAGATGGGCTGTTCTTGTGCAGGGCATGGCAGTGGAGCACAGCCAGCCCCAGTGTCCCGTAGGGTGTGTTTTAGTGCTTTGCATAGCAACGTTATCTTGCTGGATTTTTGTGGTGGTATTTAGTGTTTGTGGTTTGCTTGCAAGATCAGCCTTTGTTCTCCTACACAGTGAAATTCAGAGATAATCGAGGTACTGCTGCTTGTGTTAAATAGCCCTAAGAATTGTGGGATTGTGAGGAGCAAAGGAGCAGGATGTGGTGGTAGGGCAGTGTGGAGGAATCCTCAGGGAGTAGTGCTTGTGGCAGGTTTCCTTGTTAATCGTCCTCACTTTGGTTTTCCTTCACTCCTCCACGATCAAAATATTCTTTTTTTTTGGGTCTGTGTACATTTACAGACTTGTTTAAGACTGTAACCAAGCTCGCTCCTTCTCAAAATAGTTTCCGCCTTGTCCATGATTCGAGACACTATTTGTGTCATGGTTAATCTGTACAAATTTGTGCCAAATAAGTAAGATACTGTTTGGAGACTGTAGGACCATTCTGCACAAACTCAAGTTGTTACAAGATGCTGGCTACAGGTTCTTTCTTTTGTTTTAACATCTCTGTGGCTGGCACCTTGAAAACCCAACTAAATTCTGCCCTAATCAACAGACAGGAAGTTTAATTACAATGCAATAAAGATAGCTTAGCTAGTTTTCAAGTGCTACTTAGCTGATTGGCTAAAGGAAGCCTGAAAGAATATTTTTCCCATTCATTTTCATCACATTCTTTCACTGTATGTTTTCACATTATGCACCATAGAAAGTTGTTTGCAGTCTGTCTTGTATGAGTGACAGAGTATCCTAAAACACTGTGGATTTTGATAGGAAATCATTGGCTTGTTTACTCAAGTGTTGCCTTATGGGCCAGAGACCCACATTTCACAGATCCAGTACCCCTAATGGGAACTTCATCTCTAAAACTTTCCTCTATTTTTAAATGCTCAATTTGCTTCTATTTCACGTGAAAAAAGATAACCTACAGAAGGTTCCTTGAAAAAAATTTTCTGCAGATACCCGATGTAGATGTCTGAAAATTACTAATAGAGGCAAGTTAAATGAGATTGGCGAGTGTTTTCCTGGATATGCCACCAAACAACTTAATGACTTGTGTCTGACCAGTGGGCCCCTCCTTGGCAGCAAAGTTGACTTACAGGATTTCTCTGTGATCCTTTTCTCCAGATTTTTCCATCTTGCCTATGCCCACATTTGTGCTTCTGGGGTGGTGCTGTAGCCTTCCTGACATGATCTGAGTTACAAAGCTTTAGAAGACATTAAGAGTTGATTTTTTTTTTTTTTTTTACCCATAACACTTCCCCAGTGCAGTTTGTAGTAAAACATCAAAAACTATCAGTGTATCCAGGCAAATACTGAGCTGTTTTACCCATCTGCAGGTAATGAAGACAACATTCTCTTAAGCTCTGAGTGCCACTGGTGCCTAGTCTAATCTCCCTCCTTTTGACAGTTATCTTTATCCTTAACCCAGCTACCACTTGCTGGGTTATTCTCTTCTCAATTTTCATTGCCTTCCTTAAGCATCTGATAAGCAAGCAGTTTTCTGCAACTGTACACAATTGCTGGCTTCCAGGACTTTTATCTCCATTACTTGCAGCAGGACAATGCTAATGAGGTATGAAATCATGCTGACCAGAAGTCGTTTCCTAAGCCAATTCTGCTCCAAACTAAGCAGGCATCTGTGCCTGATGGAGCAGTGGAAGTTGCATGGCACAAGGAGGGCCTTGGAGAGCCATATGTTTGAAGGCTGGTGGTGACATTTCTGCTTTTCTTCCTTATATGGTTCATTACTACAGTTTGTTTGCTTTCTTAATTGCTCTCTCTGTTGCTCAGTCTCTGTGGACTGTAATGTATGTAAAACAATGTGTATGATTCAAGGAAAATCAAGGGTTTGACTGTCTTGCTGTAGATACCAATATGTGAAATACTGTGAACTACAGATTAAAGGAATCCACTGTACATTGAGCTAAATCTTAAGCCAGTAGTAACTTAAATCCTTTGTTCTTACTATAATTTAATATTTCATAGCAGCAGATTTGCTCTATAGCAGTGTAGTGCCTAAGGCACTCGCACAAGAGTGCACGCACCATAGTGGTTCCAGCAGAAAGGAGCTTGCTTTGTCTGAGCAGGCAAAAAGTCTGGGGGAAAGGGAGTATGTTAGTTCTTATTCCACAGAAGAGACAGGCTGCAAAATTAACAGACTTGCCTGTAATCTCCCAGGGTTTTCACAAACGTGGCAATGATTTAATCTCCTGATTGTGATTTTCATCACAAATTCTGAACTAATCGATAACATGCTTATTTGCCATCCCATAATTGCAGCAGTATTTTGTTGTTAAATACCCTACAGTACCATTAAAACCTAAGTTATTTAAGTATTGTAACTAACGTGGGCACTTGAGGCATCTCTAAAGGAAATAGTGTGTGAGCTGTTCGATATAAGTAACATTAAAGCAAAGTACTTGATTATCCAGTGATACAAACCCGAAATCCTGCCTAAAGTACCTTGGAGAAAGCCTGACAGTGTCATACCACCGTGGCACATCCTCTTCACTACTCTGCAGGGCACTGTAAAGTGAATGCAAAATAAAACAAAAGATTAAAAAGGAAAAATAGACCTGGGCTACCTTAATCTGAGGCCAAGAGTGAGAACATGCCCCCATGTCCTCTGACACACTGAAATGGAGGCACAGCACAGTAGGGGAAATTCACAATGGCAGATTGCAGCTTTGAAACTCCAAATTCAGCATTAAAGAAAATTGAAACGTGGCTGAGTAGGCTGGTGGCCCACTGGAGTAATCACCTGCAGCCGTGTTTTCAAACAAAAGCTCCGATGAAAGCCACGGGGTAACCAACAAAGGGACAGAAAGCTAATTTTCCACTTGCCTTTTGTTATAAATAGTGATAAACTGTGACTCAGGGTCTTAGAACACTGCAAAGAAGTGAATTATGTGGCTAGAAATGATGTGGGCAAAACTTCGGGCAAAACAAAAACCATTGTTTCCCCCCAGCTCCTCCTCCCCCCTGTCAGATTAAACCACTGGTACTGCATTAAGATCTAAAGAACTGAAGCTAACCAGCTAGGCAAAGATTTAGCCAACATAGGAAGTGTCTATGGATAGTTTTCCAATTCCCAGCTGTTAAAAAAAAAAATTACAAACTGAGCCGACATATGGATATCGCAGCATTGTTTCTGCTTTCTGCATAGGAATGGGGCTTTTAATTGGGTTTTCAGTACATGTGCTTGTTGTTAGAATTGTATTTGGGTAATCCTGCTGGGAAGTTTGTTTTTAATGTATTGTTTTAGCAATGTTCTTGTTTTCTAACATTCTGGTAAGATCGATATTTAACGACTTTGAAAGCACTCAAGTAATTTTATTTACAACTGTGAATGAACATTTTAGGGAACTGTTCTTTTTTAGTTGCCCTTTTTCCCATTTGGTTATCAATATGATGGAGATAAGAAGACAAATCCTGTTCCTCTCCTATTGATTTTGGACTAAGTGAGCAATCAGCCCCTGTAACTCTACTCCTCCACATGCTCAAATAACATCTGTAAAAGCAGAGATGTAGTAACAGATGTGAAGGCCAGATACGAATATACTGCTTTTGCAAGGGAAGCATTTAATAAAAAAAGGAGAAATGAAGTTAGTATAGTGAGTAGTTTGCAAAGGTTAACTGTACTGTTTGTACTCTTGAAAATTATAGTAACTGAAAACATAATTTTTATCTTAACCAGTGTGGAAATTCCTCTCTGTTAAAAACTTGACTGGGGTATATGAAGCAATTAGTGCAAATATACTACAACATTAGGGAGTACAAGCTTTTTTTTTTAATTATTATTTTACAACAATAGAAGAAGCCAAATATCCTTATATATTACATTAATGAGATAGATTGCTACTTTTAATGGAGCCTCTGTGCTCTCCACTGCACTGTATGCAGATTTGCTAGTTAATAAGCCCAAACAGTGTTTCTGTTCATGGAAAATGAATCCAAAACGTTTGTCAGATTATCTGTTTGGCATGCCTGACTGGTGTCTGGAGTGGCACTTTGCTAATGTGCTATTACTCAGTGTCATTAACCCGCAGAAGTGATTGAAAGGTGAATTTATATTTGCATCATGCTGCTCAGAACAGGCGGTGCTCTGGATTAATCTGGTACCCTGTGAAATGGTGCTGCACAGGATAAATCGAACCAAGCATCTCACAAAGTGCATATCCCTAACTCCTGGTGGCTTTTTTTGCTAGAGGAGTGTCCTGTTGTGATTATGGTAAAATGCAGGCACGAAGTTGCCTGTGGGAATGTTTGTTTGTTAGCTATCTGTTCAATGTCGTTAGAAATCCAAAGTTTTTATAATTCCTGTGAAAAGCTTCTGATTGCTTTACCCATCAGCATTAAAACCACATAAAATATTTTGGCAGCAGCATTATACATAAATAGCTTTGAAATATTTCATTTAAAAGGGGGGGATTGGTTTGGGAAATGCAGAGCTGATTTTTTTTTTCTTATTGATTAGGAAAGTGTAACTGTTTGCATGCAAGTAGATTACTTTCATCTTACAACATATTTCCTTCTCCACAGAAAATGAATAGGTCTTATATTCTTTCTGTAAGCGAAACCATCATTGTTACTTTGTTAAGGGTTAAATAACTGCTTATTTTTTTTATTAATTTTTTTGCATGCCATGATATTTTTACAAACAATATTAATTGAAACAGTTTTTAATGAAGTATACAAGTAAAATCAGTCTTTTCCTTTGTGTGGATTTTGAGCTGAAATGGTGTTTGCTATGACCTGTTCAGGAGTGCAAGGAGATCCAAACCTATGAAACAGAATGGCTTCTTGCTTACTGAAAATGTGGAAAGATGAGGGAAGAGAAGGCAACTGTGATTGTTCTGTATCTTTCCTGATATGATTTCTTTCTGTTTGGTTTTGCATCAAAGTTTGAGGCTTGAAATAATTTGTTTTCTGATTTTTTTTCCTTTAATTTTATTTTTTATGTAGTCCTAAAATATTGATATATTTTCTATGTAAAAAGGCAAAAAATTCTTAGCAATTTACACCGTGCTTCACAAAAGACAGGGGAGTGTGACACACCATGCTAATCAGCTTTTGACGCATCAAAACATTTGGAAATATTTTCAAAAGCCCACTGAATGGGGTGTTTTATTTCCTATTTTGACAGCCCAGGCTTCCCACTCAGCCCGCAGACAAAATGCCCACCACTCCAGCAAGTTTTACCCACGTAACTGCGCACTAAGAGCCTGGGAACAGGACTGAGAAAGAAAATAGAGAAAGGTGTAAGTGAGGACTGTGACATTAACGAGTCATTGTGACAACGAGCGCAGAGCTGATCCTAAATGAGAGGTGTCAGGGTAATAAATGACTTCTGAAAGCCGTGGTGACAGCGGCGTGTCCCGGATCGGGATGTGGAAGCGCACAGCAGTGCTGTGCCGTGCGTGTGCTGGGACACGGCTTGTCCCACATCTCTTTAGGAAGATGCACATTCTTATTAATTTCTCTTGTAGTAAGGATTAGTGCTGTCTCCATTGGTGAAGTTTAGCCCTTTTCCAGGGACTTGAAAAATAATGGCCTCGCTGTTCTTCTCAATTAGTCCTTTATTTTCTTTAATCAGATAGAGATCAGTTTTCTGTCGTCATTCCTTAATAATAAAAATGCACTGATGAGCCTAATTGTTATACTAATTTGACCTCAAATCCAGGAGCACTCACCCCTGAATTTTATTGTTCAAAAAAGGATAAATGCAGTGCAACCTTGAATGTCTTTCCAGTCGTTGATTATCTTTGTAGCCTAAGTACAGGGATTCTTCTGTGTGTTATTTTTGCTGTTATTGGATGGTAAAACAAAGAAAAGAAATCCCGAGGAGTTCATCTACATTGACACGTTAGATTACAAGAGCTTCTCCAGGGCATTTGTTCATCATGTATAGATAAATTCAATCTCTCTCTCCTTTTCCTGTAATGGAAAGATTGCTGCAATGTGGGAGTTAATTAGCAGAGCTGTTTATGAAAAGGAAGGGTGGGGGGTAGCGGGGAGAGTTAGGCAGGGGTAGATGGATGGGTTGTTGGATGAATAGATATATGCTGGAATGATTTTAATTTGTGACAAAAACCCAAGTGTACAGGGGATTGCAAAATTTGGAGTTTGCCCATATTTATGAAAACAAAATACTATTTGCTGTCAGCCCTGGAAAAGCATTCTGCAGTGGCTAGTTCTATTTTTTCTGTGTGTACATGTGTTTTTGTTAGCCAAAAACACTGTCTGGACATTGTGTAATTCTACTCACTAACAAGCAATTCCCTTCATGTCACCCTATGGAAGCAGGGTGGGCAGCACAGAAAAATGAAGGAAAAATAGCTATGGAGTTTGTGGTGGTGTAGTGTGTTAGTGGAATTGTTATTTTGATGAAGAAAATACGTGTTGTAATAGGTTTCATAAAGAGAAGGCAGTGCTACTAATTTTGTCCTTTTTTAAGGCAAAAATGGGCCATATTTCAGTACTATTTATTATTTTGTATATTACTCATTTTGGGAAAAGTAACAAACATCAACAAATACATTTAGTCTTCTGCATTTCACTCAAATGGATGTAAGGCAGGGACCTTCTCCTATTTCTACTTTAATTCTGATATAAATCTGGACAGATTCAGACTTATGTTTCTGATGGGTCACCATTCTGGGTTTGCATCCACAAAGGAAACATCCTTGAGGAGCAGCACAGTACTTTGCTACTTGGACTTCCATTCCTCTGCTCTGATGTTTATTTCATTTTATCAGCTTTTAAAATAAAGCCATTGTTACAAAAATAAATATAAAATTTTTCAGTAGTTCCTAAAGTTAAGGAGTGAGCTCATGAAAAAATTTATTCCCATTTTAACTACATTTATGTAAATGTATATTTTTAAGAGTTGGTTGAAGCCTTTTCATTAGACTACATACATATATATAGGTTTAGCTTAATCTTGACTCAAAATTGCTTTTAATTACAAATATAAATGTTTAAAAAATATGCAAAAGTCTTAGGAGCACTGCAATTATTTGTAAAACCCATTAGTAGGATCCATATAGGTAACATTCCTTTGGGCTGTAAGAGGGAAAGTCCAAGGTTCAAAGTCAAAATGCAGCAAAAGTTCATTGCTAATGAGCCTGTTTGGAGTGATATATGTAAACATGTCAGAAAAAACACATTTTGAGAGTGCACAGAAATACTTTGCAATTTGCTGTGAGATGAAATATATTTTGTAGTTGCCTTATTTTGTGTTGATCTGGAAGAGACTGCCCTACTGAATATGAAACCAACATGTCCCCCAGCCTCACAATTATTTCATTCTGTGATGTAATGAAGTAAATAGTATGGCTGTGCTGACGTGGAAGTTGAAGTTCAGCCTAGCGAGGGTGTTCAAGAGGAAAGAGGATATTTTGCCAGAATATGAACCCGCTTGTGCTGTTTGCTCCTCCATTGCCCTAACTGAGGTCTTGGATTTTTGTAGTTCTTCATGCCCTAGGCTGAGCCACACATCACCTAGAAGCACCATCTCCCCCTCAGGCAGGTCTTCTTTTGAAACAAACATCTCCCCGTGGCTTGTCAACACTTCTCCTGTTCTTGCTGCTCACAGCAAAATCTTTGCTTAGGGAGGCTGTGAGATGTCCAGCTGCCCTTGGCCTTCTCACAAAAATGCCTCTCCCATTTATCCCATGAAGCTTTCCACTTCCTAAAGCTGCCTGCAAGATCACCATTTGCTCACAAACATACAGCATGGCTATACACTGACCATGATCAATAAATTGTGCCAAGTCCTCCACGTCCTTTCTGTATATGAATAGTAGTAGAGAAAGTCAGAGTCTTTCTACTGGGACCTTGCCTCTGATAGACTTCAGTCAGGTTCACAGTGAGCATTTATATGTAGGCCATGTTTTCAAACATTATCAGTTGATGTGCTTCTCACTAACAAAAAGAAAATCCTGAAAACATTTTGGAGGCAATAAGCTGGTGAAACCCACTTAGGGCAAACATCTCGCTGTCGCTTGGAAAACTAAAACCGAGGTAGGGACTCGTTTCTTTGTCCACATGAGAAACCACCCATTGCTCCTTCTTGAGTGCTTGGGGGGCTCTGTGATTGTTAGATTTTAAATTTTTAATTGTTTTGTTAGCTTAACCTGCAGTTGACCCATACAGATTTCATTCAGAGTGGTGCCACTTAGTAGTAATGCATTTTCTGACACCCTGTAGAAATTATGCTGCCAGTGTTGTAGTCTGGCCCATCAGCCCAGGCAGAGCTTCTGGCGGGCTCATCCCCTGCCGGGGGGGGAGCCGTGTACAAGGCTGCTCTTTTATTATTTAGCACCTTGTTTATGGCATCGCACTTGAACCCTGGAACTTTTCAAGTCCACTTCCCAGGGGTTCAAGGGCAATTATTAACCCCTGCAATGCCAATAATCTTCAAGAAGCCAAAACTCTATAGTTGCATGTAAGTGCACCTGGCTGATGTGTACGAGGCATTTGCTTACTGCTTGACAGCTTTAAGTGAATTTAGCCCCCATTTTCTGTAGCTCCCTCAGACCCACCTGTGGGAGTCCCACAGGGGCCGGACACATCCCTTTGAATGCCCTTAGGTGTGGGCATAGCCCCCTAACGACAAAGGTTCCTTTAGCCTTGGCTCTGTCAGGATTTCACTCTTGATGTTCTAATGCCATCATGTATTTAGATTCATTGCCTGCAAAAAGAGATATTTAGTCCAGTTACTTCCAGTGCTTGCCAACATTTGGTACCAGTTTCTGCAAGTGGAGTTTTTAAAAACGTCTAAGTAAAATATACCTGTTATAGTATAAGGAAGGTGAACCAAACAGGTGCATTACCACACTAGTTTGCCGCTGTTATTCACTGCTCCTTGCCTTCTTGCAAACGTGATGCTTTAGGAAAGCAATTTTAATTAAAGAACCCCAAAGCACGACGAGTTAAAATTAAAAGCCTCAGCATTTTGAACAACAAAAAGAAGGCAGCATTCAGATTTTCTTTTGGAATGTGTGAGAAATTAGAATATTTTATGTCATGACTTAGAAAAACCAGATAGATTCATTAACATTTTATTTTGAATTTGAAGTTGCAGCTACGGAAAGCATCAGGCAAGAAAACAATAATGCCAAGAGAAGCTCGCTGATGAACAAGCAGAGTTCTTGTGGTGGCACATCCTTCCCTGCGGCCGTCTGCAGGGGTGTGGGGAAGGACAAGCCAGTGCATGAGCACTTGTGCCACGTGTGTTTCAGAAGGGTATCACCTTCATGAAGGCCCTGTTCAGGCCCAAGGGCTCTCTTTGTAGGTTGCTCTAGAAAGAAAAAGGCTTTAAAATGAAGCTGAATATCTCAAAAACAAACGGGTGAAAATGCTTGAATAAAAAGCCAATCCTGCACCTGTTTCTCTTGTATCTTTTGGCCCCATCTGTGCAATGGAGAAGGCTTTCTTTGCACTCAAATGAGCTGGATGCAGATGGCAGCTACCTATAGTCCTGATGCAGCTGTACTTTGAGATCTTTGCGTTTTGCTCATTTTTCACACAACGGCTTAAACTCCGTCCTAAGGCAGAGGTGCTTAAACTCTCTCCTAGGTGCTACCTGCCAGGTGGCTGCAGCAACAAACTCTTCCAAGCACATGGGGCTGATCCAGACTTCATTTCTGCAGCTGCTCAGTCTGCCCTTCCCAGTGCAATGGGAAGCTAAAAATGTAAATGGTATGGCACTGGCATTAATTTTTTCCTAAACTGTAGCTGTATCTCCCTTAGCTTTGAAACTGTGGACTGTGCGTCAAAATAAAATGTGGCAAATGGTTATGCAAATGAGGAAAGGAAAATGTGTTATTTCTTAAGTGCGAGATCTTGCAAATGGATGTCTTCAGGCTGACAGAGCCCTGCCCTCACGCTGAGCTCTGAAAAGCTCTGCAAAAACAGGACAGGGCATCTTTTACCGGCTTGAAAGATTGGGACTGGTGTAATAACGGGAGGAAAAAAATGTGGAGCCATAATTTGCCTTACAGAAAGTTAGCTTGGAAAAGTTCTTCTGTAGATAGATTATCATTGCTTCAGAACTAAGTACCCACAGGAAAACACAAAACTATTGCAGTTACATTTTTAAAGGGGTATTAGATGTGAATTTAATCTAATCTATCTCTTCGCATTAGACAGATCACAAATTATCACTGATGATTACTGGAATTCTGTGTAAATGTTTGAAGCAGAGACGGGACACTATGACAGTAAAATTGAGTAGGAAATGACCACAGACAAGTGGGAAGCTGCCTGTCCCGCCTTCATCGAGAAGGAAAACAAATTTTAAGCCTTGAAAAACAAGTTAGATGGTCAGAAAATCCTTCTGGTGTTGATAATCTTCACATGCTTTGCTGTTTATATGAATTCTTACATCCAGCCTTTTTAACCTCATGACTGTATTTGATAGCCAGTTTATTTCTCCACTATGTAGTATATATCATAAAATTCATTAAGTAATTGATGGGGAGTCAGCTGGGAAAATAAAAATGAATGAATCCCCCATGAGGCAGCTGTCCCCTCATCCTGACAGAGCAACAAACAGGGGGAGAGAATCAGGAGTTACCATCCTCTGACTAATTTGTTGGTGGTGGTTTACAATATAGCGTTTGCACTTTGGTGGCTAAAATCTCTTCTAATCAGATTTGCTGTGGCATTGCACAGGATCAGCTGGCAGAAAAGCTTTGCACTGGTGATTTATGTCATACGTGGCTTGCACCGCAGTTTTATTAATGCTGGAGACCCAGATTAGGCCAAGTTTCAAATAAAGAGGGATCTTGAGGGAGAGAAACACTTTTGAGATTGATCATCAGATCCTTATATTGCATTTTGTTTGTGTGTTTTACACTGCAAAAAAGGGTTATTTTCCACTTTTCAAAATTGGAAAATACCACTGGAGTGTGTTTTAGTGCCCTAACATTGGATGGAGAGATACATGTCTTCAGTTCTCCATCACTCATGGTTTGCCATGAAAAGCAAAGCCCTCCTAATCAACTAGAATTTTATAGTGTTTATTCTTTGCATAGAATACTTGAATTTTAATTTTTTAGCTCACAGGACTACTTTGGGAATATAATTATTAATATTTATTCATTTAATTTTCTTTCATTAAAACTAACAGCTAACGTTTTAATTTTTAATACTACTTCTGGTATACCTAGTACTAGAGGGAACATAAGGGTGCTTCTGGGAATCTTGTTAAATTTATAGCTGACCTATCCACTGTGACTCATCAGTCTTCAGAGAAATTAGAGGTCCATTTTGGCACTCCTTTGTCTAGGTTTTTTTATCTGTAGGAGGGAGGAAGAAAGGGAGAGAGGTATTTTAACACTTAACAGCTCAGTAACTTCTACAGACCATAAGTAAAAAAAGCTCATTTCTAAGTGATGATCAGACAGTGGTGAAATTGGTCCCATATGCTGAAGGAGAGAAAGGGATAGAGTATAGTCAGGTCTGTTGAGTTGCTGGTAAGTGACTGGAGAAAAAACTATGTATGGATGAAAAGCATCAGCAGGTGTTTTTTGCTTCAGACTGCCTTTTTGAGGATGAACTCCCTAAACAAAAAAAAAACCAAAAAAACCCCACCCAAACAAAACAATCAAAACAACTGAATTTATATTGAAAACCAAGTCTGCTTTGGGCACCCAAGTTCATTAAGCACTTACATGTCTGAACTGCTTTTGCTGTGGTTTCTTGTGACTTTCTGTCTCATAGATGGTCTGCAGATGCTCTTCTATTCTAGCTTCTGCTCTTTGTGTTGTTCCTATATTGCACTGTCCTTGCACCTCAGGAAATGTCCAGAACCTCCCATCTCCAGTGTTTCTCAGGATCAGTGCCACACCAGAGATGCTGCCCTGCTGGTCTCAGGCCTACAGCAAGACTGCAGAAGGTGGGGAGGTTCGTCTTAGGCAGTGGGTTTATGCACTGGGTACAGAGCAGTTTGTGTGCTCTTCTCCTGTGCTGATGGAGAAGAGAGAATCCAGTGGTGCTAGTGGACCCTTCGTATTCCATGTTACCTTAAGCCTTAGACAGGTGGCAAGGTCAAGTTCTGTACAAAGCGCTATTTAAATTACAGGCTGTGGAAATGTGAATTCTGACCTTTTTGTAAACTTTTTTGCTACTTGCTTTTATTATTTTTATTCTTCATTCACCAGTGTTCAAAAGAAAAAAAAATCCATCAGAAGGTCTGAGACTGACATTTCCGAGTGAAACAGAGAGTGCAAAATTTCAGTTTGACCCTGGCACTGCAGCTGCTGAAATATTAATGGCATTAAATGCAGGTGAATCGGAAATGTGTGCGCAGGCCAAAGATTCCTCCGGGCAGTTTTCCTGGAGCTCTCCCGCTGCCTGCGCCGCTGCCGGCGGCGGGGCGTCTCCTCTGCTCACCCGAATGAGGAGTGGCAGGGGTGATGAGGACGGCACTTGCCGCAGCACCCTCTCCTGCACAGGGAAAGCCGTCCGGCTGATCAGATTTAACAGGCAGCGCGGCTTGTTCAGCCGCTGCTGGAAAGCACATCAGCCAGCTGGGGAAACGACATGCATTCTTGCACAGCGCCAGCTGCCGCTGCCCAGCCCTGCCCACGGAGGCTTGGGGGCATAGGTGACTTATTTGAGGTGAATCAGGACCTCAGGCGGGGCTGCATTATCTCCCCGGTAGCAAGTTTCACCTGCGATGTTCCTACATTCATTTTGTACGTGTATGTTGTAGCGTGGGTCACCTCAGCACACGCCGCAGCAGCGATGTAGGGGATCTACCCACTCTTCCTGGGAATTGCTTGCTCTGTTAAACAATTGCAGCTTGAAGTCTAGAAAATGAAATAGGTGATGAATATTAAACAAACACTCTGAGCTGTCTGTCCCAAAGAGCTTAGAGGGTGGCAGTGCTGTATGGCTGTCAGGCACTAAGCTGCCGTAAGATTTTGGTGGTGTTAGGAGGTGAAATATTTGGAAGCGGGCGCTCTCGCAGCTGCCAAAACCATTTGAATTGTTAATTTCCATCAGTGTCACGCCAGCTTTTTCACAGAACTGGTTAATGGGGTAAAGCAGCTATTTCGATACTGTCACATTTACGTTAGTGGAAAATCTGCTGTGACATAAACGGACTTTTAAAAAAGCCAAAATAAAATGAAATGTCTAATGACTCCCCACTCTCCTTTTTATTCAAACAAAATAAAATGCTAAGAAGAGGATTTAAGTGTTTACATATGTGCCCAAAGCACAAGTTTCACTCCTTTCTCCTTTTAGGACCAGAATAAACCCATGAGTTTGTTTTCAAAGTTAGTTTTCCATCAAGTTTGTTGCCTGATCTTTCTTTAACTTTCTTTCTGCTCTTTTACCCCATTATTCTTTCCTCCCCCAACTGCCACCATACACCATCCTTGCTCGCTTTCTTGCAAAGCTGCCAAGAAACTGTGCGCAAATTTAATGTATGAATAACTGCTCGGTCTCTCAGTGACCTTGAAAAAATTGCTTTGCATCATTAAAAATTCATAGAAATGAAATTTTTGTGAGGAGACTGGCACATGCAAAATTAGTACTTGTTGAAATGCAGCTGGAGTAATCCAACCTCGTGAACTTTCAAAATTGTAATTTTTATGAGAGCTAATTGTGGCCAGCTTACAACTTGGATCAAGTGTTGCTGTTTGACTTCTTAAAATAATATCACACTATGCATGATATACCTGTTAGCATGTGCAGTACAAGTGCAGGTGAAGTCGGTGCATAGCTTAGCAGAGGCAAAAGTGTTTAAAGGTTGTTAGTGCTGATATGCTGATAACTGTGTGAAAGGATGCAATGCCTGAGTGGGATAGCTTGGAGGCTTGTAAATTATAATTCTTTCCTGCTCTTAGTGGGCTTTGTAGAGCTCTGGGCTGCATATCCACTAAGTGACATTAGTGAGCTGTGGTGCCATGACTTTCAAGTCCATGTAAGATAAGACTTCTTGAACTCTCAGAATTTAACAGTCCACATTTTTTCCCCTTGTGTTGGTCATCTAAACTGTAAAGCTTGGTTTTGCATCTGAGGGAGTGGGGAACCAAAGAACATGTTTGTGTGCTAGCTGTGTTCCAGGTGTCCTTGTTTTCCTGTTATACATGAACAATGCTTTGCCGGGGAAAAACCATAATTAAATAGTAACTACTGAAGTACAGCACGTAGTAGCAAAGTGCACTTTGCCTTCTTCAGCTGTGTGGCAGGATGAAGGCTTTAACAGATGTCACAGTTCAGGGAAATACAATGCAATGCTCATGGCACCTGAGCAGGAGGGATGCTGTCCCCACCACCTGAGCAGACTGGGTTTTTCATCCCTGATGGAGGTAACCACTCAGGGTTTCCCAGTACTGACCAGCATCCTTGTGGTCTGGGTTGCAATTTTTGCGGTTTACTCCTTGAAGGCTGCTTGTTAAAACTGGAGAGCCCTGCAGCATTTTGGGCGTGATTCCAATTTTGTTAATACCAACTGGACACTTCCCATCTGCTTGCTGGATTTGAGATTTGGGTTCTTTCCATCCATGGTTAAGAAAGTGATACCTTTTATGCTTATGAACCATGGAGGCTCTTTTAAGCTGTCATTATTTAAAAATCACAAAGTTTTAGGGTGATTTCCTGTGCAATTCAGTGCGTGTCACCAGAAGTGTGACGTCCCAGGCTCTGAAGCAGAGCTGGGAGCATACGAAGTCTGCAGCTGGCAGCAGCAGTATTTTGTTGTAAGTGGCTTTTGTTTGCCTGGCTCTGAAACATGCCTGTGAGCTCAGTGGATGTGCTGAATACCAGTTGCAGCTCTGTCATCAGCCATGCCACGGTCCATATTGCTGTCACAACGTAATTAAAAAATCATTGCTCTCAGTACCGTTTGGCACTGAGGCTGAGCCACAGCAGTGAGCAGCTCACATAGGATGTGTCTGAATGAAAAGAAGTTTGACTGCCCAGTGTATTTGCAGTGTATTTGTGAGGATAGCAGTATGTGCAGAACTTTGGGGAGCAAACTCTCTCCTTTTTGATTTTACTTTGTTCCTGGGCATCTGTTTTCCTGCCTTTGTTATAGGGTACCTTGTTTTGTTGAACACATCCTGTTGTCTTCCCTAGCGCCTTGCTGCTGCATGCCATTAGCATATATCTGGGCCACCCCTTGTGCAGACTTGTCCCCAGGTGAAAGCCCTTTGTGGTCTGGGATGGAAAGAGGCTGCAATTTACTGAGTCCATTATCACCTCTGGACGTGTAGAATGATAATGGAAGTGACAGAGGTGCAGCTGAAAATTGGTTCTTAATATTTTATGTGTTAAAGCTGAGGATTGGAAATCTCACACTGCTCTTCAGGGAAAATGAAGTGTGCGTGTCTCCCCCTCCCATCTCCCCCTGCCCTCCCATCACATTCAACCACTGGGCAAAGTCAGCTCTCTTTTTACACCTCCTCATGATGGAAACACTGCTTCAGCAGTGATGTTTTAAAAGACAATGGCATAAAGTAAATTTGGAGAAAGACGAGCTGTCCTGGGTGGTAGTATGGCCCCATCAGGACCACTTCTACAATGAAACTTTGTAGGACGTACATACAAGGCTGCTTGTTCCTTTCTCTCTTCAAGTTAGGGATGAAACAAAATGACTGCCGTGAAGCAACATCTTCAAATTGTTTTCCTTCACGTCTTGTAGTCTGTAACCTGGGCAGTTTCATCTCCCTGCTTTAATGCTTGCAAATTACACTCTTTTATCAAGGCAACTTCCTTCCCCTGCCTCTGCACATACACACCAAACTATTATTCAAGATTACTGTTCATCTATTCATGTGTAATGTGTCATGGATACATAATTTTAAATAGTTTCTTCTTCTAAATGACTTATGCAAATGACAAATTAACCTCCTGGCCTTTCACCAAATTCTCTCTGCCGACTTTCTGCATCTTCTTGGTACTGATTACAAGCAATATTAGATGAAATTGGTTCTTGCAGCTTGCCTTTATTAATTTCTCGTGTTCTTACATCAGTTTAAACACTTAGGAGTGGGTGCTGGTGTGATTCCCATTGACCCAGAAATTTCTTGAGTGCTTTGGAGGACTCCTTTCCTTTTGCTTAGCCTCTTCTGTGCAAATGCTAAGGCTGGGAGTAAGAGTGCCCTGCTGAAAGGTATTTCCACACGTACAAAAGGCATTCTGGCTTTCCTTGTGTGCTCTGCATGTTTGAATGAGATATTCACCAAAGTGTTGTTTCCCTCACAGGTGAGTCTTGCAGCAAGCAAACTTATGGACCCTGCGTTGTAAGGCACTGGTGCAGTTTTAATTCTTCCAGTTGGCCTGAATTGTAGCAGCCCCTAAGTGCAGTCACAGTCAACTTCTTATCATGGATGCCTTACTCTGTACTGTGTGCACTGTTTCTGCTGTCCTACTCACAACCAGAAATGTTGAAATATTAATGCAAACTGCCATTTTGTCATTGTTGTTACTGTAATGGGTTGTGAGTTGTGTAGATAATAGATTAACCTTGGACTTCGGGAACCTAGGTGCGAGCCATGGATCTGCAGATGACTTCTGTTGGTGCAGATGCACGATTTATCCATGACTTGGTTCTTCATTTTTTAATGAAAAATAAACACACTTTCTCAGTAGAGTAGTTGTGACATAACGGTTACTAATTTGGAGACTGCTCAACTGTGATGCCATTATGAAAATGGAAATGCTTAGGAAAATTCAATATTACTCACCACTTTACAAATTGGTAAAATAAAGCCTTGAAAGAACTTGATTGTAAACAAGGCTGAGGCATCCTAGCTAATCATGTCTATAGTGTGCTGAACTAATTTAGCACAATGGAAAAGTGCCACCCACCCCCACACTGGTCCTGTTCCTCTTCTCTGCAGGAATGCATGGGGATGCAGGGAACACCATTAACAGTAGCTGGGTGAAACTGGGATGCAGGAGATAGATGTGCCACTTTGAGGAGTGGGGAAATTTCCAGGATAATAAACAACTTCCCTTCAGCAGTTCTCACTCTACCATTGTCAAAGTTATGGAGGATTTTTTAATTCAAAATCGGTATTATTGAAATCAGCAGCCCTGCATGCCATATGGATGCACATAAAATATAAAGTCCAACCTTTTCACATTGTTTGTATTCTAGCTTTTTACTTGTCTGGTTTTAAATAAAGAAACAGGGAATCACCCTATTAAGACTTAATTGATTTAATACACTGAAAAAATCCTAACTAAGAACAAGGAGCGAATGTTTCCTCTAATCCCAACAACATTTTATCTGAAAGAGAAGAAAACTGCACATATTCAGATTTTGTTATTTAAACACCATGTTTGCTTCCAGTTTGTGTCTCATGCCAAGCCTACTGCAAATAGGCCATGGAAAAGGAGGTAACTTTCTGTTTAAGTGTCCGTATGTTTTTCAACCCTAATGTTTTAGGGTTTTTAAAATGTAAAGTGTAATTTCTTGACTACCATGATAAATATTTTTCAGTTTGGGGTAAAAAAAAAAACAAAACCAAAAAACTAATTATAAAGTATGCTTATGAAGGATTGTAAAAAGTTTGGATGCGATCTAGTGCACATGGATTCAATTAGCTCAAGGTACGAATGCTTGAAATAGTGAGGAGCAAACAACATTCAACCATTTCAGCAGCCTGATTGCTTGGGGTCGCTGCTAGGTTGCTCATATGTGAGGAGCTTGGTATACAGGCACATTCAGTTGTGGCATCCATCCCATTAAATACTGGGTCCTGTCTGGAAGCTGTTGCCCAATGCTGTTTGAACAGCCAGGCTGTTATGGTGGGGCTGTGTCTCCCTTGCTTCAGAAAGGTGGAAGTGGGTTAGACTGAGCTCTTTGTATTTCAAGATATTCTGCTGACTGGTGTTCTTGATGAATGTCTGTCTGCACCATGACTTTTCTTGTCACCCACATGCAGTGACTAAGGCAGGGAGAACAGAAGCAGTCAGTTTAATGGCAACCAGGGCACTGCAGCAGGAGGAAATAAACTCCAGATCTTTGATTCAATAAAATGCTGCCTCCTCTCGCAGACCACAGGGCCGCTGAGACATGAGACATCTTATTTCAATTCCATGTACTTATTACTTACATCAAGTATAAATAGGGCTATTTATGCTTCACTATCTGATTGGTATTTCCCCCTTTTTCCAGTTGCCTTCAGAGCAACAAATGAAAAGACCTTATTTTGATTAGGTCTTTATTGCAGCTGCACAAAGTGTGGAAGGACCAACCTGGGCAACTACAAGTTAAAAGTTTCTGATTGATCATGAAGTAACTTAATTTACTTATTCCTTTTTAATTTTGCTATTTGATGTTAGGTTAATGGCCTAACATTTGAGAGAGAGAGACAGAGAAGTAAAACAAAAGCACTGATCAAAGTGGTGGATGGCTCTGTGCCCTGCAAGACCCAGTATCAAAATCCCAAAGTTACTAAAGAATAACCTCAGGGGACCCATGGGTTCCCAAAGTACCTACAGCTTATGAATTTTAGCACTACTGGTGTGTTGTTTCCTACCTGCTACAGGTTATTCCTTAATTTCTTAATTTCTATTGTTCATTTTTGGTAAAACTACCTCAGTGACTTATCAAGGAAAAAAACCAATCCTGTATGATTTAAATAACTAATTCTTCCAAGTTACTTTGCAAATAATTCTAAGTAACATATATCCCCAAAATTCAAGGTCAAGATACAGACTGTTTTCATTTGGTGAAGGGAAGAAAGCAGTGTTACATGTGAAATCCATTTACATAGAAATTATTTTGACAATGTTTTGATGTAATTTTGCACAAATTAGTCATATATTATAAAAAGTAAGTACTCCTTAATAAATATTAGTATTTTTTTATAATTTGAAGGAAGAGATACCATTGCCTGGTGGGAACAGGAGCTAGCGCTCCTGTTCTCACAGTCCTCTGAGGGAAGAGATCCTTAGGATTTACAAGTGAGAAAGGGGTAAAGTAAAATACTCAATATAAATATTTCGTGTAAAGAGACCTATTGATTTAAGGAGAAAATAAGAGAGAGACGTAATTCCATTGTACCAGTTGGCTTTTCATACACTTCTAGAGCAGATGGTCTAATGGTCTAAGCATCTGGTTTGAAATATCTGCCTTCCCTAGGGCCATCAACTCAAATTTAGACAAGCTGCATTTATACCTTTATTTTCAAGACAGATCATTTGGACTGACTATCTGGTTGGTTACGGGAGGGTTTTTCTCAGGTAATACCACTGATACTGACTTGAAGGGTTTCATGCCATTCACAGGGTTGATTTTTCAGGCTTGACCCTAAAAGCAGAAGTTCAGTTGGCTATGTGTCATTCTTTAAGAGGATCCTTGTGCCACAGAGGGATTTGTCCTGGTGTCATTGCTCAGAATTTCCCTTGTGTCTGTACTGCTGTGCAACATTTCTGGGATGCATGATGCATCATTCTTATGTCTCCTCTGTGCTTTGAGTATTTAAGCAAAAATCTAGGAATTTGCATCTGAATTGGGGCAGAAAGCTTTTGGGTAAGAGCAGGTAACTGTGTTTAGAGTGAATAAAAAATTCACTCTTATATAGCAAGTAACACAAGAGTGTTGCATCCTTGGTGCTCATTGCATGGGATTTGACAAGATAAGGCTTGTTATGTGCTTTGAGTCACACTTATGTCTTGCTTTGCTGTCTGCTATTTGTCACACAGAGCATTCCCTCAGATGCTGTCTAATAAAACCAGGAGGCATATTTTCTTGTAATAAGGAGGCAAATCTGAAACAACAGTAGAAGAATAGGAGGGCAATGGAAGGGCAGGTTCATTTTGTGATCATTGTGTGCAATTGTTTATGCTATCGTGTATTCCTCATTGCTGAAATTGTCTAACAGAATGTCTGCAGATTCTGTATTATGCTGCTCTACAGCTGGTGACCTATATGCTGTCATCTGCACGGGTTTTGTATTCTAAGAATTTGAGTATGAATCACGTTTTTTCTCTATTATTTATTGATAGCATGTTTTTAGAAAAGCAAGGGAAAAAAAAAAAAGAACAGGGAGATTTATAAGTCGAATGATGAGAACAGAATTTAGCCTGCTGTATAGTAATTGAGTGGCAAAACCAATTCCCCCCTGTTGAAAAGAGATTAATCAAAAGATTAACCAAACCCACTTGCTAACGGTGGTTCTTAGAACAGTCCGGAATATGTAGTAGGCAAAATTAATCCTTCCAAATTGCTAAGAAACTCAGGGACTTTGAGATTTAAGCCAGAGTGCTGCAGTTAGTAAACCCTTTCCAATCAACATGTCAGGTTTGTAATTCTTTCTTATTTTGGTTTGATTTTTCTGCTTTGGAAATATAAAATCTCAGCCAGCTTCATGCGGGGGGTCAAACCTGGACTGTGGAATCTTGTGTCCCTCAGTTCCTGTGCAGGTCGTACAGGGCCGGGGCTCTGGATCCTGCTCCACATTGTATCACCTCTCTGTTCAGAAGGAAATTAGGTGGCCACTGTTGATTTGAGGAGAAATCCTTTAGCTGCTGTCCCATTGGCATCTTTGCTCATCTCTAGAAGGCATCCCAGAGAAGCTGATGTAAGCCCTAGGCTGATGGCTTTTAGCAGCTTCAGGGTCTGGCTACATAAGCAAAGGGATCCTTCATTAGTCAGCTGTATTGATTTTGTGTTGGCTTTGTACAATCGCAGCCCTACTGCAAAAAAAAAAGGTCTTACTCCACAGTATTGGATGTCACAGGGCTTTGATGGTGCATTCTGTATCTCTAGGGATGATCAAGGCCTATAATGAAGAGCATGCCTTATTAAGGGGTGTCTGTGGGGGTTAACTTAATAGGTGACCTGAGCCATTCTATAGAAATATTTAGTACAAATAATTGCTGCTCTGATTAGAATTTAAAATAATCTCCTTCTCAGATTTGGTTCCCAATGGGTTCATTGTGATCAAGGAAAAATTAAGAAAGAAATGAAAATTAAACCATATTGGAAAGATAAATGGGAATCCTGCACAATTTGTTTAGTAAATGCTTTTTTTTCCCCTCTTAAATGCCTTTCACAAAGCAAGGGAGAAAGCTGCAGCAGAAGGACAAAAGACTTCTGGAAATTTCACTGCAATGCTGTTTTCTACCGGCTCTTTCTTCTGCCAAAACACAAAAAAATCCCAGCAAACTGGGAATGAGACAGTAGCTTTGTCTTTTTTTGTTCAGATTTTTTCTCTTTGTCTTCATGACTGGCATACTTGGTGATTCACTTTCCAAACTGTCACCTTCCCTCCACAAACTGCTTTCAAATCCCATGGAGCTCCTGCAAGGGAGCAACCTGTCAGAAGTGCCCATCAGCTGCTGACACATCAATGTACTTGGGGACCTGGAGGAGGAGTTAAACTCTCCTGCTCTTGACCCACTTTTATTTCTCTCAAGTTTTCTCAGTCCAAATTTTATGGGAAGCTGTAGGTTTTTCAGTAGGCAGACATCTTCATGGAGAGAGTGCTCTGCTCTAACATTGCCTGGAGACCACAGCAGTCAGAGTGACCAAAGAGAGTCTTGGGAACCTGTCCTGATCCAGAGCAGGCAAGGCTTGAGATACTGTGACACATAGTGGTATAAATAAGATTTCCTTTGCTGTGAGAACCAGTACATTTCTTAACCATCAAGCGCTGTGGTCCAGAAAGCTGTGATTCTCTCTGTGAAATGCAATATAATTTTTTTCTTGCCTTTAAGAAGTTCTCTAGAAGGTTAGGTAAGCTGGCAGGTATCCTGAGTTTACAGGTCCCTTCACTCTTGCTGAATTTTTTTGTTCCACACAATCAGATTTCTCTGAGCACATAGAAAATTAATGTAAAAGAATGAGGCAATTAAAACTAGGTACCAGAACAGTGGGATCCTGTTGATTTTCTGAAGAGTTTGAGGGTAAGTCAGTGTTTTGATGTTGCTTACTTTTTTTGCCATTTTAGAGACCTTTAAAATGTTCTTTTTTTTTCCCCAAAAATGGATCACTCTCGTTGATTAGCCACTTTTCTTTCTAGGTAATAGCCAAATGTAAAACACTTAAGCAAAGCTCTGATGGGTCATCACAACTACCATTGTTGATTCTTCATCAGATATTCTATGGCTCGTTATAATATATTCTGTGTGGGGTTAAATGAGTTCCTGTGTTATGTATTTTTGCTACAGAAAATGATCAACCCTTTTTTCAGCGCTCATCCCTTCAGTATTTTGAGGGAGGCAAAAAAAAGGGAAACCGAACCAGTATTTCTTCAGTAGTTAAAGATTAAACCGCAGCAGACACGGTCCCATTGCTCCACCTGGCAGGGCACTGGAATGTTGCTGGAGTTTCAGGGTTGCTACTGTTATAATTTCTGTGTGGTTTTCTTTTGACATACTGCAGTTTTGAGCTCCTGAGGTCCCCTGAGGCTTTATGTGGATTGAGAGAGCCTTAGTTAAGCTTGATTTGATGCAGCACTCTTGGATCCAAGACAAAGCAAAGCTTTTGTATTTCCTAAAGAGCACATTATCCTCAGAGCACTTAATTTGTACCCTCTCCTTCTGCTAGTAAAAGAGGCGTTGCTGCTCTGCCCTCCATGGGGTAGTAGCAGGGTTTTATTCCCTTCTGCCTCGCATGTACATCTGTTCTAACCATGATTATTTACCTGTATTTACCTGCAGATTATGACAAGGAGTCTTGTATAAATAAGGTGTTAAAAAGGAGACAAGAGGATATTTTTCTTTGAGCCTGATGCACATCTGGAGGCCTTTTTAGTCCCTCTGGTCCTGTTCAAAAGGGTATCTCAGAAAATAAAGGAAGAAAATGAGTGTATGTATAGCAATGCTTCACAAATAAGAGAAGTGGGAGAAAAGCAAGAAAAACATTACACACCAATACTGGGATACAGGTAGGAAGTCTTGCATCTGAGCTGGCAATATACAGAAAAGCTAATCCCCTGGATATTCTCCCAGGCCTAATCTGATGACTTCTTTATACTGCTGAGTGTTGTATCCTCACCCTTGGCTATAACTCATGCAGCATATCCAAGTATGAGATGGCATAATACTCCTGTGGTTCCTGCATTCTCCCTTGCTACATCTCTGCAATAAATACCCAGAGCGAGGGGAGCTCCATTGTGACTATCTTATCTGGGCTCTGAGTAATGCAAGCTACCTGTACGAAAAATTGAAAACCATTCTGGGGTCTTTTTATGTAATCTATGTGAATGTGTCTAAGTAGTGTGTGTTTGCGATGCTTGTTGCACTCTCATACTTTCTGTGCTGCATTTCTGTAACTTCACATATCCAAGATACTCCTTTTTTTTAAAACCTAGAGGGAAAAGTTGCACTGAATAGCAAGATAAATCTGATTTACCTGCAGTGGTAACAAAAATGTTGAAGAGCTGTTCTCTGGGAAGAAGAGGGCAAATACATTATATGCATTATCCATAAAGCAGAGCTCCTTTATTGGTTTCTGCTTTTTTCTTTTTCTTTTTTTTTTGTAATTTGGTTTGTTTTGGTTTCAGGGAGTGAAAAAGATCTGCACACATTATTAATAGGAGCAGGAGTGAGCTGGATTTTACCCACAGCCTTGCTGTTATCTCTAATGCACAAATAAACTACAGCTAAATTGAAGAATTAATCACATTAAATTTTTGGTCCCTGATAAGGAAAATGCCAGTCTGTTTTTATTTATTTTGAGCCTGGAAAACAATTTAGCTGAGTTCCTCTGGATGTGCAGTTTGCTTCTGTTTTGGCATCCTACAGCATTACATTAGATCTTATCACTGCTGCTGCGTTAGTGTGTCTAAGCAGCATTCCAGTGATTATATTCACCTTCTTCAACTCCACTGCTAAATGAACTGGGACAGAAAAGCTAATTACACCTTTGCTATGGAGGAAGGCTTCCTATTATCAAGTCTTTATCCACTGAAAAGGAAATGCACTTGGAGAGCTACAAACCTTGTGCCGGTTTGTTTTTCCCTGTAGAGTTTGGGGAGTCCATGAAATGTAGGTTTTGGTAGGGTTTGGCATTCAGACATCTCTGGGATCTGGACCTGTGGACAGAGATGGCAGCAGCTCTTTTCCAAAATGCTGATTCCTTTTTTATATAATGTCCCAGCCAAAAACTGGGAAGGGCATAGGTTCCAGATCTGGTTTCTAATATGGCTTAGTCTGCTGACTGCCTTACATGGGCCTACAAGGATTGTTAAACCACAGGCCACCAATACCTGCACTTCAGGAAAGACTGGAGGTGGTGGGAACAGAGGAAACTCTCTGCTTTTAGTGAATGGAGGTGAAGGAAACTGTGCTGGATCTGGGACAGGAAAATTTTGGAGGCCGGAAGGAATGTAGCCTAACAAATCATGCAAGTACAGGTAGGCTCCAAACTTGAAGCCACATCTTTTATGGGGCATTGGTAGGTTTGCTGTATATGCAGCCCCACTTGGCACTATAAATGTTATAAAACAGTCATAAAAAATAACAAGTATGTCTGAGAAATCCATGACTTGATTATAAAAAAGCATTCTAGTTTCACTGAATGAACTATTTCCTGAAAGTGATTAACTCAGATGGAGTAATAAATGAAGTAATAAATCTCTGCATTTGATCCTCTGGGCTTAATCCATGAGACAAGATTTATGACTGGAACCATTAACTCTTGTATTGGGAAAATGCTCTTCATATCTCATCTGCATTATACTAATGTAGAAGGTTTGCATTCAGACAGGTACATCTTAGCTTTCAGATGAAGTACGGAAAACTTTGAGAATATTTCACAGTAAAATTATGCAAGATAAAGTCCCAAAGCAATGCTCTTCTGATGTATGCAGCATTTTGCTGGTTATTCTGAAGTTAAGCTATGGTCTGACTGAAACCTGAAGAGCTGAGGAAATCAATTTAAAGCTTCACTCAGATCGGAATGCATGCTGTGGTTGCCAAATAGAATCATAGAATTATAGACTATGCTGAATTGGAAAGGACCCACAAGGATCATCAAGTCCAACTTGTGGCCCTGCAGAGGACAACCTCAAGAATCACACCATGAGCCTGAGAGTATTGTTCAAGTGCTTCTTGAACTCTTGCTGTGACCACTTCCCTGGGAAGCCTGTTCCAGTGCCCAACCACCCTCTGGGTGAAGAACCTTTTCATAATATCTAACCTTATATGTAACCAAATCCTCTCCTGGCCCAGCAACATGCTATTTCTTTATTTACAGGTCACCAGAGAAGAGATCAGTGTCTTTCCCTCTACTTCCCCTCATAAGGGAGATGCAGACTGTCATGAGGTCTCCTCTTAGTCTCCTCTTCTCCAGGCTGAACAAGTCAAGTGACTTCAGCAGCTTCTCATAAGACTTCCCGTCAAGGCCCTTCACCATCTTCATAGACCTTCTTTGGATACTGTCTGTGTATCATATAATGCAGGGGTCAAAGGAAAGGACAGGTTTCTCTGTATGTATGCACACACATACAAACATAGTAAAAAAAAAAAGTAAAAAATCCCCACTGCTTCAAGTAAGTGCCTACATTCAGATTGCTACATGTGACACTAATGGGGAAATAAGTTCCTTTACAATGTGCTTTCAGGCACTAATATAATAAGTGTGTTACTATCCAAGGTCCCCTAACATCAGTGAGAGCCTAATTATAAAATATGACCCCTCAGCAAGGACATGGAATGTTTCGTTAGTGTAAACATTAAGGCTGCTCCAATTACAGGTTTCCCTGTAGCTGCTTTGGAAAGCACATACCTCTCTGCCTCCTTTCAACAAGGAGGGAAAGGAACAATCCAAGTTGTGGGCTGATCCTGCACGTGCCCTGCTCTACTGGCTGAATAGTGCATTGACGTTAAAGAAAGTCTTTGGAAGATAAGATCTTGGCATTTTCTGGCCAGCTAGGATTTCACCTAGGCTGCATAAATTAAAGCAGGTATGTAATTTTTTTTGCAGATTTTGGCACTTAAGACCAAACATTGCCCAGAGGTAGGGCCCTTTTAAAGTCATTAAAACAACAAAACTGAGCTGTGCCACTAAGCATCTGAAGAAGGAACGCTTCTTTTTTTTTTTTTTTTTTTT
>WEKY01037312.1:160072-262061 GCA_013390045.1 Picathartes gymnocephalus | reverse complement strand
TTTTTTTTTTTTCTTTAAAGTTGATAAGGTAGCAAACCCTGAAGAATTGGTTTGGGATGAGTATCCGCAAGGTGATTTAAATTAGTAAAGCTGCACAGAAATTTCTGCACTTCTTCCTTGATCATTTCTGTTGTTCAGTTTTAAGTTGAAATGCCCAAAGGGTGTGTGCAGCCAGGCAGTCTCTAGGGTAGCACCTACATTCTCATGGCTGGTGTACAGTAATGCTGGCTTCAGCCTGGGAGCACCTGAGTTGCAGCCATCCAGCACCTGATGGTGGAACTAGCTGGGACCTATGACTGCCTGTTCTCAGGAATGCTTTTGGAAACGAAACTTCTGCTGTGGCACTTGGAATATACTTGTTGCAAAGTTTCTGATGTACTTTTAATGCTGCTCTGTGTTTTGTAGTGCTGTGCAGCATTGTGGGGGGCTGAGCTGCCCTTGTGCTTTGCATGTAGAGCCCTCTCTGACACTGGGGTCACCCCCAGGGTGACTGTACATGTGTGACCTGGAGGGACCACGGTTCCTGTTTTGTGCCCAGATGCTGTCACGGGTACCTTGGCATGCTCTGCCTTTGCTCTGGATCAGCTGTCAATTTTATGCAACAGTAAAAACATCCAAATGCTCCTTCATATCTAGTAGATCTGGAACCAGTAAATTATCCTAGTACCACTAAATCCAAAGTGAAAAATAGATCTTCTCCTCTTTGGAGGTACTTCTGGAGAGCCAGATGTCAGTCATCTGCTACAGCATTCAAATGCCTGCCTTCAAAAACTGAAATACTGGACAAATATGGTGTGGGTGGTGGCCATGCAGAGAGCTGGACACAGGGCAAGTGGCATGTCCAGGCTCTGCCAACACTCACAGCAGCAGAAATGCAGAATAACTCATTCTGCATCACTGCAGTTTGCTGGTGGCATAATTTTGCAGAACTTAACCCCTGACCCTGCTTGTGGGAGCTCCTCTGGTCATCCTGCTCCCTTCCCTGTCCAGAAGCAGAGCAGTGTGATCACCCATGCTCAGGAACTAGGAAAGACATACAGGACTCTCTAGCTTAGGGTCCATTGGCTGTGCATTTGAGCAGCCCCTTTCTTCCCCTTTAGTTTGTTCTTCCCAGCCCCTGCACAGGAGAATATTTTGTTTCCATTTTATCCTTCCAGCTCAAGTTAACATGACTGTTCACATCAGCGGTGTTTACAAGATCAGGCTCCCTGATTTGTAAAGCTGTATGTAGCTCATCTCTGCTGGGAAACTTCTTTTCTTACTTGTAAATCTGCCCAAGGGAAAATGGTCAGAAAATGTATTATAGGCTGGGAGACTCACTAACCTACCATTTAATGATGGTTGAAAGGTTTTCTTTATTTTTATGTAGAGTGCAAATCGATAAATCATTAATAAAGATCCATTTTTTTTAGATAATGCATCTTTTGAGCTACGGTATTGCTGAATAACACACAAAGATGAGTTTCAGTACAGAAAAATAAAAAGAAAAGCTCACATGTAAAATTTTAGCCCTAGGAATTTTATGTTTTAATCAGTTTGCTTAGTAAAATACAATAAGCCTGTTGCAGTTATCAGCAAGATACTTTTCAGAAATACGATGCTTGCATCTGTCTCATTTATTAATGTGAATCAGAAAAATAAATGGCAAATAGAAAGCATTCAGCTGAAGCTCTGTTAACTCCTAAGATGACTTTCTTGTTCTGGTGCCTCACTATCTTAAGTTTATAATGACAGCACTGCAGATCTAATGTCTTTGTACTGAATTTTTAAATACTCCTTAGAAGAAAGAAAAATCAGGTGTCTAACCAATTAAGACTAGGGATTTGGATTCAGAGTTACAGACACATCAAAGGAAGCTAAGTTTGCCCAAAAAGACATTTTCCCATGCCACTTCGGGTTCAGATGTGAACTGTGAGACATATTTGGGGGGGAAAAAAGCCTGTTTGTATCATATTTAATAGACATTTAAACAAGCCTGTGGCTGTAACAATGACCGTCATGTTTAAAAAGTTGTATATATTATAACATAATAAGATAATGAATAATATATGTCTGTCTGTATCTGTCTATCCACCCTTCCATCCATCTAGCCATCCATCCATGTAAATCCACTCCTCTTAGCTGTGAAATTATGAATAGCAAAAATGCTCATTCTCCCTGATATGCTCTCTTTTTTCCTAGGAAAGATTCTGAACCTAAGCTTCCAAAGTAAGGAACTCTTTTTTCAATCAGGCTTGCATACAAATCTGATTTTTTTGTGTGCACACTGCATCCAGAATGTCCACTTGCTTTAAGCAATGACATTTTGTCCTGGCGTTTCTTTTCATGGGGAAAGGTCTGGTGATAAACCATTATTGGTATTTACAGTTTGTTACGCTTGTCTTGCCTGCCCACTGCATCCTTTGATGCAGGCGCACATCAGGCTTCACTACTGGTCAGCCAGTACTTGGGGCTATTAGAAGGGGATCATGACTGGCCTCTTGAGCAGAAACCTCATGTGGAGACACAGCCCTGCTCAAGGGTTTGGTCTCTGTGAATCCAAGGACTGGGGCCTCTTGAATCCAAACCCCCTCAGCGTCTCCATGGGCTGCAGACAGCTATATGGTGTTTTCTGTTATCTGCTAGTGGCAGATAAAGTTTCTGCTGCCCTTGGAAGAGGTTCAGGGAGCTGTTTGGGGTTTGAGGGGAGGCCAGGGAGTGTGCCTCCCTCACGGGGAGCATTGCTGCTTTGCATCGAGATTGCTGCTACCTGCCACAAGCCCCAGGTATGCCAGTTTGGATAGCTGAAAACTTTGCTCCCCTACACCATTCAGAGCTTTATACCCTTCCTTCTTTGAAAACTTCCCGATTTCCTTTTGCTGCTGGTAAAGTGCCTGTGTCTGTGGGCAGCTGCCAGGGACAGCCTGGCCCTGGGAACAGGCACCCCAACGCCAGGATTTTATGCTGCAGGCTTTTCTTATCCGTGCAGGATGCAGATGAGTGAATAATCATCGTCACAGTGGGACACCCCTGATGGAGAGCTGTGAGGATGCAGCGGGGGCCACTCTCAGCATGTCTGCCTTCTCCCACATGGGGCTGGAAACTGCGGTATCTGGCATATGGCAGGAGTGCTGCCGTAGAGGAGGGGATGGACAAGGCAGGGGCGAGGTTGTGGTGGTGTGGAGACAATGAGAAGAATACTCGGCATGGTAGGATGCCAGTGAGACCAGCTCTGCAGGGCAGTGGTGTTCACACAAGGAGCCATAACTCTTTTTGGCTGCCTTTGCATCCTCATTATGAATTATCTTAATTTCTTCTATGGATTTATTAAGTGGCTTTTGCCCTGATAGCTTAGCACTTATTTACCAAGTTAAACCAAGCAGTAAATTACCTATCCTTGCCTGGATGCAATGGACAAAAGGACAGAACTGCTGTTGCTGTGTTATGAAATTAAAGTCAGGCCAGAAATAAAGAAATAGGAAGGGTTTTACAGTATATCCTCCCTTTGCTTTCTGCTAGATTTCCCTGGAGAGAGGAATCCTTGTGGGAAGTCCTCTGGAGAAGACCTCTGCTGTCCCTAGGGCTTTAAAACTACAGAGACTCCCAGCTGATGGATAAGCACTGATTTTCTTCCTGATGGAGCCTATACACACAGTTGCTTTTTACCACAGCTCCCATTATTTCCATCAAAATGCATCTTCTCTCCAGAAAAGGCTGATCCTTGCTCCATCCATTTATTTTGGCTCCAGTTTTTATTCTGCAGTGGAGTTGCATTTTCCCGGTAATTTGCAGATAAGTCAGGTATTAACTGGGCATGCTGGAGTTGGTGTCTGGTTCCACAGTTGGCCCTCCTCCATGAACCCCATTAAAGCTTTTACACTACAATTTAGGCTAAGAAATTCTATTTCATCAATTTTATAGTCCTCAAGGTATCACAGTGAATGGCAGATTGGATTATACAAAATGAAGACAGTTTTACTGAGAGCCTATTAAAGGCTCCATGCTAATTTTATAAGTTAGTTTATAAAGTACTGCTGCTAACATCAAATTGATAGTGGGCAAAGAGGCAGAGGCTGTTTGGTCTTTTGAAGCATTACTTCTGGGTAGAACCAACACAGTTGTGTTCAGTTGAGAATAGCAAGTAATTGTAGTGCGTTCCCAGCATCTGGTCATTTACAATCCTCATACATTTTCTGTGCAAACATTTTCCCTTTTCAGATGCTTGTTTTTGCTGACCCTCTCTAGTCAGGAGACAGGGTTCCCTTATTAATCTGTACATCAGAGACATTTAGTTGGCTTCTGCAGTTTCAGTATGGGTTTGGTCATGTTCCAATGGAAAAAATGTTGCTTTGACCCACCACTGTGATATCTGTTTTTCCAAGCAGGAGACAGAAGAGGGCCTAAAGATAAGATACAGTCAAACAGAGAATGCCTTTTCTAATTATAAATGGCCCATTCTGTTCTCCTGTGGGCAAAAGGCCAAATGTAATATATTACATACTAAAACAATAAAACTGTATTTACGTGTACTTAATATTGTGGGGAAAAAAAACATATGAATGGAGAGTTTTGCAGCAGAAGGAGTGTGCATGTTTCTTTGGGATAAACCAGCAGTTTGTAAAAGGGAGAATTTTCTTTTATCTATCTGTGGACTCAGGGTGCAGTTACAATGCTGTTTACATTCACAGTCATACTCAGATCAATTCATAATGAAGGCAGATGAAGGCAGGCTCCTCTAATGACTGGAAAGAGTCCAGAGTATGTTAGGAATTTCTGAGACTCTTTTTAGGGTGCACTGCAGTTAATTAAATCCAAGGGGGGGGAAAAAAGAACGAAAAATATTAGAGGAATTGCAAGTACAGAGTGCAAAACTAACCTCGAGGGTCTTTGCCATTTCTAAGCTGTCTTCATTTGAATCTAATTTTGGGGGGAGTAACTGCATTTATTTACATTCCTTAAGTACATCTCACAATCCCAGTAGGATGGACACTGCCTTCCTCAATTCTTTCCCAGCCTTGTGCACTACATCGGTGCCTGAAAATGTTTCTTTTTGCTTCCACACATAGGCATCTCTGTGTGTGTGTCTTGTTTGCTCCCCTTCATTTGAAGATGTCTGAGAATCTGATAACAGAGGACAACTGGAGATGTGCATATAGGCTAGGCTTAAGACATGGGAAGACACAATCTCTTCCTGAGGTTGACAGCCTGCGCTGGAAATCATCAGGCTCTTGGCAGACTCAAATAAAATACAAAGAACAGCTCGGGGGGAGTCGAGCATCAGTGTGCAGGAATGCAGGGCAAGATAAGGCTGGGCTACTCCACGGGGAGAGGGCTGTCCCTGGGGCACCTGGGAAGCAAGGCTGGGGGAGCAGACAGGGTGCAGCACTCCATGAATCAGGGAAGCCAGGCAGTTGCTGTCAGAGTCTCCATCACCTGGAAGAAGGTTGCTCATCCCCCCAGCTGCGGCCACAGCAGTTGTGCTGCTTTAAATAAACAGAGCAAGGGAAATCATAGCTTTTAGCTGCTTTTTCAGAAGCTGTTACAAGGAACTGAGAGGGTGGCTGGTGAAAGGGAGAGCTGGTTTGGAGCTAAACATCTGTGTGCAGGCTGAATCCTGGCTGCTTAAGAGATGGCTTCGTGGGAGAGGAATACTGGAACAGACTTGTCACAGGGAGAAGAATTGCTGGGCTTTCCCACTTGACCTCTGGTGGGAGTATATGAGCTTCAGGGGCTCACAAAGAGCTTTGCAGAGAAGCTGCCTGCTCTCCTGGTGCTCACAGGTCTGTGCTGAGGCTCAGGGGCCAGTGGCTGCTGTCTCCTCTGGGCCCCTCTGTTTATTTGCTTTCAGAGAGTCTTTGAAATCCTGCTAAATGAAGTCTTGTGTAAATGTATTTTTTTAAACCCCTGCAGTTTAATGTGAATAGAAAGAAAGTTCTGTGTTCCTGCATTTGCTGAGCTTGTTTCCCGCTGAGGAATATGAAGTTGTTTCAAGCAACTAGTAAAGTGGCTTTAGGAATACAGATGTAGACCTTGAATTTGTAAATCTTTAGATGTGATCCTGTGGACTGGCTACAGGAATCTGTTTTGGAGTATTTGGGTTGACATACAGGCTACAGGCCTAGGCTCTGTTGTTCTTAATAATGCCAAAGATTTCCTATATGAAGAGATAAATGCAGATAACAAACACTGAGGCAGTAAAAAACTCCAGGAGCCCCAGTGCAAAGCTGCAGATTCCCATGTATGCTGGTGAGAGGCTTTGTCTCGAGATCAAGCTTTGGTTCTGCATTTGCCACTCGGTGGAGCTGAAAACCTAAGAGCAGTAAGAACCATTGGATGAGTGACATGACTGAATGGTGGCTTCATTCCGTGTTCTCAGTTCAAGAGTGGTCCTTTTTTCAAGCTCTTATTTATTTTTTTTTCTTTTCTGCAAGTCATTTACTATTAAGTTTCCAAATAATTGTCTGCCCTTACATGTGTCTATATGTCTGTATGTTTTTATAGGCAAGCAATTAAGTAGACTTATTTAATGATTTTTCTCTTTGAAGAAAATTTGGATTTATCTAGAAAGGGTCCATTTTGTGTTTATTTCTTGGTGAAAACAGAGATGCTGGGAAGATGCCAGCTTGTCATGTCCCACTAATAACTAGAGCAGTTGCCCTCTAAAACTTTGCTTTCATGCTGAAGAATAAGTTCCTGATTTTTCTATGCTGGAGAAGATGTTGAAAATCTCACAGATGTAGGGTATATCTGAATGATAACAATTATATGCTTTTTATCCCCCTATTTCCTAAATGTCTTGTAAATGGAGGAACTTCTCATGCTGCTGTAACTGGGACAAAAGCATCCCTGATCTACATGAGGCAGTCAGCCCTTGCCTGCAATTCATGGGCTCTTGGATAGCCATAGGATGGGAGGGTAGTTTCCATGGGAAGGGAATAGGATTTGTGGGGTAAAAGAGAGCCTGGAACATGGCTGGCTTTCCCAGGGAGCTTACACGTTTTGCAGCAATTTTCGACCCATACCTGCTGGACTGCAGTTGGTATTTGTGATTCCTAACCTGCAGTTCCCTAGGCAGCAGGCTGAAACTGTGACTTAGGCAAGTCAGGACCATCTCATAAAAACTACAGAGGACTTTGAACAGAATTCCTCTTTTAATTTCCTGTTTCTTTTTCCATCTTTAACTCTCCTAAGTGACCAAAGTGAGAAGGTTCAGTTGGTTTGTTTCTCTTGGCAGTGCTGTATCTGGTACAGATGGTAGTAAAAAGCAGTTAAGTGATAAGTCAGAAGGAGAGGTGGAATGCACTCTACATCCCCCAGGGCTGTCCTTCTTCCTTGGGATGCTTGCCAGGAAGGAGGTGGGATGACACTTTGAAGAAAAAGCACTCCAGAGCATCCATCAGGAAGGCCGAGCATTTTGCAGCTTCTTTTTGACATTTTCCTGTCCCATCCTGCTCCCACACGTGCTTGTTGACTTCACGAAGCTCTCACTCATCAGGAGTGATGTGCCAGTACCTTTAACTCTTGAATCCTGCTAATACATGAGAGATTTTCCCTAAGTGCCTTCACTGGAAGGTGTCAAGCAAACCATATTTCTTCCAATGCTCCCTGTCTTTTAATGAGAACAAGGCCATTCCTCTAACATTATGTGATGCTTTGTTTTATACAGATTACACTGAAATTCTCAGTTACGAGGTTATTACAGTTTATAATCCCCTGAAACTCCATTATGAATCCTCTTGTAGTAACAAGTACCTGGCTGTCAGGTATGCAAATGCCTTATCTCGTGAGAGCAGCGGGTACCGAGTGTGCTTTTGCCGAACACTTCAAGGATGTGCTGAGACTGCTTGTTTCTTTTTTGTGTAAGTTTATCCCAAAAGGTACCTGCCCTCCAAGAAATCAATAACGCTTCTATGTTTAGATATAGATATAGTGTTTCTTATTGGTTTCTTGGCTGTGCCAACACAAATTACAACCAGAGAAGTTATTGAAGCAGGAAGATAAATTTTGACCAGCTGCTACCAGAAATACCTAGTTACTCGAAATCTATAGGGCATCATGGTGTACATGTGATCTGCCTCATCTGTGGTGCTCTGCAGCTGCTGCTTTTGCATCTTAAAAACAAAAAAATCACAATTCTTTGTAGTTTCCTGCAGTACTTCTTGGTCCTTGGAAATGTGCAGTGAGCAGATAGGGCTTTACTTTTCTGCCTCCCGGCTGAGGGGATCAGCTTCTTTTGCCAGCAGTAACTTAAAGAGATGATTTTTTTAATAACTGTCCAGTCTAATCATGGGACTTTAGTCACCTGGATCATCTTTCTGCCTACACTTCTTCTTATGATAGAGATTGTTCCTCTTTCTGCAGCACTGGGGAAAAACTGCAAACTTGGAAAACTGACACTCATCCTTGCTATGAAGGTAATTAAGGAAGTTGCTGTATTAACATGCAGAAAGTGAAGCCAGATTGCATTCTCTGCTGAGACCCTGGGGGACAGAGAGATACTAGAGTTTTATCATAGGAACATGGGGCCTTTGTGTGGGCTAATTGAAATGTCATAAGCCGTGCATCAGTTGACACGTTCAGATACATCTCCATTGTGAAATCCACAACTGACGAGGTGGCTTTCTTTGGACAAAATCCTGGCCTTGCTGCAAGGCCTTTCACTTTGGAAGTGAGGGCGAGTGGGAGAGAATGTTAAAAAAAGGGAGAAATCAGGGGAGAAAAAAAAAGATGAGGGTGTAATTGAAGCTAGAAGTGATTTTATTTCAGAGAATGTTTTCTTAACTGAGTGCTGCAGCCCTCCCCTTCAGCATCTTGGATTGAATTACCCTTGGTAGCGATAAGCTCCATTAGAGCTGTCGTTTCCAAAGGAGGCTTTTTCCGGTCTGTTACTCTGTTCCTCCCACAAACTCAGGAACAGTGATGCAAACAATAACAGGGGCCAGAGCAGGCCATGAGGATGAACTTTTTATTACTCTGCTAGTGTGGGCATTGTAGAAAATTAGTATTTCATGTGTGCCTCTGTTCACAAGGCATGTTTCGATTACAGGCTCCTGGTGCCTCAGCTCGGTGCCTGGATGCGAGCTCTGCTGTCTTAAGCAGGGTCATGAACTAATTTTTGTTTCCTGCAGGCTGCTATCTGGGAAGAAGTCAGGAACCTTGTCCATGTTGTGTTGGGCAGGCTGCCCCAGGGGCTGTTTTGGCACTGCCATGAGAGGAGCTGAGCATGTGGCTGTGCACAGCACTGAGTGTGCTACAGACAGATGTACAGCCAAGATGTGAGCAGGACAAGCCTCTGTTTGGTGTGATAACCCCGTTGTGTGTTTGCACAGCACTGACTGACACAGGCAGGGACACGGTGCTGGGATGCTCCTGAGAGTGGTTTGAGCAAAGAGCACGCCTGCTTGGCACAGGTGAAGATGCAGGTTTCCTCAGACTCCCCCAAGGGCACTGGCAATCTTTGGACCTGCCTTTGAGGGAAACAGCATGTGGTTCCCCAGCACCTGCCAATGGGCAAAACTGCATCTGCAGCGCGGTGTGCTGTGGTCCCTTAGGCTGAGGCTGGCCTGCTGCCATGCATGCTGCCCAAAAAGCCTCATGTGCTTGGGAATACCAGTTCCTGTCTGGCTCTTGCCCCTCTTCTCTCTTCCTCAGCCACTGTGCCAGGAGCAGCTGCAATTTCACCTTCACTCCGCCTCGCAGCATGCCTGCAAGGTGGGCAAGTGCTGCTGTACCGTTTGTTCAGCAGGCAGGCAGCTCGGGAATGGCTCTGCCAAAGTGACTGATGGATGGGTTTCATGAGCAAGTGTTCACTTGTTCTTTTTCTCATTGTAATTTTAATGACTGCTTATCACAATATATATGCAAAACAAAAAGCATGAGTCAATATACCACAACCTGAGACCACGCAGGCAGCATTCTGTTTCAGATGCACTCACCCAGGAATAAAAGCCTCTTAATGTCTTCAGAGTATTAATATGCTTAAAGTGGATTTAAAGAAAAGGTAAGAGAGTTGTGAATTAAATATTGATCCTGGTATTTCATTGTTGAATTGCGGGCATTCAATTGCCTGTGGATTATTCTGCCATCGAATCATAGCAGCTAGAGATGGAAAAGCTGTACAGCTATCCCATTCATCTCCTTGGCAATGGAAGAGTGTTCTCCAAAGTACATTTTTGTAGTGGCTGAAGTTGATTACTTAATTCCAATTACTGACAGTCTACTAATTGCTTAGGCTGTATTCCAATTTTTATCAGCCCTCCTGCCATGTTAACTTATTGTATAGAGGTTTGCCCTGCCTTCTGGATGGGGATCATATGAGTGGCTTTGAATAGGAACTTGTAAAATATTTTTTTTCTTTTTGATTTCATTTCTAACTACTTGTGTTCCTGATCCACCTGCACTTTATAGAGTAAACAAGCAAACTAAAATGCCTCCAATTGAGTAATTTAGAGAGATCAGACATGTCAGTATTCCCCAGCCATGATTATCCTTTCAATGGGTCCTCATCACTAACCTCCAGTGAGTGGATGGCTTTCTGATTTTTTTATACATCTAAATAAATTAAGGCAAAATATCTCTGCCAAAGTCTCTAGCATTGACATCGTTTCTGCCCCTGCCATTAGAAAATTACTCTTCAGCAATCCTTAGTTACAAAAATTAGTCCTGGTGAAAAGGAAATATTAGCTTTCTGTGTTACTGGTAACTCACACCTTAGCCCTTCAGCATCTTCTCTGTTCTTGAAACTGTCCTGTTTTACCCCAGGCCATTTGACTGTAGGGAGAAGTTAAGTTCACATTGGCAAACATCAGAGGACAGGGGACAGTTTTCTAGCTGCCCAAATTTCTTTAAATCATTTATTTATTCACTCCCTCATTTTTTGGCCAGTGAATGTGTATGAGCAAGGGTTTCTTGATGGGACTGGACAGCCAGAAAGGTACCAGATGGAAGGGTTAGCAGAGACAGGGGTCATGGGAGAGCGAGGATGAGTCTGTGAAGTTTATTTTAAAAAGAAAGTGCTGGTGATTGAGCTGAGGGGGTAAAGGCTGGTGTGGGTCTGGGGAGAAGATGAAATGCTTGAAGTTGGATAAAAGGACTTTTCTTCTGTATGTGCACTGCAGAAGCAAGTAGCAGCAGACTGGAATATGCTCAGCATTCCTGAGTGCTGCTGGGCTGTGTCCAGCACCATTAGGGGACAGCAGGTACCGAGGGGCTGGTGGGCTGCCTGTGCCCACAGGTCTCAGCCATCCCTGGAGGTGATGTTGAGTGAAAGGAGAGCCTTGTGGCTCAGAGCAGCATCAGAAAGTTTCCGAAGGGACCATAGGATAGAGGCTTAGCTTTGACAGGTGAAGGTACAGAACTCCCAGATGAAGTGACATCAGGTAAATGACTGTCATTTTCAACCACATCTCCGGCAAACAGTTTTGTGAGGGAAGATTTCCAGGCACAAAGGGAGAAATTTGACTGTCGATGGGGATTGCAGCCAGAAAGAATTCAGTGAAAGAAAGTGCAGTTTTAAAAGAATTTTGCAGAAGACGGACAACCACATGACATTAAGTCTATTAGACCTCCAGGAACATGAAATTAGAGAATTCTGCTCAGTCATGAGGTGACACAGAGATATGTCAAGCTTTTAGTCTGAGAGCTTATAAAATAGCTTAGAGTCCTGGCTTTGCTTTTACTTTGAACATCCCAATTGAGAGCTGAGTGAAAGAATAGCTGGAGAACAAGCAGGCTGAAAATGAGCCTGTGCAGCAGAGCTGCTTCTCTGAAGGTGCATGGCCTTTCACTGCCACACAGCTTCAGCATCTGAGACTCATCAAGTTTTTAACCTGCAAAAATGAACTAGGCAAAGGGAAAGGAAAATGCACAAAGGGAAATTGTTACATCTGTCTGCAGTGTATACTGAGTCTCGAGTTCAGGTTACAGAGTAAAGCAAGGTTCACAGGAATTATTTTAATATTTCAAGAACTGCTGTCAAGACCATGGTTGTGCTTATGACTGGCTGTGTAGAATAACCTGCAGGAAACATTATTTGCACTGGAGAATACACAGTCTGAGACAGCAGTGCTGTATGTGAGCTGAGAGTGTAATATTACAAGGAGCTACTATCTCCCATGATAGTTGTTCGTGAAACAAATGTATTGCCAGTTATTGTAGTTGTGCTGTGTAACCTCCAAAACAATTGCCACCATCACCTCCAAACAATAGTTTGTGGATTTTTAATCTTCTGTTTGATGGTTCACATGGCCATTCTCTCAAAACGTGAATTGTGTCTGTATTACAGATGGCTATCTAAAGTGAGAAATCATCTTGCTTTTTTCTGCTTACCTTACATTGGTGTATTGCTGATGGCACTTGCACTTGACTGTTCTTAAACCTCAGCATGTCCTGTACATTTCTGTCCCCTGCAATGTGAGTCTGAAATGAAAAGATGATAAGATGATGGGGTGGTGTGGGTCCCATGGGCCTCATACCTTAAGCAGTTGTCTTTGGACATAAAGTTTTTCTTGAATAGCATATAATTTTATACTTATGACTATGGCATTTTATCATTAGGAACTGCTTATATTTGGCAGATTTTAAAAATCCAACTACTTTCATAATTTTTTTTTGCCAATGCTGATGTAAGATATTTGTGTTTGAACAGATGAAAAAAATTAATACAAAGAGGGGATCAAACATCTTTCTGTGTTCTCACAGGACAAGGCTGAGTGGGCTGAGATTAAAGGAAAGAAGATTCAGGTAGATCTCCTGAAAATCTTTCAAATGAGATAAATAATTAAGCCCAGGGTAAGTTGCCTAGACAAGTGGTCAGATCTGCACTGACAAGCTTTAAAAACTCACTGGTACATGTTATAATCATGATTCAAGTTGAGTGGAACTTGCCTGCAGACTGAAGGGCTGTGACTGTTTTCAGTGATTCCCAAGACTTAGGGAAGAAAGAACGCAGGTCTTGCACCAGGCCCTGGTGTTTCACCTGGATTTAGCTCTCCTTGTGCAGGCTGGGTTGTAGCATTAAAGGTCTGTAAGCACTCAAAGCATTGCTTCATTTGTGGCAGCACAGTAGTTTGGAAATGGAACATACTTGCAAATAAAAGTCAATGACCTTATTGGCAGTTAAGTTGGAAGATCTGTGGTCTAAAAGGGAGTAATTTTTTGGCAAACAAAAGTAATCAAATTTAGCAAATGTCCTCCTGTTATTATGTAAACTGTGATGCTCTTCTCTTTCAAGGTTGCTCTCCAGTTGAACCTTAAGCAGTTTCAAACAGAAACTTTAGGATCTCCTTCCCAAATAAATAAAGGTTCTGGAAAGCACGTGCAGATTTATAGGGTGATGAGGAGTGACTGCAGACATTGGCACTCCATTTACACAGCGGGGTATGGAGTGTCCTCCAGGATCACGCAGTATGGTTCACAACTCTTCCATCCACTCTGCATGAAGTTTCTTTAGAAAGCAATCAATTTCTATGATGGATAGCATGTTGTAATGATGGGTGGAGGGGATGACAGAACTGTGGCAGCTCTTCTCCCAGTAGATGTTGCCATCAAGGCAGCTCTGGAAAGAGAAGGAGAGAAGGAGATAATTTCTAGTTCCTTTGACTTGCTGTGGTTATCTGTTTCACTGTGAAATATTGAAGATGTTGTTCTGGTGCTTTTGTTAAGAGTGCTTTGGAACAAATGCTGATAACCACCAATATCCCATCTGGCTGCTAGGAAGACTTTGCAGCAGCCCAAATGCAGCGGTGCCATCTTGCAAGCCTGGACATTGAACTGCTCTGAGCAATTACTTGCTTTCAGTCAGGCTACAGAACTTCTCACTGATCCACACTGCATAGGAAATGAATGTATGTGGAAAAGAATGGGAAACCAAGCAAGCAAAAATATGTTTTCAAATGCTTTATGATTTTTCCATCCATCTTTTCAATCCAAAGGAAAACTTCCTGGAGAGTCGGTGTTAGACTATCAGTTGAGGAAACTGAGGGAGCATGGCAGAGTGTGTGCTTATTTTAAAAACAGCCATCCTCTTTCCCAGGTGAAAGAAGAGATGTGTTCCCTTCCCTGCTGCACAAAGCTCTGACTGATTGATGATGCATGCTCAGGAAGAAAATAAATGCTTGTCCAAAAATTATTTCCCGTATCTTTGAGAGGAACAAGCTATATTATGTTTTCTCTTGATTCCTAGAGTTGAAAGCTCTGCTTTTACCCTTTAATGCCAAGAGATGGCTGTGTTTGATGAAGGTTTTTTGAACTGCCTAAATGGTCAGGTGTCAGAGATCTATAGGCAGCTGGTGTTTGTTTAGTAAATGATGTCCCTGTTATTGTAGTAAAAGACAGGCCTCAGTGGGCTGTACGTACGCTCTGTTCCCTTGCATGATACCTTTGTCCAAATGCACGTTTCAGACCCTTGGTTGTTTGCTCTCAAATTTCTTTCTTCTTCATTACGTTTCTCCCTCCTTCTCTCCCACCAGGTTATTACACTGAAATAAGACCAATCCAAGTAATTCACATAATAACCCTTTCAAAAGGAAGCAGAATTTTCTCTATGTAGCAGTTGTCATTGCAATCTGATTTGTTGCTGTTTGCCAGCCATTGATGCTCCCCTGTAACTTGAATAATGTGGCAAAGACAATTAACATGTATTTAGTATATACCACTACTGCAAAATGCTCCTATCTACCTGCGTTAGAAATCATGAATTGGAATAAATAATCTCTTTTCTGAAGTTGATTGCATGTCTGCACTGTGGAGGGTTAGAAAGGCAACTCTCTTGGTTAGAGAGTGCATGGGATTTTGTTATCAGATGAGTGGCTGGATGAGAACTTTAACAGCTGACTCTTTCCTGTCTGCCTCTCCTCATTCTACTCCTATAATGTTGTTCTTGTGGATGTAAAGGAATTTTAGGTAATTTACAGGATCAGTAGAGTGTCACCAATATCCCAAAGCTCACAAGACATTCATTTGAATAGGAAAAAAATGGCTCTGGGGAACCAGTTTTTGTCAAACTGTATCTCCTATATGAATTCATCTTGTTCTGTATTTCACATACACTGATGTAATTATAGAAATAGCTTGTCCTGTTGTGTCCTGACCATTTGGTTTCTGGTTCTGTTTCAGACTTCAGTAGGTAGAGGTGGGGACTTGGTGCAAGGCCTGGAAAATACACCAGTGGGACTTCCACAGGACCTAACCTTTCCTTGTCTGGGATATTGCATGGTCATTATTATCTCATGTCAATATCTCTGGGTTGTTTCATCTCTTTTGCCTCACCCATAACCCAAAGCTGCCAGTCTGCTCATCTGGAAGTGCTAGTGTGGTGTAATTGAGAATAGAGTGCTTTGTACACACCTGACATGCAGGTGGCACTGGGTTGTACCTTGGAGTCAAGTCCATCCTAAATCCAGGAGGAATGTGTATTTGAAAGAGGAAAGGAATTTGTGAATTCTTTGAACCTTGGAGACATCACTTGGTTCATCAAACTCTGAGTCCAAGCTTTCCAAAGAAGAGCACTCTGCCCTTAACTCGTTATGCAGTAAATCTGAACATCTGATATTTCACTTCTGATGAACCACTGGCAGAAAGCCCAGGAATTCAGAGCCTCGAACTGTCATACAATTAACATTTCAAAGTCTCAGATCTGTGAGTGGGAATTAAGTGTCCCATAGGATCTGGGCACACCCTGTGGCCAGGTTTACATCTGACTGTGATTTAACAAATGCACTTAAGATTTAAAAATTCCCTTAAGATTAAAAGTTGGATTGAGTTGCTGGAGGAAGTCCTTCCCTTGTAGACAGAAAGTTAAATTTATATTCCTCTCTAAAAAATCACAAGGACAAAGACGGGTGACATTGCAGGTTTTCTCATATTCTTCTGAAAGAACACAATCATTTGTTCAGTGTGGAGGAGAAGCGCGACCTCCTTTCAATATTACTTTTTCTCGTCAAGCATATCTGGCAGAATTAGAACCGCAATAAATCTGTCCTGATAATGATGCAAATGTGTGAAATTGCAGATCTCCTTCAACAACCTTTTGTTCTTAGTTTGTTTCTTTTTGGTTGTCAAGCTGCTGATTTCAAGTAACCACTTCCCCTGAAATAACACTTTATTGGGGAAAAAACCCGAATAGTTTCTCTTTTTTTTTTCCTGGCTTCACTTTTCAGTCTCCTCATTGATACTCCAAAGATGAATCTCTGAGGGAGCCAAATAATTGGAATCTTCAGGGTACGAATTGTTCATTTTCCACTAAATATGAAACCCATCATGCTGAACCGTGAATACAGCAGGATACACTTAGCAGGTGTATGAAAAATGAAAATAAAAAGACACTGATTGAAAGGAGAGGGAAAAAAGAATCATGAAAGTGACATTTCTTCAACTCATCCAAAATATACAAAACTATTTTAACTGCTTTCATAACAGATACTGTGCAAAGAGACCCAATTAATTTTATCTTCATGCTGCCATACAATCTGTATAATTCTTTTGGTCACCCAAATGTCTGAGGTACATTATATTATTCATACAGACTTTATTCCTTGGTAAAAGAAATCACATTTAATCTCTTTTCTCTTTATCTATGGATTGATCTGTCTCTGAACAGTTCCAAATCTTAGCAGGGAAAAAAGTGTAAGTAATATCAACCTGATAAGTTCTGGAAGAAACCTTAAAGAGAGAGCATATTTGCATCAAACAGATTTGTGTCTAAATAGAGGAGTACATACTGTGTGAATGTAATATGTGATTGTGTTTAAAGGTATAATGTCTTCTAACTTGGTATATTGAAGCGAAGAAGTGCAAGAGATCAGTCTCCTTACAGTTCTCATGGAGCAAATGGAAGGAATGCTAACTATATCAAATGAAACCCTAATTCCATGCATAATTACAGGGAACCAAATCCATTTCTATAATTCCTTAAGCCAGACTCACTTTTGGTTTCTGCTACTGGAAAATAGCAACAGGGGATTTGTCCAAGATCCTCGAAGGTGAGTGCTGGTTCAGTTGAGCAGTGGGCAGTGGCAGAAGTTTACTGAAACTTCTCTGCAGAAATACAGCGTGGGAAGGTCGAGTTGCCCACCTGCTTTAGGAATTAGTTCCTTTGCAGAACTAGAGCCAGTAAGTCCTTGCATTTTCATCATAGTCTTCACTTTAGCCTGTAGTAAATGTTACAGGTTGCTCAGTATGCTTGAGCTGAACGGTTTGATCTACAAGGATGCTGGAGAGGGAAAAAACCACCATTAACTGGAATTTGCTTATGGCAACAGACTATAACTGACAAGTTAGCAAGTGGGTGCTCTGAGATTTGTTCTCCAGAAACTATGAAGAGGGAAGATGAAACTACGAAAAGGGTAGATTGATTTCGTAATTAAATGTGAAACTGCCTCATTTCCTGGTTTCATTGTCAGCACAGAAGCCAGCATTGGTTTGAAGAATAGTTTTCTCTGATTTACAAGGCTTTCAGAAAGCTTTGGTGCAGTTTTGGGTAATCTTGTGCCAAATTCAGCTCTATACAGACATCTGGGGAAATCTGGATTAGTGTATTCCATGCGTATAGTACAGAGATATCAGCAAATTGCTTACAGTTCTTTTTCTGCCTATATGCAGATGCAGAGAGGAGCCATAACCATATACAGCCAAATTTTCAGGGAACTCCAAATGCTGACTTTGATATATGGATGTACATTATTTTTTCAATCCCCAAAAAACCCAGAATTGTTGTTTCATCTAAGTCACGGTGTAAAACTTGTTTATCTCCTGCAAAGTAAAAGCATGAAAATTAGTCTTGTAATAGTCACTGAACTGAATTTCTGAATCCAGGGACCATGCTGAGATCACCTGTGGGAGAAAGTCCATAGTGTGACCATTTGACATTCAGTAGGTGGGAGAACCTTCTGCATTTGAATGTGGAAAACGTAAATGGCCATAGAGAAGGGGAAAGCGCCACAACTTTCACTGACTGCAGATTTCAATGGCTCCTTTATATTCAGATGAGAACCAAGAGGGAGTTGAGAACTGGTCTGGAGCACTGTTTGTTCTCCAGTTTGCTGCCCACGTAGCCCCACTTCCCCTTGCCCCTTCCTCCCAGCAGATCACTGAAGTACAGGCAAGTCTGCCTCAAGGGCTTGTTTTTGAAGGTTGCAGCATCTTCTGCAGTCTGGCCTGGTAACCACACAGTGAGTGTGTATTTTTTACAACGTGGGTGGGAGAGCCTCTTGGAATATAGGATAGAGAGCCTGCCCCGTAATACAGGTGGCCTTTTTTCATTTAACAAATGCTCATTTATCAAGCTGCTGAGGGGAGAGACACCCAGCTATTTCTGCCTGTGTGCCTGTGCAAGGATATAAAAAATACCTTTAAACGTATAAACAGACTTGAATCCCCATAGGATTTAAAGGCAGGCATGAGGCATATGCAAGCTTTTAGAAAGGTAAGTAGTTTGCTTCATCCTTATTGTATTTTTTACTGATTCTATAAAACATTTTAAAGTAGGGATTTTAAAATACTTCCTTCTATAAAATTATTCCTCTCCCTGCATTCATCTTTGCATAGTCTGCACATTTCAGGGGGGTTTATTGTGGAATACTAGATTTGGATAGTGCTTTTCCGTTTCATTATTTTAAGTAATTTTCTTGGCAATGATTATACTTAACATTAATGCCCAAACTAATAGGCAGAGTGAATGTCATTGACCTTTATTCTCTCTTCTTTACCAGTCCAAGGGTAACTGTGAAGTTAAAGTAATGTTGGTCTGAAGTTGGCATCAGAGGCTTATCCCTGTTAAAAATGATCCTTTGTGTGTTTCTTTTAATGCAGACAGTGATTTTAGCCTTTTGCTTACAATACACATACACACAACTACTTGAAGCATCATACTTACTTTTTGTGTTCTCTAGTGACTTTATTTATAACTATTAAGAAAAACTCTAGGCTGGTTCCTCTTTGAGGCTATGACTTTGATCACAGGATATTGCATTGAACTTTAGAGGCTCTAACAAGAACAAAAGTCAAGAAAATTTAGAACAGCAGGGAGGGTCTTTCTATTCAGAAGCAGATTATCTTTAATCCTCTTCCCTTCCTTTTGCCTGATGTGATATGCACATACAGGCACCCATGTGTACACAACTACTTGTACAGTTTAAGTTTCTCTTGCCCTCCCTCAGAGCCAGAAGCATAAATCTCGTTTCTCTAATAAAGGCATTTAAAGCACAAAGTTATGAAAATATTCTCTGTGTTTCTGCGTGGGGTATGTCACAGGCAGTAGGAAGCATTTATCTTCCCTGTCACTTAGTTTCCTTGCTGAAGTCTCTAGGGACAGCAACATTTGGTTTTCTTGAAATTTTCAATAAAGGACAGGCAAATAATATCTTTGACTACCAGGCTTTTCCCCAGCTTAGCTCTGCTGAGGGCATCTTGCAGGGACAATTACCCTGCACCACTGCCAGAGTTTCAGTGGTCATTGTCATTGCAGCATTTGTCCCTTTCCTGACAAATCACATTATTCCCCTGGCTGAGGACCATTAGTGGACCCGGGGGAGCCAGGAGGGGATGGCAGCTGGCAGCTCGCCCCTGGGCAGGGGCAGTGTGAGAGGGGGTGAGCAGAAGAAGGTCAGAAGGAGCCCATTTGAGTACTGCCCTGTCCCTCTGAGCTGCCAGCTGTGCAGTGCTCTCTGTGCTGGATACCCCTGCCCTGCCTGGGGCTTGCTTCTGTCTTAGCTTTGCAGTGCTGCACCCACTGCCCTCCCTGCACTTTCTCCCATGAGGAAGGGGGCCTTTTCATGAGCTTCTCTCTCTACTGAAGCATTTGGCAATGTGCAGTCACCTAAATATCAGCAATGCCAATGGAAATCACGCCTTTTTGCTAAAATATCTTGGTTGGGTTTTGGTTTTTTTGGGGTTTTTTTGTTTGTTTTTTTTTAAGCTTGCTACTCGGTTCAGTTTCAGGCTTTGGCTTCCCTGACAACACAGCCAGGAAGGATAGCAGATGTCATTGTGCAGCTGGAGTTTTGAGGCTTGCAGAGTGAAAAATAGCCAGAGCTTTTCAGCCTCGTGTCAGGCACTGCACAAGCGGCAGTCGGGCACTGTCAGTGTGGGACATCCCTCAGGCTGAGAGAGCAAATCCATCCTTGCTGCTGCTCATTACATTTAATGGCTCTATACTAGGTGGTGGTTCTCTCTTTGAGAAACTAACAGGAGGGCGACAGGAAAGTATTAAGACATCAGTAACTAAAGCCTTATCTTGACTTGATTTTCTTCCCCTGTTCTGTTCCTGATCCCAAACATGCAGCAGCAAAATCCCCAAAGAGGATGGTTTGTAATTCTCACCTGTGTTTATGCAACCAGCTGTGTTTTCTGCATCCCAGGGGTGAAGTGGATCTCCAGGTGTCCTGCTTAAGCCTTAATTAATTCATGTGTTTCTTTTCTAATATGGATGTTCCCAATTCACTTTTTGACATATAATGCATCTTCATTTCTATTTATTTCCTACTATATAGATATTTCTGTTAACCTTAATAGCCTGCTTGGGAGAGATGGAAGGAGATGGTGGTGCTTTGAGAGGTAAACACTGAAGTGTTTCTGGTCTTCGCTCAGATTACAAATACTGGAGAAAGCTGGTATTTTGTCACTTGTAAAGTCCTTCCTGTTTGCTTTCTTGCCCCAGAAATCTTCACCCCAGAAACAGTATGTACATGGTATTCCCTTCCTGTGTGTCACCTTCATATGGCACTGCACTTTGGTGACAGGCTGATTTAACTTGCTCCCCACTTCAGTTTAGCATCTAGACTTCTAAGCACAGCTGTATTGGTAATTGTTACCATTGGAAAACAGATGCTTTGCTCTCCCACTGAGGCCGGCAATTTGCTCGATGCTCTTGCTCTCTGGGAATTTTTAGATTTTGTTGGTATTTGTTTGTAGGATTTCCATTTGCCTTGGACAAAATGGACATGCTGGCATACCAATCTTGTGTAAATTTTTGGTGTTGGAATTTATGTAGATTCTAGGTGGAAGCAAATGAATCAGCATGGTTGAAAAGTTTGTGTAGCAAGATGAGTTCTTTCAGTTCTCTTTCTACCTTTGCTACCGACAGTGTGCTGCTTTATAGAGATGCTTCGCTGGGAATCTCTACTTTGCAGTAATGATCACTGCAGATAATCAGCTTCTGTCTACGCCAGAAGAATTACTGCAGCTCGATACCATAGTTTGTCTCTGCTGGGAGCCCAGATGAGGCGCTTTAGCAGAACTGCACAGCCAACACGGCAGCGCTAAGCACCGTCCTGAACCGTGCGATCAGGGATGCTGCTGTGCTTGGTAGGGCAGTGGTTGCCAAGCATCTGCTGAGTCCCCACTGCTGTTAACAGTGCAGGTACCAAATTCCCAAAATATTCCTTTCGGGGATCATAGGCATGGCTAGCACTGCCGCATTCTGGTTGTATTTACCTGAGGAGATCTCCTGCTCGCAGGAGGAATGCCACTTTGGTGGCAGTGCTCAGATCTCCTGTACTACTTTACTGAACAGAGCAGTATGCTCTGTTTTAGCATGCTTGTTTTTCATGCTTGTTTTAGCATGCCTAAAAAGAAATGCTCTCTTATTAACACTGGAGTTTAAAGATAATTCGTTGAGGAAGTGTACCATTTAAAGTTACTGCTCTTATCAAGAAGCCACATGGCACTCTAAACTATGTGAGCTTTGGATTTGCTTTGCTGCTTTTTGGGTAGATTTAATGAGGTGCAGCTAAGCTTTAGAGGTACTGATCAGTTCTGAGATTTGGGAGGGGACCTTGATGCCATCCCCAAACTTCCTTAGTATAAAACCTGAGTTCATGGGGGCACAGCAAGAGCTGTAACCCAGCAGCAAACACAAGGTCCTTGTGGAAGCTCCTGTGGAGGCAGAGATGAAGGAACTCTGAGCTGCCTGTTCACACCAGCCCCATGACAGGAGAGGATAAAAGGGACTTTCTGAGCAAACACTGAGTTATGCTTCTGAGAGCTGGTTTAGCAGTGCTTTAACCTTACACAGGTGTTCGTACAGCACCTGTGAGTTAAGATCTTGATCCTAATAGAAAGTATAAGTAGAATATAATGTTCCTTACTGGTTACTGGTTCCAGGGAATAAAACAAAATGATAGAAACAGCAGCTATGATGGAGAGTGAACTTTTAATTTTTTTTTTCTCATATAATGTTGGTTAATTTGTGCATCCAATTGGTCTCATGAACCTCAGTGGGACTGTTTGTAGGAATAAATAGGCTAGTTTTTAATCCCTCAGGTTTTCCTAATAGCATCATTATGTTATTTAAAGCATGAGCAGCATTTATCTTGATGACCTCTTGTTATTTGAGATCAAAGTCAGATAAGAGTTGAAAATTAATTCAACCCAGCAATCTCATTTAAAAAACCACTGTCTACAATATGACTTTCACAGCAGAGTAATTCTGAAGGTTTAATTTTGGTCCTTTGCTGCAGCCTTTCCTTCCATAAATCCACTTCTAGGCTCGGGGCACTAATTATGACTTTTATCAGGAGTCCTGTCCTCAAAATGCCTGTGCACATGTCTGTGTCTTGTGGCATCACCAGCGTCACCAAATGGGAAATGAATCAAATTACAAAGACCTAAAGATCTAGAGAATTCTAGCCTTGAGTAAGATAAAATACCTACCTACATCAAGGTGAGTTGTGAGGGTTTGATAGACACATGAAAAATCCCTATTAGTGATAAAGTATTACTGGAATTAGGTCATGCTCCTGTGTCATTTTCCTAAAGATAGGAGTGTGATATTTATATCAGAAAGACACATGAATCTGTGTGAGATGAAAATGTACTAATTTCAGAAATGCTTTTAAAAATATTTTTCTTATCTCCTGCCTTTTTGAAGGGTCTCATGAGTCTGTGTAAAGCTGGTACCTCAGTGAAAGTCTGGTTTCATTGTCTAGTTCAGATTTACTATAGCATATGGCAGTGATGGTGGTGAGAATCACATTTCTGAAATAAATTCCAGAGATAGAAAAAAATCATCTTTTTTTGACCTTAAAGGTTTCTTCCAATGAGGACCATTTATCACATGGATTGGTAACAGAGGAAACAAAACCAGCAAAAAACTAAAATGCTGCTTTGGTCTGTTGAATACATCCAGAAAGTTTCCTTACTAATCATCTCCCTCTTAATGGGTAAATCTTGCTTCTTAAAAAAAGGTATTAAAAATACGATGTAGAACAAACTCGAATCATTTTCTCTCTAAGTTATTAACTGTTGCCAACCCAGTGCAGGCATCAGCTGTAAGAGAGAACATCTCAAATTACATGAGATATCTGCATTTAGGAAACTCATTTAAGCCCTTTATATGGTGATGGCAGTATAATTAATTCATACTATGTAATAAAATATGCAGAAGTAATTCATACTGTAATGAAAGTGACTTTCTTGTGTAGTGTTAGTAGAAAGACATGATACTGAAAAAGACTGCAAGATTTCCTACTATTTGTTTACACATATGCAGGATATCTAAAAGTATTTTAAACTTCTTGTTGCATTGGGCATATCATCTAAATCAAAAATAAGCAAAGTTGCATTACATATATAATTGGCCTCAGCTTTGAAAGCTGTGTTAAAGATGGAAATTCATCTTAAGATCAATTTGTAAGCTTATAATACATTCATCAGCACCCATGTAATGAGAATTGGGAAGATCTGTGTAGCCGAAGGGAAATAACAAGCTGAACTGCATCAGGAACATGGAGCCAGAGAACTCTGCAGGTCCCTCAAGATATTAGGCACTAATCAGAGAAGATAAGAATGTTGCATATGCTTTTCAATATTTTCTTTTCCTTGGTCTTTTCTACTGGGAATAATGGATAAATTTGGAACGGGGGAATTCCCGAAAGTAAAGTGCTCCCTTTGACAGATATTAAAAAAAAAAATCTCTCTATATGTATATCCATATATGTATTCATGTGTGTGAAATGGAAAAACTCAGGAAATTAAATGTCAATAAATCTTTAGAACCAGATGGCATTCATCTGAGGTTTCAAAAAAACACAGAGGAGAATTACTATAAAAATATGTATAGATTGTCACTGAAAACAACCTCATCTATCAAATAAGAATAGTTGCCAATTGGAAAGATTTTTTAAAAGACAAGAATAGCAGCAAGAATTATATTGTGACCAGCGAATTTAATCTTCCATGGTAGGAAAATAGATGTATTCTGTTCTAATAAATTAATATACTATTTCTTTTAATATCCTACCATCTTTGACTGGTTTAACAAAAATATTTAAAACAATGCAGAAAAAACCCATGTGTTGTTAGAACATAGATACAACTAATTATTTTTTTCAAATGTCTTGTTATTGTTCTTTCTACACAGTCTGTTAATGAAATTTGTTAACAGGAGGGTGAGAGTAAAGTTAGATCTGTTCAGAGATTAGGAGAAGAAATTAGATTATGTAGGTTAAGATAGGGGAAAAAGAAGAATACAAGGACTGATATCTGTGCCACAGCACAAAAAGAGGTTATTATGACATAGCCACGGGGTTCAGACCTAGAGGGAGTGTTGTTAAACACATTGAGAGTGTGAGGAAAGAGGTGACTGCTGGCACAGCAGGAACTTGTTTGTGCAGCTATGCAGTACATTAAAAATTCCTAAGAAAGCTAGAAACCTGGGCAATGTACTTCAGGCAGGTGCAGTGGAATGCATGCAAAGATCAACTTGATAAACACTCATTTTGGACTAAATTGAGCCACCCTCAGAGGAGACAGAGATGGGAGGTAACCTGTCCCTTCTACATAAGAACACACCAAAGGTCTTCTAGAATAAATTCAGTCCTGTGTCTGGAAGGGAGGTGAACATCAGGTGTCCTGTGGGTATCTGAGGTGTGAGCTGCTCACAGCAGCATCAGACAAGCACTGCCTGACATTTCACTGCCTGTACTGTGACTGTGTCTCCTGGAGTGTTTATGGAACACATCACTTAGTGATGGCTAAAGATGTCTGTGTGGCAGAGAAAGATGATGAGAGGATTATGAAAATGTTGCACTTTGTTAGGGAGGTGATAATGTTGTCTATTATACCTTTTCACCTTCATTAAGGGATTTACTTTTGCTCATTTTATTCTGACAAAAAAAAAGGAAAAAGATAGCAAAGAAAAGAGTGAGGTAAGGCTCAGCAAAGACGAGACGAATGGTAGTTGGAAGTGTGGAAGGATCAGCAGCAATGAAGACTTGAAGCAATGCTAGGAAATCAATTTGTCTCCCTATGCACAGGCCGTAACTAATGATTTGGAGAACGTTTCTGAAGGAGGTGCTTGCTATAAACCCCAAACTAATTGATCCATTTCACTTCAAAGTATGCGATAAGGGAAAAGTCTACTTTATCATTTCTACTCAGGGTAGCAATAAAGTCCTACTCGTACTCCTTTCAATTCCAGCAAGGAGTGTCACTGACATTCTTAAGCCCAGCTTTGCAAAAAAAGCATCTAGAGACTGTTTCTTAAAAGCAGGCTGAGATCTGCTTTTCTCCATGGGAATCAAAAGGAAAGGCTGGACTTTTCACAAAAGATTTATGGGTATCTCTTCCAAATTCTCAGCATTCAGCTGAATCGGAAGTCTGCCTGTTTTAAGAGTTGGATTGTTAATTCAGTGCAGTGGGGATAAAGTATTAGCTTCTAATGTTTGCCAAGAATTTTGTATCAAGCCATCCTAGAGGAGCAGGAAGGAGGGCTTCATGCCCGACATGGCAAAGCTCATCTCTAAATACAAATATCTCACAGTCTGTAGTTTCGAAAGAGGATGTGTTTTAATACACAGTGTTTGGAGAATTTGAGAGGTCAGCAGAACAGGACTTTCTTTGGCTGTGATTTTTTTTCTAATTAGATAAAAGCCAACTTTTCCTCAGAAGGAAAGCCTCCTTCCCCAGTTCCCTCATTTCCTCGTGTAATGTGCTGTTGGCAGAACTTCTGAAATCATTGCTAGCAACTACACAGATAATTCCACTGAGAAAGTGTAGACCAAACATTTTCTCATTAAGACGAGTCCAGATGCTCCTTTTTTGTGTGTTTTGAAACCAGTGCATGAAGTCTTTGAGATACATGTAACTGGCAAAAGAAAGCAGAGGACAAAAGGGTAATGGTTTCACTCTTTTGTTTTAAATTAACAACTGTGGTGTGTTGTCTCGTTTCCCAATAGAGATCTGAACAAGGACATGGATTATATGGCATGCTAAAATGAGTTTGTGGGCTTCTGTTACAGGAACAAAAGGAAAGGACTCTTGATATGAGATGCTACAAAGACTCTTTCAGAGAGGAATGTAGGAAAGAAGTCAAGATGCCAGAAATGAGGGAGCTAATGTCAAATTTTCATCTTCATGATTTTCAAGGTTGGAGGGGTGATAAATGTTCTTTTGGGCCTTTGGAAGGAGAGCATTTCTGTCCATGGAAAGAGGTGGGAAAGACCCTTTCCCAATTAGCCAGACTGTATGAAAGCCTGTGTGGGAGAGGTTGATGATGGGCTTGGGCGAGTTTGCCTCAATTCACAGATACTCTGCAATACAAATTCCTCTACTGCCTCCTGGGAGCTTGATCACAGGTAATAGAGAGCAGCATCTTACACAGGAAGAGGAAAAATCCCTGCATTTAGACAATTCTCATTGGAAAATTGTAGCCCAAGGCTGTAATAAAGATGCCAGTTCCATGAAACTGAAATGGGCTTGGACATGCTGAATTATGGACTAAGGGGAGCACAGACAATTAATAGTGAAATTGCTCTTAAATATAAATGAGAGTTTAGGATAATGTTTTTGATAATAATCTTTCTGTAATAGCACAATAAAGGGATCTGCGCTCCCTGCCTTTCACAGATGAACTCATTTAAATATGTCCTCTATTCCCTCAAGATCAGGCTTAGGTATTTGACGTACACTGTAATGTCAGTCATTATTTCCTGAGCACATTGGCAAAGTTTGGCTCTATTTTTCCTAAGTGCTGAATTTCGCTGGGGGCTCTGCAGGCTCTGTGTAGCACCAGAATGACTCAGCCTGTAATGCATGAGGATATGTGAGATGGAAATGGTGTGGCTGCTGTGGTCCTGCCTCCCCTGGCAGGACAGGGCAGAGGAGCGTGGTGCTTTGCACTGGTGGGATGCATGCCGGGCCTTGGCTCGCTCTCTTGGCAGGAACAAGAGGGAAAAGCTGCTTGTGAGGGGTCTGTTCATAAGGCAAACACTGGCCGACTTCTTTCAGCCTCGTGTTTTGAGTAATACAGTAAGGTTTTGAAATGCACCTATTGGAAGCTGTGCACTGGGAGATTGCACGGAGCCATGGCGCGGGAGACGGCGCGGAGTTGCTCCCTTATCTGTTGATGCTGGCTTCACAAAAGAGTATGGCAGAAACGATGGCCCCAGTGTGTCTCCCAGCGAGGGCCACTAGCAACCCAATCTTGTGCTGCTTTATAGGGCATTGATTTTCTCTTAGGAGCCGATAACGCTCTCACTAAAACCAAGGACAAAATCCCTATTGATATCAGTGGAAGCAGAATCTGGCTTTTGTAATTTAAGTGGGGTGTACAAGGAGGGATCTCTGTCCCAATGAAGAAAACCTCCAACTTTTTTAAGCTTAGTTGCATTTATCTTGCAGGCAATCTGAAATAGGTATTATAAGCATCCCAGTTCCCTTAAGTGCTTTCTGGGGGAAGCACCAAGTCCACCAAAGCTTTGTGTTCTTTCTCTTGACTAAAAGGCCTGATGGATATTTGCAGAGATAGCAGAGCTGCAACTCCTTTTCATGCTTGGGGGGAGCCTGTTAGTTGCCCAGACTGCTGAGATTCCTTTCCACCTGGGGCAGTGCCTTCCACAGGCTGGGAATCCAGGCACAGCCCATGGTCTGGCTGTGTCATCTGGCAGTAAAGGAAAACTGATGCATCTTCGTTATACCATCAGGATGCTATCTTCTAGGGATAGGATTAATTGGCTTTTTAGGACAGTGGGAGGGAAGAGAGGGAAAGTGTGACAACTGTTTCATTAGATGGGATGTTGAATAAAACAGTTAAGAGACTGCACCCCCAAGTGTCAATCTTTCTGCCTGCATTTCAAAGCTCAGTCTTGAGGTTAGGTTTGAAAAGGCTGATGGGGTGGAGAAGGGGAGGTTAATGTATTTTATTAACGTCAGCTAAGGAAAAAAAAAGCTTTTCTTTCATGATGACCTGAATCATTCTCTCCTACTGTAAGTGAAATGACAGCTCACCTAGGGGAAGAGAGAGGGGATTTAAAGCCAAATAATGATTCATAAAAATCCACTGCTGCAAGATAAGTAAGTTTTGAAGAACATGTAGTGCTAGACCAGCTTTTCTGTATGCAAAACCCTTATAGCTGAAAGCCATTCAGTCAATTAATACCGTACAATACATCAGAGCTCATTTGTGCCAACAGAAGGTCAACTCAAGAGAATGATGCTCTGATCCAGCTGATGTGCTGTAAGACATCACAGCACAGGGCACTGTCCTGGCAGCACAGGGCAGGGTGTGAATCCTGGCTGGACAGCCCAGGTTTTTGTGTTTTGCTGCTGACTCCTGCATAGATGTCTTCATTTGATTCCCATCTCCAGGGTGTTTACTTTCTGCACATTTTTCTGGTTTATTGGCCAGCATGAATGACACTTTGGCAAAAATTTCCACAAGGAAGGTATCCTTAGGACTGGTCTTCTGAGCTGGGGAACCATGCTGCTCAGTATTTTATGTTCCTACATAGCACCAGGCTCTGCTGTGTTCCGTATGACACTGGTGTAAACGTGGAGGAAATCTGTGGCCTATCAGTTTACACTGGGGAGAGAAGAGAGACCCACTGCAGTGAGTGCACTGTACGAAATGAAGTAATAAGTCAGTCTGGGTCTCCTCTTGGCCTTGTCAAAGGGCAGGCAGAAAGACATGCTGCGGGGAGGTGGAGTGAGGTGGGGGGCTGGCAGGCTCAGTTTGAATGTTTGCCCTTTGAATTAATTCTGGTTGACCTATTTCAGCAATGATTGAAGAATTTTTTATTCAGTTTGCCCTGGTCTATCCCCTGGTGAGCATGTGCTTGTTATTTTTTAATGAAACCATTTTCACAGTCTGTTGTTTTAGGTGTTGCGAATGGAGGAGAGTGAGGTTATTCTTTGGTTCGTATTCTATTTTTTGTTTCTTCAGGGCTCCCAGCACCACGCAGTTGCTTTTAACCGTATGCACACAGTGCACTCCCGATTCCTCGCTCTCAGCTCAGCAGGTTTATTTTCACAGCAGATAAAAATAGTGTAAAGATACAATCATTGATTGAAAAAAAGATCTCTCTTACAGGAGCCATAAACTGAGTAGTTTTGTCTTTCTTTGTGAGTCATGTGCAAGTAGACTTGAGGAGGGTCTTGCTCTGTCTTAAAACTTCTCTGGAGCGTTGACATTTAGAGGGTGAGCCTTTAGACCCAGAATGTATGTAGGATGGGATGCACTGAAGTAACTGTGAAAAATAGCTATTAATTTATGCTCTGTGCTTAGGTCAGACACAAAGGACTTGCCATCCTGGATGAGATCACTGTTCCATCTTGTTCTCTCTCTGAGGAAAGTGCAGCATCTCTCCCGTCACAACACTTGACGTTCTCCCACCAAGGCTGTTTCACTGCAGATGCAGTTCCAAATGGTGAGATCCTGAGGTCTCTGCGTATTTGGGAGCTTAACTTCATAAGAATTGCACTTACTCTCCACCACTCTGGAGCTTTTGTTGTACAATGAAAGAGGCTCCAGAGATGACTAATGACTTACTGCCTGCAGATCCAGGGCCGATTGCCTTTTGAAGGTATTGATTTGGCTCTGAAGTGGCAGGTAAACAGTGACTTTGGGCGTTTGTTAGCAGTCAAAAGCCACTGCATTTTTCTCAAATTAAAACACCAGGTTTGGTTTTGCTATACAACGTGCTACAAAGAAGTTATCCTCATGGCAATCTGAGAGACACTGTTGTGTTGTACCATTCCCTCTTGCTGACAATATCAGCTTTTGTTTTGTGGGGCAAGGGTATAGGGTAGAATGCGTGGAGGTTAAAAGAAATATTTTTTTGAAATGGTTCTTTTTGAGGTTTGGATTTTTTTTCCCCTGTCTTTAAGAAAGTAATTTTCCAGCTATGAAAGAAACATGAAAAATGTTGTTTCTAAATAACTGAATGTTAAATAAAAAGGCCTTCAGTTTGTTAAGTGAATGCTTCTTGGGCAACTCGCATTAATCACAGTTTCAAATATCGATTTCTGACTTAAAAGAAAAATTGACCAAATGCCAGTAACTATTTTTCAACAAAGAAATAAATAATGCTTCTAGAGAGGAATAACGTATTGTTATTTATTGTATCATATCACTGTGATTAGCTATGTGGCATATAAGTTGAAAGGCAAAAAAACCCCATAGAAACCTTTATCTTGAACAAAGACATACAGCTTTAGTCCTTCTGAGTATAACTTGCCAGGAACGGGTTTCATAATGGGACACTATTATAATAATTTTAATCTTGTTTAAATTCAAAAGTCTTCCTGCAAGCCTCAAGGCCTAGAGGAAAGACCTTTACTAAGTTATCTTAAGAAAGCAGATTGCCTGTGAATCACTTCTTACAGTCCATAAAATCCTTTGTAATTTACAGAACAGCTGTCCATAATAAAACATCAGAAAAGCTCTGAGTCCTGAAACGGAAATAAACACGACATAGAAAAATACAATTATGTGGAACATATTTAGAAAGGTGCATTTGCCAGCTATAAGCTGTTCACCTATTTACTGCTAGAAAGCCTTAAGGTTGGCAAAGTTTGTGAGATGAAATAATAACTAATAAACATACATGGAGAAGCCTCAAAATATTCAAAGATCATCCACTGGAACTTATAGGGAAAAAAAACAGTGACCTCTAATGCATTTCAGAGGGAAAAAATGTTTCTAAAGGCAGGTTTTGTTAAAACATTAACCTTCAAATTTTTAAGTTATTCTTCTTTTTGTTGTTCTTATAAACCAGTTCTAGGATCTTTTCAAGCTTAAGAGAGGAGTTATTGTAACATTTCAATGTAATAGGTGTTCACTTAGCATATGTTGGCCATGAAGAGGACAAATGGAGCCTTTTCATTCCATGGCTGTTTAGAAAAATAGCATTTATGATACTGATCCCACATAAATGTCTTCATAACTTACAGATATGCTTTTTTGAAATGAAATTTCCCATAAAGTCAGGTGCCAGTTAAAACAATATTGATGTCTGTTTCTCTAGCACCTTTGTTCCTTCAAGACCTTAAACTTACTTTGATATCACAGACCCATCCATAATTTACTGACAGAGTCTAGGACATGGCAGGATGGGAAATAAAATAATAATGGATCTGAAGACAGGGGCTTTTTTTAGAGAAGAACATTTACCTCCATTGGGAACAAAGTTGCTCTTTCTGCAATTCTCCAGAGCGGACTTCTGTTTTCAATAATTTTCCTACGATCTCTAAGGAAACCAGATCATATTTATTGTGGCTTAAAAAAAACTCCAAACATTTAAAATCACTGCAACAGGAATAGGAGCTGTGGTAAAAAAACCTCTTTTTTGAAAAGCAAAAGGGCAGTTCGCATTTAAGCACAGCAATGCGGACTCAGCAGAAACCCTGCACCGAGGTACTTGGGAAAGAAAAATTAGTCAACTAGATTTTAGTGGCGAAACAGTTCCAGCCCTCTGCATCTTTATACCTTCTGAAGGCTTGTACTTCTTTTCTGACATGAGTGACTGACTGCTGACTTCACAGCAAGTATAACATGCATTGCGCTCGTTTTGGACTCCTGATGATGTGACACATATAATTTGCAACATATGACGGCCTTTATGTAAAACACTGGCTTGCTTAAACTATCTTGTCTTGCTTCTGTCTCATCAAATGAGAGTGATGAGAGGAAATGGCTTTGTCCTCATATAAAGGACAGAAACAGAGATTGTTTCTTCTGTCCAGTGTTAATAAACAGATGAGACAGGACAACATAACGGACTTTTTAGAGATCCCATAGTTTCCTCAGCACTTGTTGAGGATTGTTGCCGTGAAAAGGCATTGCTCTCTGCAAGGCAGGAGATGTGTATGCTTAACTAGTTAAAAAAATCTGTTTTATCAAATTACAAACTACAGCAAGTGCTTCATTTGCAAAGGAGCGAGAAGATGATTTATTGAGGACAGTTTTCAAACCAATGTTTTACAGATTTTCTGTTCAAGACCCAGTAGCACTGTTATCAAAACAGTGGTACTGAGACTGCATTTGTGATCTGACCAAAGGAACTGTAGTAAGAGCAAAGATTGAATTCAGCAAATGGACTGTAGAGCAGAAAACTTCATTCTAAGTTAAGGGGAATTAAAAAAAAAAAAAAAAGAGCTCAGCACATAATTTTTACCTGCTTCCTTCAATCACTTTCTTAGTCCCAGACTCTGATATATGTCCCACACCAGTGACTGGAGTGGGAGGAGCGCAGGAGTTAAGATAAAATGAAGAGAGAGAATGTGAACGAAACATACTTCATGCAACAAACGCCCCATGTGGTTATGCTCTGCCAGCTAAATAACTTCAACAAGTGATTTTTCCAATTGCTTTCCCTTCCTTTTAGTATTTCTCATTATTGTTTCCCCAGTATTATCTGACCTTAAAGTCTCACCTTTGTAATAATGACAACTCAAGTTGTTACTTCCTTAATAGATTAATAAATTATTGGCTGGGGGGAAGGAAACTAATAGGAAAAAATAATGTATGATGGGGGAAAAAGCAGGGGTTGGGAAAGGGTACATAGAGTCTGTCCAGAGCTACAGACACATTTTGTGTCCTCCTGTGTGAAAGGATGAAAAGATGGTTCTGCCAGGAAAGATTGTCACACGTGGGAGGAGGGGTTCAACAGTGGGTTTGGCTGTTGAATTCAAGTGCAGCAACTCTCCTTGACTTTCAGGATATCTATTCTTGTTAAACACAGGCAGAAAGAGAAGGTCGAAAAAGATACAGTTTCCAGTTGCAACTGGTCCTCCATACTGATAAAGGGATTCAGAGCTATCATGTTGAGGTTTTAAGGATTTCATTGCTGTTTTCTGAAAAGCATCATGGTTGCTGAAGTTTTGCTCTTTCAAACTGGGCAGATTTTGGAAAATGCTACCCCTGCGCCTGTTCCCTAGCATTATCCTGATAGCGAGCTGATGCTGTGCTCATGGTTACAACTCTCCCTGGGGCGTGTAAGAGGTGGTGCTATGTGGCTACTTTTTCTAGACCAGTAATATTCACAGTATCTTTTTTTTATTTTGTTCAATTCAAGCAATCAATCCATCTGCCATTTTTATGTCCTTCAAATTAGATATTTCAGATCTGCACTTTTTTGTCCTCTCAGTAGATGTACCAAGTAAGCTGAGTCTCACAAAAGCTCCACTTATTTAATAACATCAGTGGCAAAAGTTAGTGTGAGCCTCGATACAGAGGCCTTCAGAGCAGAGAGTCTTTGAGGGAAAAGTGCTGAGTACTTGAACAAGTCTGTGCAGTTTAAAGTTGGCCAGGGCCCATTAGCTTGGTGGGATGCTGAAGTGTCACAAGGTGGAGAACCCTCTGAGATGGCCTCAGAAGGCCAACCATGAACACCCCCTGGTGTCTAGGGATAGCCAAAGTGAAGGACATTAGTGACAGGAACGTTGATTCTCCCCCACACTGCCTTGACTGCAATGTTGTGCAGCACAGGAGATGGCTTACTTGTCAGGGTGGGATTTACACTCCCCTGGCCCAGTGAGAGCTGGCAGTGTCAAAATATCACATATTTTTTGCTCTAAAAAACACACACCCTAAAACTCGACTGTCAGTTTGTCTTTGCTCAAGGGGAAAACAGCAACCTTCCTCCCTTATCAGACTACGCAACATCTGTTGCAGTTTATTAGCTACTCTGCTTCAAAACTGGAAGACTTTGGTCTGCTGGAAGTGAAGTTTCTGTTATCAACAGCTGCCAGTGGAATGTGCTTTTGTGGAGCATCCTGTGCCTTTGCACAGGACTTGCTCAACTTTGTAATTAAACCTCTCTGTTATGGAGAGTGCACAGAAGGTGTGGAATGGGAGCAGAGCTCATGTCAAAGATGTCATGCACAATTGGTTCATATCTAAACTCTGATTTTCACATTATAAGAGTGGTGACACATTGCTTTTCTACTGTTGCTGACTCCTGACACCAACTCAAACATGTATTGTGGTTTCCTTCATCTTATAACCCTACTTTTCTGATGCCACTGTTCAAGCAGGGCAAGCATTTGCTAATAGGGTTGTTCTAGTAGCTGATCGACCACCTGTAAGGGAAACACTTTTTTGGAGTGTTTTTCATGACTCTTGGTGGGATTGGTGATGGACCACTTAAAAGAAGAAAAGCCACTGTGCTGCCCACGAAGTGAGTTGGAACTACCAGCTCTAGCAAAACTAAAATCGGCTGGGGTAGTGGTGTATCTGCTTTGTATATCTATTTGTTTGTATTTCAGTGTGATAAAAATGTCCTCCAACTCAGCAGCTTGAGCAGCACAGCATTAAATTTCTCTGTTGCTGTTATTTTGAAATTTATCAACTCCTGCGTTGTTGCAACCTAAAGTGATAGGTTTAAAATACAGCCTGTTCTCCTGTCCTCTTTCCCCAGATGCAAAATATCACTCTCTTTTTGAACTCCATTAAGTGCATGTACCAAGTAAAATACTGTGCTCTCCTCACCCTCCCATCTGCAGATTGCTCCCCATATGTTGCATTATAAGATGTAATTTAATAACTAAGGAGAATTAATACATTAAAAAAATAGGGCATGAATTTTAAGTGCTTGTAGAAGCTGCCAGATGGACAAGCAGAGGAGAGGGAAGACCTTTCTTTGTCACCAGGGTCATACACCAGAATACCAGCCCTACAAACCTCCTCACATTGCCTGTTAATGTTCCTCATCTCCCTTCTTTACCAATCACTGAGTTTTTTCTTGGGATTCACTCCAGTCCCAGGCCAGACTGAGTTTTTTGTCCGTTCTGCGGTCAAAAAACACCGTTGGTGTCTGTCCAACACCATACCCCAGTGGAAAGGAGCTTAACACCAGGAGGAGGGGAAAATAGTGCATTTGTGCAGGTGAAATGTTCACTCTTAGACTGGGAAATGGTTTACCTGCTTGCTGGAAAGGATGGAGCTAGAAGCCAGGAAGTGCCAAAGCCCATCTTGAGTGGCTGGTACTTCTGGCAGCTGCAGATAAACAGAACTACTACTTTACACACATCTAGTCTGCACTGATACAGTCTGTGGTTTGCTGACATTGCCAGAATATTATACAGCAGAAGTCGGTTTGTAACCTGTGTTTATATAACTAATCCACTAAAATACTATAATGAATAGTGCATTGAGCTTTTAATCAAGAAGTGGTCTTTATAGCTACAAAATCAGTGCACAATAGTATTATGTAACATAATTGCACATTTAAAAAAACCCAAACCCAAGGGTTCAGCAGTGATGGCTTTTGCTATCTTATTATTTTCCTCCTTTTAAATCTGCTGTTTATCAGTTTGCTTGTTTCTCAGAACATGCTTTTAGGTAATATCATGGATAAGGCTGCCACGTTTATTTAAAAATAGGTCACCCAACAGTTTGCAGTCTTCCTTGAAAAGTATTTATGTTTACTTACTGGATGTTGAGTACTGGCACTGTTTTTCACTGTGGAGTGAAGCAGGGCTCTTGTGAGTTTTGTTCAGCTGTTGAACTACCTCACAGTCGTTGGCAGATTTCATATTTATTTGGTAGAAGTCAACCATTGATCTTAGAAAGTCTGAAGTTTTTAGCTAATCTGTTAAAATAATGAAAAACACAAATGAACAAAATACAGTAGAAATAAAGGTTGTTTGAGGGCATGCTAGAAAAGCCAACCCTCTTTATCATCTTGGTGCCACTGCCACTCATTCTGAGCCACAGAGCAGTGCCAGACAGGGGCTGTGACTGGAAGCCCATGGGCTTCATGAATAGGTAAGGTGTGGAGCTAGGTCAGCTAAAGATGAAGCCATTATGTCACTGGCACACACAGTTATTATTTTTAAGTCTTCTTTGATGGAACTTTTTTACACCTACACGATACGGTGAGAACTTTGGTAGCTGTCGGCCCAAGCTGTGCAAAGGTAGCTGTGCAAAAAGAGGCAAAAGAGTTTGCAATTGGAAAGAGATCTTTTTTTCTCTTTTAATTTAATATTGATTGTGATTAGAAGTAATCAAAGTTCAAGGTGATAACAAAGAGCTTATAGTATCATTTTATATAAATACATTAGGCTAACAAATGTGAGCAGAACAGTTAATGGAACTTAATGGAATAATTTCAAATAGATGTAATAAACCTAGCTGTATAGATAACTTACCACATGTTTTCTGTATAAGAAAATGTATTCTATCTATCAGCTGCCTCTTGGCTCTCAGAGTCTTCTACAAGTACCCAAAATAAGGTTGTAGACAGGTGGGGGTCTGTCTTTTCTCCTAGATAACAAGCTGTAGGGCAAGAGGACACAGCCTCAAGTTCGACCAGGGGAGGTTTAAACTCGATATGAGAAAAAAATTCCCCTCTGAAGGGGTGATCAACCATTGTAACATGCTGCCCAGGGAAAAGTGGAATCACCATCCCTGGAACATGTGTAGATGTGGCACCTGGGGACATAGTTTAGTGGTGGCTTTATCAGGTTAACAGTTGGATTTGATGACCTTAGGGGTCTTTTCCAACCTAAAGCATTCTGATTCTCTGATTCTAAGGCAGTCACTCAACACTGGCCAAGGCTGCTGCTGCTGAGCTCATCCCCCCTTGTACTGCCACTACACACAGGGTCCCGGGCCTGGGACCCAGCACACATTTTTGGCCAATCTGTACCCTGCTTTGGTTGCTGCTGGTGATAAGTATGTCTAGCACTTGAAAGGTGCTTCTTTCCTAAGTCATCTGCACCTTTTATCTCCAAAGGAATAACCAGACAAAGTAGTAGGTTTTTACATTAGCTTTCTTTTTATTGTCTAATTATCAAACTACCTGCAGCCCAGGTTGGATGCTGCACTCTGTTGTTTAATGCACGTTACACTCAGTGTTTATAACCCATTATCATACCCTGCTGGCAAGAGAGTAAATAGAAATTTTGGAGAATATGTGACAAGCAATTCAAAGCAGCATTTGGACAGCCCTAGTAAGTTAATTGGTTTTTGATATCTGCAAAGTAATGGTACTTGGGGCTGGAAGACATCAGGTGACACCACATTAAATTGTTTCTTCTTTACGTGTGTGGTGGCAGCATCATTTGGAGAAGGGAGCATTTGACAGCTAACCTGTCACACAGAGCACACCCTGCAGGAGCTGCTCTCCCTTGGTTTGGCATCAGCCAAGCGCTGCTGAAGCAGGGGCTAAACAGGGCAATCATTTCCCAATCAAACAGCAGCCTGGCTACTTATCCCATTGCCGAAAGGATCTGTCAAACACTGCTGCCAGCAGGACAGTCACTTGGCATGTTTATTCAAGTAAACCTGTGCTTGGCTGTTTTCTTTATGCATTGAATGTTGTAGGCTTTAAAAAAAGAAAATGGGGAGAGGCTGATGAGATAAGGAATGGATAAAATGCTTTGCTGATTGTGGTCTCAACATATTCATTAATGTAAGGTGGCAGGATGACAGATATTGGGAAAACTCTGCCGGGTCTGTGCAGCCATGCAGAGGGGATCTTGCCAAGATTTAGAAAAAGAAAGAGTGATGAGACAGAGGGTGTGTACATGCCCTGACCTGGTTAATCAGTGCTTGGCTTGTCCAGATGTTGGAACATTCGAGTAGCTTAAAGAGTGACCTGTAAGCAGAGTAAACAGTGTTATGCATGTGCTGTTGAGGCATTAATCTGAACTTCCTGAGGGATTTAAAATACAAAGTAGAACTATGATTTTACAAGGGATGGGGATTGGGATTATCCAGGTCTTAATATAGCTATTTCTTTTTTATAAAGCGCATGATCTGTACTCAGTACAGAACACTTATCTCCTAAAACTACTGGGAAAATCCTACAATCAAAGACAAACTCAAACATTATTATCTGAAATGATGGGGAGGTAAGGGGGAAAATGCAGTTTTCATACAATAACATTCCCTGAATTATTTCACATCTCTTTGTATGGATTACATAGCCTTTCCCTGTACCTTAAATTTAATGCTCTACCACTGCAATGTGTGGGTTTTAGCTGCTGAGGTTTTTTTAAAAGGTATTTCTTCAAGAATAGAGATAATACGCATTTTGAAAAGTGGCAGTTTAGGAGCTTACGGAGGCTGGGGATGAATTCATCTTTCCCCACTGTTCATCGGCAACTTTTTGCAGACACTTGAAATTTTTCTTTAAGTCCTAAAGTTCCAAAGACAGATACTTTCTTGCCTATTCCTACATTTTCTTTACCAAGCACAAATCTTTTGGATTAATTGTGTTGAAAAAATAATCTTTACTTTGCATTGATAAAAATTCAGTATCTTTCTACAGAAGCTGATAGGTCTGGTTTATATTTATACCTGGGCAAATTGAAACCAGAATTTGTCTTGTTATGCCTGTACATATGCACACACTTATTTTTAAAATGTCTCATTGCAAGTTCTGTATTGCTATATATTACATTTCTGAGACAGTGAGCTTAGATGTCCTGACCACTGAGGTTTGCTGATCCAGTGACTTTTGGGAATACTCTTACTCCTTTGATCATCTAGTTTTTCTCCTGGGTGTTGACTTCTTATGCTTTAATGTAACTTTTGTTAGCTCGTGTCCATTTTGGATCACTGCAGCCAGAGCTGTAACTTCTAGGAAGCTGTCCAGGTTCAAGTATGCGAAGTGTTTTAAGTTTAATTCTTAACTCATATGTGGCTTATTGTCTGTGTGCAGAATCAGTGTATATCTTAAAATTCCATCTTACTTTCCGCCCATTTTCAATTGGATTTATATATAAGTGTATCAGATGGTCAGGAAAAAATTAGGAGAGATCTTTCCAAGTAAAATTTGGAAATCTGTCATTTTCATTGAGTAATTTCTTGAGTCAACTCATGCATCTCAGATGTTGGATTCTTTGACATCATCATGCTTAGTCAAACATTACAGAGAACTCAGATTTTACTAAAATAATTTTAAATTATCAAAGATCATATGTAATCACATCATGTGTAGCGTATGTCTGTCAGACCTCATAGAGCTCTGTAGGATCTTGAATTTGGTGCTTAAAATTTCATTTCAGTTCTAAGACACTGAAAATAACCCTTCCCTCTAAACTTAGGTCAAAAATGTAAACCCTAAGTCCTGTCTTCCCACACACCCCTGAAAATATGCCTACATGTTAAGAGGCACCTGCTTCCTTTGCAGAGACGACCCATTTCTGAGGTTATAAATAAGTGTATGTTTCACTTGGTTTGGTACTGTGTTTTCCACAAGTGAGACCTAAAGATTGTATCTGGTTACAAATCTGACACCATGGATAGGGTGTGGGCTCTAAAGGGCTAAATAAAAATCTAGCTTTCCCTAGTCCAGTGTGGGTTTGATCTCTTGGTTTTGAATGCCTGTTTCCAAGTCAGTAATTTGGGCACTGGGTGGCTCTTAGGATCTCCTGGATGTGAAGGTTGCTCCTCCATGGCTTTGCACTAATAAGTGTCTGTCCCCTCAAAACCACTTTGTTTCAAGGTCAGCAGCCAAGGAACACACAGGTGGGACAGGAGTAAAGAGCTGGGAGAGACAGACATCCAGGTCCAAACCACAGGAAGAAAAGAGGGAGGAAGGGTCAGGGGAAATGTCACAACAGCATTATGCAGGCTGGTTGTGATTTTAGCAGTAGGGTTGCCAGAAAAGACCAGGCCACGCTCTGTCTGCTGTCCAAGTGTCCTCTCACTTAGCAACCCTCTCAGGTGACTGAAAATACGTACTGCTGGAGACTCACAACCGACACATTTGATCCTAAGCTCTTACTAATGCATCCCAGCATTCCTTAAATTTGCTTTGTACCAGCAGATAGAAAATTGTTTGATGTTTAAACAGCATCAGCATTTTCTCAGCAGGGCTGAGGAAGCCATGGTTGTGTAACATAGCTGAGGTTCATCCTACTTGCGCCTTATAGGTACTGCTTGTGTTAGTGACAAGCATTAGAGAGACAAATAAAACAGGCCAGGGAGAAATGTGTTCTGCTAACACTTCTCTGCTCGAGAGAGATTATGTAGCATAATGATATGTTACCATATTGCACATAGTTCCTTACAGAATGAAAAAAAACAACCCTGAACTGCATCAAAATACCTAATTGTGCACCTTTCTAGTACAGTTACAGGGCAAAAGCTTATGGACCAGCAGTTCCAGGTGGATGTGGTAAGAGGTACATCTCACTGCCTTTGACTTTGCACCTCAAATCAAAACAGGACTTGTTTAAATTAGAGTTGTCGCCAGACAGCTTTGGAGGTTTTCAGAATGAGTTCCAAGTCTGCAGCCCTAAATCTTTAGGGAAGCATCTTCCCTGCTCGAGTCCCTTATTGCAGTGCCTACGACAGTTCTTGGTTATGCTGAAGGAGCTCACAGAGACCAGAAGGAAGGAATTGAGTGGGAATGATGCAACTTTGTTCACTTCCCATGTTTACCATTCTCACCAAGGGCTCTTCAGGACTTTTTTGGGGGATAGTTACGGGGAATGAAATGGAGTTATGGTACCTCTTGGGCTGCTTTGAGTTCACTACTCCATCATTTAAGAAACGACATATTATTTTCTATAGTAGCCAAAAACCTAAATGATATAAACATACTGCTTTAAAACAGTGCACTGATGACTCATAAGATTGCTTTAGCTGGGAACATAACGGGAGTATCTTGAAATAGGCAGCACAAATCTTTTGTTTTGTACAAAACAATTTGGTGATTTTAAAGTGTGAAGATACATGGTGATTTTTACAAACAATTGAAATACGTGTTTTCTGGCAACAGTGACTCACACAGGTTGTTTAGCAACCTCTAAATGAAATACCAGTGTTTGGCAGGGTCTGCACCTACTTCTAGAATCATTTAACTTTTCAGACAAAGTGGCACTTGGGATTTTTTTGAGAGAGTAGGTGTGTTTTTTTAAAGACACAAAGTTTTATCTGAACCAAGGCTGCATGCTATTTTCTGTGTGTCATAACCTTATCTTCATAGCAGATTTTCCAATGCTGCACAGTGTGCATCTGTGACTGAGACAAAATCAATGCTTATAGATTTAGCTGTGAAATCCTATCACTTGTCCTTCTAGATATGATTTGAAATGTAAAGTTCGTTAATGTTTAAATGAACTTGAAGGCCCAGGGTCTCTAGAGGAGTTTTCAGTTTCTTGGAGAGTAATCCATTTCTTATCTTTTTTTCCTGCTTGTCACTGTCTGTCTTTTTGTCTCCTTAATCATTTAAGACTCTGGTACACTTAATCATGTCCAAAGTATATATGGCTAGAAAAAAGCAGGAATGTTGCTAATCATGTTACCAAAAGCTGCTTAAGCATGGTGAACGCTTGAATTCCTCTGAAGGAATCAGGTTTTGAAAAGTGAAACAGAAAGTGAGTAATTGACTTTTTCTGCTTTTGTCGTAAAATCAGTTAAAATTCATTTTCCCCACACTACAGACAACTGCTCTTACCTTTCAGATCAAAACGGTGTACTTTTCTATAATACTCTATCTTACCTGTTTTGGCAATCAATATTTTTATGAAGATGTAGAAAAAATGTTTGGTTTTATTTTTCTCATTCTTAGCTTCAGTGGATCATATATACACGTGTCAGGGGGGGAAAAAAAAGATATTGTAGCTTACTTTGAGAGAAAAATTCCTGTATGCATTTGTAGAAGTATGAGGCAAAGTAAATTTGTAACTTATTGCAAATTTTGCTGATCCTGCATTTAACCATTTGTTACTTATTTGGATTGCACTGTTGAGAAGCCAGGCATGTTCACCTAGGTCAGAAAGTAGACTGCTTGGAGGACCTATTTCAGCTTTTTGTGAGCTCACTTGCCATGAGTGCTTGAATGCTTAAAGCAGCCATTAACTACTTTCAGTCTCCTGAAGCCCAGTCTAAGTGAGACGAATGCTGTTTCATTGTGCTGATGTTCTGCACTTTAATGGATTAAGCTGCTGGATTGGGCACTGTTTCCTAAGGTTTTTCCTGCATATTCAATGTCTTTGTACACTCTGTGCATCTGAGCCTTATTTTTATGAGTGTTGCTCAGAAGTTTGGAAATGGGGTTCACGTAGGAGAGCTGTGTTCAATGTAGACTGCCAAGCCAAGCTGCCTCAAACACATCAAACCCATCATAGGGTTTGTGTTCTTCATGTTCGTGGCCTTCAGCAGTTCTGCAGGAGAACTTGGCTCTGGATTTACCTTATTCCCAACCCATCCCTCCTTCCTTCCCTTCCCACCAATGAATTTCCCTCTGTTAAGGCACCTCTGAAAGTGCCTGCGGCACACTGGGAGGGATGCCTGCCTCCCTGCCTGCTCACACACATCCCCGGTGGGACCAAAACTGCAGTAAACGTACTAAAAAGTGGGGTTTGTCTTTCAGAAAGCATGTCCTGATAACAGAAGGATCTTGCTTTGGAAATCATTACCCATGTGGGCTGATGCCTGCTTACATGTGCACAGCCTGTGGGCTCAGCTTTGAGGTGAGATTTTGCACTTTGGCACAAGTACTGCCCCAGGCTTGACCTTCAGCCCTGCTTGGGCAGCTGGAGCTCAGGGCCAGTGGGCTCTCTGCTCCCCAGGACAGGCATGGGGGCTGCCACTGCAGGAAGTGATTTCAGGAAAATTTGCTGGTGGCTGCAGCATAATTAATGGGTGTAAAATCAGATTGATGGTGATCACTGCTGAAGCTCGGGGATCTGCCAGTCTCATCTGTCAGCCGGGTTCTCTGTGGTTTGCAGCATGCACCCACTGAGAAACCTGGGTTTGGAGTCAAAGAGTGTGGTTTTTTGGTGACAAAGTCCAAGGAGATGAAATTGTACAAGAGAGGAGCCTTAATGGAAACCAGGGGCTATTGCTGGAGAAAGTATAAAATGGACCAGAGACTCTGTCATATTAAGCAGGTGTCTGTATGTGGTGCTGTTTATGACTGTGAAACTAATCTATGTTAATAATTGATTGTTCAATTAGTAAAACAAATGTGACAAAGCTAGGCAGCTTTGCGTGCCAGTGATGACAGGAATATATTTAACTGCAGCCCATTATCAGTCTAAGGCTGAGAAACATTATTCCAAGAAAATGCTGTTTGTTATTCCTCTTGCTTACTCTTTTCTTCCACCACCACTTATAGTGGCATAATACAGGCAGACACTAAGTACATGCAGTGAATAGCATTAGATGAAGATGTAGCTGTGCTTATTGTATTGCTGATAATAACACCAGACAGCATAAAAAGCCCAGAGCTGTTCAGGCAAGGTGACATCAGAGCCCCAACTTTTTCTGCAAATTTTGAGGAGGAAAAGCAAGCTGGCAGGAATTCTTGCAGAGGGGCACAGAAACAACATCTGCTGCTGTTTTATCTTGTTTGCCCTTGTAGTGTCGTTATGTCCAGAGTGACGGTGTGTTTTGCAGAAAATGCAGAAACTTAGGTGTAAGCAAACATAAGTTTTTGACAGTGCTTGGAAATGCATAAATGTAGGTACAGATTACTCCCTTTACAGTGTCAGGCTTTTTTAAAAGATGCCTAAAAAAGTGAAAATAAATCTTTTTCTTGGTGTCTTATCTTACAAAGCAATGAATGTGGAGTACACTGTGCAGGTTTTCTGAATCAGTTGCCAGGAGCTTGCAAATCCTTTATCAGAAGTTACACAAGAACTGGACCTCTGCTTAGGCTGTTTAAATCTATGTGGGTTTTTACAAATCAGTATTGCAAGTAACATGCCAGTAGTAATCATTCATCTGATTGCCACTAGTAGCCTTCCTAGAAGGATCTCAAAGAAACACATAACCATTAATTTCTTAATCCTCACTGCTCTCCTGCCAGCACAGTCTGGTGAGTCTAAAAATGTATTATGACCATTTTTCAAGGAAAGGTTGCAAGGAAAAGGAGACAGATTAATAAATGGATGGAATCAGCTTAATAGATGGCCATGCCCTGTATTCATTTCTCTCCTTTTGGAAAGCCTGATCCAGTCCCACAGCCCCTCTAGCTCAGTCAGCACTTTTCAGGCTGCTGCCTGGCCATTTGGGAATTTGAACTTCACATGGTTTTGTCTCTTTGAGTTTTGGGAAAGCAATTAGTGAGTTAGTCTGCTTATTGCTTACTTTTGCAATGCCCAAGCTATTTGGAGCTTAGGGATTCACACCTCCACTTGACCTGTGGTGTGAGCAGGGTGTTGGCATGGCAGGCCAACACTAGCTAGGGGACATTTGGGGGCAGGTCCAAACCTGCAGCATTGTGTCATTATTGACTCCAGGAGTGAGGAGGCAGAGCTAAGGGCCTTTATGCTGGGAATAGAGGTGTGATTAATAAAGATCGTAATGCAGGTGAATTGGTACAGAGATCACTAATGCTCATTTTCACTATCCCAGAAAGCTTTGTGCCATTAAATAATGGTAGTGACAAGCAAGAGTCAAGAATAATGATGCCATAGTGAAAGGCAGTAGTTTATTTTATTGTAAGAAGTGTTGCACTTAAACTTTCAAAGATTTCATGCCAAAGGAAATGGCACAACAGTTTGGAAAGAAGAAGAGGCAGCAATCACTGTTTTTTCGTTGTTTTGTCCTGTTATTCTCCCATCTTCCTTTGTGTTTTTCTAGACCCCGTGCTTGCCAGTGCAGGGAGATTTAATAGGTGCTTGTACAGCATGTTTGGGTTTTGTTTTTGTTGTAGTATTTGAACACTATCAGAACAGTACTAAAATACAATAATTATATCAATAATAGAGCCACACAGACACATGTATAAAAGTTTGGAATACTGAAATAAATCTCAATGAGAATAATTTGTGGGTAAGGTATATAATCAGGCTTATGGTAAATTTCACTGATTTTCTGATATGAACCTCTGGTGATCACATCAAAATTTCTGTTGCACATAATTTCTGGCACATAAAATAGTTTTGCTGTACACATTTTTCTATACCTATGCTTGTATCAGTGCAGTGTGAAAATGGACTGGTTTGTGCTACAGACTGCTGTAACTTTGACAAAAGATCTGCACAAGTCCAAGTGAATTAATAAAACCTGACTTGATTATTTGCAAGTCTTGGCATGTTTGGTAATATTAAAAGTCTTAAGGGGATGGATGTAGTAGGAGACATTCCAAAGAAGTTCATGAAAGGTGTGATAAATTCTCCTATGCCTCTCAGGTTTTATGGCATGACTTTCTACTCCACACATAGTGTCCTCCTATTCTTCACTTCTACATTTGTTTAAAAGAGGAATAAATTAACTTATAAGAGCAGCTGATGGAAGTGGCTCAGCATCTTAGAGTTAACATTCTTGGCTTCTGCCCTGGCTTGAGATCAGGGAGATAGATCAGTGAGCAGAAAGGAGGTAAATAGTCAAAATTATGACAAAAAAATCTTTGACACAGTTCTGGAAGTTACATTTGAGTTTGGTTGTGAAGGTTTAGCAGATATCGTGCCACTGGCATTTATTGGTGAATTTGATGTTGTATCCTTCATTATTGGCTTGAAGGGATTTTGCAGAGATTATTGGTGGCAGGGATGCAAATAAACCTGGTGGTTTCTATGGTAATGTTGCTATGTCCTGAAGTGGTACTCTGTAATTGCCAAAAATGAAGCCTGAACTGGTAAAGTCCAGAACTGTAACTTTCCATTGATGCTCTTCAGGGATTGGAGTGGTCTCCCAGTCACGTTTTTGTCCCATAAAATAAAGGGCCTGGACAGGGCTTTTCCTTATGTGCTTTCCACACAGCACATGTTCCAAGTTGCTCTGTGCACAGGTAGGACAATGCTGTGCCCGGAGAAATCTGGCTGGATTGCCTCATTTTGGCCAAATGATTCTGCAATGGCGAGGTCTATTTGTCCGGGAAGCAAGAGTAAATGAACTGATGTTGGCTCCAATTTCAGAAATCTTTAGGGAGCACTGGATCTCTGTACTCTGGTGGTTTTCTATATAATTACTGGCAAATGTGAGTGTAGCTAAGTCATTACACTTTTCTTTGCTGTAGAGTTCATAAGTATGTAAAATATATATTGTTGATGCTATTACTAAAGCAAAATTAAATTCAGAAGACTGTGGTAGTCTTGAGCTGCTTTAAAGGAATGCATTGAAAATCACTGTTTTGCTGAATCTAAATTCTGCCTCTTAAGTGTAGGTATAGCATAGCTCATCTGGAAGTCTACAGTGCTAGTAGTGATGTTCTATTGTTTAGCTTAATTTAGGCTTTGAAAACATGGAAGCCAAATGCTTAGAAAGCAGCTGTTCAACTGAATGTATTAAGCAATTTACTTTAGGTAATGTAGCCTATAAAATTTTAATTTTGGATTAAATAAACCGTATCCTTCAGCATGACTCTCCTACCTTGATGTTCAGAGAATGAAATATGGGCACATTTAGTGAATTTCTTCTCCAGGATGTGCCAGTGGATAAGGGTCAATAGTTTCCTAATGAAAGCAGTCAATAGCAATTTCTCTTAGTAAGCACAAGGAAATTAGCACTAAACAACAGGCACGAAGTGGCGAAAGTTTTAAGTGATTGTTTGGTTGGACTGCTCCAGTATTTAGGAAATAGCTGCAGCAGGTAGCATACTACTGCTCAATAGATAGCAAGCAGAGGTTGGCAGAAAATTGATCGGTTAAAAAAATTTCTAAGCAAGTTGGCTACAAAAGTACAAATATTTGTGTCTGTGTGTGCAAAGGTAGGCAGGCGTGTTTTCTACAGTGTTTATTTTATGCATTTTATATCTTAAGATGTGGAACTAAGCAGATGTTTTGCTACAGAACAAAGGTGGAAAGGATTTTCTGTCACAGTTCCTTCACAAATATCAATCTCACCCTAAAAACATGTGATTTCTTGCCTCATTACTGTGGCAAGATGGCTTGTGTTTTACCCATACTCCTCTAGTGACAAGACCTTCAGCTGGTATTGAAAAGTTTTGCTCCTCTGATCGTGACTGAAGTGTCCCTTGAAACAGCTGAAGATCCTTCCCTTTCCTTAGCCTTGGAATAGCAAACCATGAAAATTATTTAAAGTGTTAACTGAGGCTGTTTTCCTATATGAAATCAATAGTGTGGTCCAAGTTTCAGGTCAAAATCCTGTAGATGTGTCTCTCTGTTTGTTGACTGGAGTCACTGGGATCCAACCATGAGAGGATGCAGGGAGGGATGTTTGTGTGGGTACAAGCGATGGCAGAGGCTCTCATAGGAGGTAGGTGACTATCTCAAACACATTTTAGTCTAAAAAAATCTGAGCCAAAGAGTCTCTAGCAATTTTCTAAGTAGAAAAAAGGCTGACTTCTATCTAACACGTGCTTCATAAACACATAAAAGTAGCTAGACCTGAGAACCGTGAACACCTCTAGCCTATGCTTACTCCTGTTTATTCTTGATATCAAATTATCTTTTGACTTATGACTCAGTCACATGTAGGCTCTGAGATGTAAGAGATGGGAATTCAACAGATTTTATTAAAATATGTAGGGACCGTTTATAGCCTGAGAGGCTTGGCTTGTCATCTGTTTGTTTTTAACTCCTCTTCTTTTAATGTGGTCGTTCTTAAGCTCTGCTCAATTTTTCACAGTAAAATACAAGTCTCACACAGTCGATAGCTAAGTTTGTACAATCTATATCGTAGTATTGATTTGGGACAGGTGAGGAACTCAACTATTGGCAGACTGAGGAATGAAGGAGCATTTTTAATATGGCTCAGACAAGGTTCTGCCAAGGGCCCTTTATTCATGCTGATTCCAAAGCAATACCTCATTGCATCTAAATAACAGCAAGAGAGACAGAGACACTGAGTAAAATAGGGGAGAATAGCAAGATCTTAGAAACAAGTCTCTCCTAAATGTTGTCCAATGCTGTAGGCTGTGAGGGACTGTGAGGGTAATGCCTGTCTAATGTGTTGTTTTGAAAAACTAGTGTTTCATGTCTTAACATTTTGATAAAATCTAACTCTTAGAATAAAATTAATATAATAAGCAAAAATACTTTTTGAGTGGCAGGAGAAAAACTCAAGTATTTTTGTATGGAGGCACAGCGAGCAGTCACTTTTTCTTAGTTTCAAAGACTTATGCTTTCATGTACTTGTTTCTTTGATGAGAAAAGTAGCTTAGTGCTAGTATTATGTACTTTCAGAGGTATTGTTTGATAGAGAAATTTCAGGCATGGATAGTTTATTGAAGTTTTGATTTTATTCTTGATATACTACCAATTTGTCCAACAAAGGAAATGGTTAGGATAATTTTTCCTTCTGGCTGCTTCATTCTGCAGTTCCCTTTCCAAAAAGCATAGCTTTGTTATACATTCAGTCTTGTTCTTGGCTGTTACACAAAGACTATGCCATAGAGATACACACTGCCAATGGAAAAAGCTTTGGACTTGGTCAGCCATGACTTCATGGATAAGCAGGCAGAGAATGACTCGTTTTGTTTATCCAGGCTGCATTGCTCAGGCAGAACAAATATGGTGCTCATGCCTCAGATATAGGACAAAAAGTGGTGTTTTGACTTTCCAGGCTTTCTTGCTTCCACACAACCCTATGGTCAACATCTTTATTGCTAGCAGTCTCCAGCTGCTCTTTCGTCTAGGACTCAGAGACACCTGGAGCAAAGAGAAAACTGGCATTTGTGTCCTGTTGAGCCCAGACTCCTTCAATAACAGCATTTGCAAACCCACTGTCATTTATTATTATTGAAATGACCATTTTGCTGGCAATCCCAATGCGTTGTACCAGGTCTGCATAATGTTGCACAGGCAAAGGACATGAATGTTGCCTTCTACTGGGAAGATTAATTGTGTGCCTGGGTACATAAGTAAAGGATACTCTGATGTGCACGTAACTCAGTGTGTTCGCCCGAATCCCTCCATCCCAGCAGACTGAAGGATGATTCTGACACACTGGAATAGCTCATCAGTTTGTACAAGACAGTGGTTTCAGGAGCCAAGAGTTGGGTTGTTGGCCTTTTTCTGCTGGAGGAGTAGGAGATAAGCCATTTGAGAACACCAGAGGAAGTCAGTAAGGGTGCTCCACATTGTGTAGCAATATTTTGGAACAGGACTTGTATTATTTTTCATGAAATAGCACCAGCAGGAGGAAAAGGCTGTTTTAAAATTGCACAATGGCAATGGCACATGTAGATGTCTCTCATTTGGATTGAAAACCAGTACAATTATCCCTAATCAAGGTTTATATATGCAGAGTATGTAGATTTCAGTTCAGGCATCCATGCTTGTCAAGGTAGGGGAGTGCTCACTATCCAAACAAGCTTAACTCTCACCACCTTCAGTTAACAACCCTATTATTACAAGTAAAACTTTTAACCCTCCTGGTCCTGGATTAAATTAGCTGATCTTGAAGGGCAGTTCTAAGTTTTTCTCTTCCGTGGCTCTGTGATTATGTTGCATTCCCATGCCTCTAGACTTCCCCTGGAAACACACAAGTTCCAGTGTGCACCCACACTCCCTCTTTCTGTGGTATCTCCTTCTTCTGCCAGGGCCACCCACCTCACAGCTGTAAATGCCTGCTCTTCTTTCCAGATTTCTGTCATCCTCCCTTGGTATCAAGAGAGCAGCGACAGAGTTGTGCTATGGTGCCCTTTCTCTACATGACCATTTCCTTCATTATTTTTCAAAAAAGTGAATTTATCTTTTTCAGAAACTAGCTGGAGTCTTAGTTCCATTGTAAATAATGGGAGATAAACACCCTCAAAATTGCCACCTAACAGTGAGTAAATTAGTTTTGTCCCTTTCAGAGCAATTATGGGCATTTGGTAAGATGGCAATTCTACATTAAATTCTTCATGGTATAATCATGTGCTCATGCTGAAAAAAAAAAGCTCAAAGTTAAAAAGAATCGCTGGAAAAATGCTAAAAGATTTCCTCCCTTCCCATGTGCCCAACTTCTGTGTGCTATTTCAGTGAGTCTCTGGCTATTTCTGGCTAGTATTTAGACACACCATAGCTTATATTTGTCTTGAGTACCACTGGTACAAATACTTTTGAAGATCCAGTACTGCAGATTGTGATGGAAGCTAAATATCCAGGATCCCAGGTGGACTGGCACAAAATGTACTGAAGGCAAACCTGTCACTTTTTCATCACTTTTATTATCCAAGCCATAAAGATTAAAGTGTCTCAGTGTCTGCAAACACAATTCAAATTGTGTCGTAGGCCCAGATTAAACTCAAAGGGAAGCATAATGCATCTATTTTATTCGATAGCGAGAAAGAAATGGTCTGACACCCAGAGGCCAAATTTCTTGAGGGGTTCATTTTAAAATAAACCCATATATTAATAAGTTTATTTGCATTGTCTCAGAGAAAAATGGTTCTTTGATCAAAGCTATAATGAGTGGAAGGTCAAGTGTCTTCCTACTAGAAGTGTAAATACTTTCTTGCATCTGTGTCTAAATGTGATTTTGGGAAGACTCTTGTAGACATGTAGCCATGGCTTTTAAGTTTAAGGATAAGGTGGATCTGTTCTAGATGCAGCATGAATGTAGTAAAAAGTCATCCTTCAGGACCTGAAAATAGTAAAGGGTAAAATAAGGGTAGAAAGAATATTGCTATCATCATACGGACTGAATGGCTTGCCTGTGCTTACTCAAGTTTTCTGTAGAACTGCTGGGATTGACCTTTTATGCCCTGTGTACACATCTGTCACACAGCTTCCTTCCCCTCAGGACTTTGCCACTGGGTTTATGTTGTATTGGGCTGGACTTATTTCCCATGTGAGATGTTAAATATTCCTTTCTACACCTGGCAGCAGCATGCTTCATGTCCTCACCTAGGATGTTGGGAGCACAGGGAAAGCCCATACGGTGCAAAGTCTTGCTCCCACGTGACTGGCTCGTCTTGCACAGAGAATTGAGTTGTCACTGCAGTGTGGGACACAGCTGTTGGTAGCTGTAATACAGCATGCCTGCAAATTGCCCGACAAAATTGGTACAGTCAGCACACAGTGTGCTTTACAGCAATGATAATCAAATGTTCCATAGTGATGTATGATTGAAAAAGTAGTGCTGGCACTCCTGGCCCTGCGCTCACAGGTTCTTCATATTAATAGAGAGCTTTACCAATTTTCCCTCTTCACCAGGGGGGAAATCCATCCAGGCAGCTGGGCTGCATTTCGTTTTGCAAACCTCAGGGCGTACTCAGCTTGCTCTGGAGAGACAGGACAAGCAGTGCCATATATTTGTGGGAATTTGCTTGAATAATTTCTGAAGCACACCATGTACTGGTCAGGCTTTAATGGGGTGTGCTGAGAGCTCAGCACCACTCATGGTGGGGACCTGCCTGGGAGGGTGTGTGAAATAGCAGCGTCTGCGGCTGGCACGTGATTCGGGAAGCGCACGAAGATCATCCTCACTGTTCCCTGCTTCTGTCAGAATTCTGCAGGAACTGTTCTCGACACAGCCACTGGAAAGAAAAATAATAGGCAGCTTGTGGGCTGTGTTGTTATTATTCAGCTGGTATTGACTGGCAGTACCAGGACACTGCAGAACTGCCTTTCTCTAGCTGTCAGCCGATCAGCTGTGACAGCCCTAATAATGGTTATGTCAGGAGGCAAGTAAAGAGATGCCACAAATGGATTGCACGTGTATAATTGCTTCAAAAACAAATTTGTTAATAAAAGGAGACAAGAAAATTGACAGGAAGAAATGGCTTATTGCATGCTAATTTTCTCCAGCTTTCATATTCCCTCTCTCTCCTTCTTTTTTTTTTTTTTTTTTAATTCAATTGGGTCACTTCTTCTGTGGAGAATTGTAGTCAGAAAATTGAATATAGGGAGGAATTCTATACAATAAATAATTAGAATGATGTGTTATTCCCAACAAGGATCAAGTTCAGGCAGATGGATTTGGCAGAAGAGCTGTTAGCTATCTGGTGTCTTTTTCAGTTTACATTTACCCTGTTGTGGTACTTAGAGTTTTTAGGCAGAGGAGTATGTGAGTGGAGTGGCCCAAAAAGCATAAAATCTCTTGGCCTATGCCTTCAAAGGTCCCAAGATATGGTTGCACCTGCGTTATTCCTCTAGAGGAAACAGAAAATGCTGCAAATTCTGTTCATGAAATGGCAAAACCCACAACAGATCAAAAGGATTTTATTTACTCTGTCCACAGCCTACCAAGGTCCATATGGGTTTTCCTGAATTAAAATGCTTTGCCTTCTGCACTGCCTCAGTAAGATTGTTAGTGTACCTAAACAGGGGCATTTACAGAGTGTAGATTTAGTGTTATATATATCTGAGCAGTTGAAACTTGAGTTATCCCAGAAATAAGAGAGCCCTGTAGCAGAGAAATGAGTGAATATAGTTGATGAGACAATGAACCTAGAAGTAAATAATTTGAGAAAATTGGACCAAATAATAGGATCAATGCTAAGCTTGATGAAGGCAATAGTTTGCACGTGACATTAGTGGAAGCAGCTGTGAGACATAAATACAAGCTCAAGAATGCCCATTTTAGTGCAAGTTCAGGGGTTTTTTTGAAGAAAACAGTTATTTTTTCTAAAGAATATGTATCTCTTTATCTATATATGGATGAATATATCTATACTGCCCATATTTATTTATACCCCCTGCCAAAGCCCCTAAGCTGTCAGCTGTAATGTGAGTTGTTCCGGCCACAGGAACAGCTGGAAGCCCTTCTGAACTGGGTACTGTAATGATACTGATGTGCAAATCTAAATTTTGTGTATCCTGCAGTTGTTTATGGATAGATAAAGTCAGTGTATATGCACTGGGATCTAGATGTTCAAGTAGTTTTATGAACTGAGTTGCCAGACATTTATTAAGTTCAGAGTTACAGTCTGAGGTATATTCTGACTTGATGAGTGTAGGTGAAAACAACCAACTGGAAATTACCTGTTTGGGAGAGGTATAGACAACAGTATGGTTTATTTTTTGGTTTATTTCTTGTCTGACGTTGCTTATTGTGAAATTGAATGACACCTCAGAGTTACAACCTTAATTTGTGCTCGTGCTGGCTTTCTAATGAACTCTTCTTGCATGAATCTCAGCATCTAGATTGGTGTCCATTTTTGGCCTCAGCAGAGAGCCCAGGAGTTAGATTGCTTCAGACATAAGGTTTGGTCTTTCAAAGCAGTCTAGTAAAGCTAGACAAACTGCTTTCAAGGAATAATTGACTCTAAATTCCCTAGGCTATGAGAAAAATCTCAACTAAAAGTGACAACCCTATCCGCAGAAAACTTTGTTTAAATGATGACTAGGGCCAATTTAGAAGAGTGAAGAATAGACTGAGATTTCAGAAAGGTGGACTTGACTCCTGATTCAATCAGTGCTCAGTCTGACAGGGTCTCCAGGTTGTGGGAAAAAAAAAAAAAAAAAAAATTCTTCAAGATGCATGAGACCACTGCTGACAAGGAAGTGGATAGGTTTTCTGCCAGGCAGGTAGGTTGAGTGCACACTTGCAGAAACTCCTTGATTGTGTGCATTTTTGGGTGTTGAAGCAATCNGGAGGAAAAAAAAAAAAAAAAAAAAAAAAAATTCTTCAAGATGCATGAGACCACTGCTGACAAGGAAGTGGATAGGTTTTCTGCCAGGCAGGTAGGTTGAGTGCACACTTGCAGAAACTCCTTGATTGTGTGCATTTTTGGGTGTTGAAGCAATCAGCCTAGCAATTTCTCTAGTATTTACTTCATGCTACAAATACAAATTTCAAAAAAAGTACCTGGGGAACAGTTATTTTCAGGTTTGTAGGAGGTATTACAAATGGCAAATGATAAGAGCAGTAATACAACCAGGGAATGTGGGACAAATATGAAGAAAGATTTGGACAATATTCATTGATAGTATTCAGTTAACAAAGAGAAGACTTGTTTCATAGCTGACTCCTGTGATCTGTGCTAAGATAGTTCATGGCATCATCAGTTTTCACTCTTTTCGTGGAGTCGTTTGAGGATGTAGCATTTACAGTACATTATTTAAATACAATGCATGCTTCATATTTATGCTTCCCTTAATGAAACTTTCTGCTCCGTGGTTTGGGGTTCAGGAGAGCAGTCACTGCATGAGCTCTCTCCGCTTGAGCAGTGATGAGCAAGTTGCTGTACATGACAGCATTTCATCTCTCTATGGCTGGGGACAGTAATGGATGAGCAGCAGGCAAAGGCATTAATCTCCTCAGCTATCCAGAAATGAACTGTCTTGTTCTCTGCTCTTGCTGCTACCCAGTCCCCTCTCCTTCTGAACCCAAGATCACCTTTGCATACATTAAGCAAGTTCTTGGGGTAGTGGCAGTTTTCCTCCTGGCAGCAGCAGGCTGTGGCAATAAGAAACCAGAAGTGCTGTGGTCCACAAGGCCAGGCAGTGGTGATGGGTGCAGCAGGTACAGAGGTGTTGGGGATGGCACGGGATATCTGCTTTCCAAGCCTGCTGGTGATAGGTTTGAGGGGTGCTGTGCTGGAGGTTCTCAGAACTTGAAAGAATCTGATGTGTGGGGTGATAGAAAAGCAGGCTGGGAATTTGGTCTCTCTGAAGCATTAGAGTGTGTCCCCAGTACCTTGGCCCATTTGCTCCCTGGCTTTTGTGTAAAAGAGTCTTTTCCAAGTTGACTTCCAGTCTGTTTGAGCTTCTGCTCACCTGGACAGAGCATAAGCTGTCCTATAGGGGAAGGAGGGTCCTGGAAGAGAACAAGTCACTTAAAAACCAGGCCCTGCTGCGAGTAAATTGTGCAGAGCACTGTGAGTTCAGCATATTGGTAGAGATTAATGTAACAGTTGGGCATTTTTTGAAGGGTGGAGGCAAATTCAGGTTAATTTACAGTGGTGGGAAGTGCTGTGCTCTGTTTAGTATCAGTAGGGTGACAGTTTACTACACGTTTCCCACGAGTAGTTACAGCAGAAGTAGGCTTGGGGAAGAAGCAACTCATCTTACAGAGATTTTGTTCATTAAGAGATAGCTACAGCCCAGATTCCTGAGGCAAAATGCTGCCAGTCTTGGTCAGACAATACCTGTTTTCAACTGTGTGTGAGTGTGTAACTGTGTGTGTGAATGAGCATTTTGTGTGAGTGAGCAAAATGCTGAGAGTCTTGCTCATACAGTGCATGTTTTCAGCTGTGCTATAATGTGTTTTGGCATCAGCCCTGAGTACAGTGGGAATCCAACCAAAACACACCCCTCACTTTAAGTATTACTAACGAGCTTCTGAGGTTTCTTCCATACAATTGCTACCCAAATGCACAGCTGCTGTTTTATTTTAGATATTAATTTGCTTATGTGCTGTGATTTTGCCACTTAAAAGGCAATGTGGCTTGGAGAATGAAATGGAACCATTGCAAATGACCTTTTTGGTGAAAACCTCCACTTGCTATAGCTGACAATTAATATTATGTGTTTTCTATCCCTTCTGCCCCAAGCCTAGTGCAATCACAGAATGTGACCTTCTACTATATATTCAGATACGTTTGATTTAATACTACTGTTGTTGCCTGGTCACAAATTAGTAACCTGCTGGATGAGGCTACCTAACTACGAAATGAACTTGGGTTATTCAAGCCAATTTTGCCTAATGAAGAGCAGAAAAAGCTGTTTAAGCTAACTGGAGCCCCACTTTAAACTATTGCCTCTGGTTAGACACCAAAATAAAGCAGGACCACCTCTTCCTTTATGGTAGAATGTTATTACTATGGCACAGATGAGAGGATTTTGCTTGAATGTGGATAAATTGGATCTGTTGTTAATTATTCTGATAGTTTAAAAGTAGGTACAACTATTTAGTTTTGATGTTGGCTTTTGTGAGGCCTCTGTCCCCAGTCATTCTATCTATATGTTTTGGCCATTAATCTTTATCCATTTGTAAGGACCAGTCAGGTTTGCTGTACTTGGGAAAAAAAAAAAAAAAAAAGAGAATGGGAGGGATATGGATTTAAAAAAAAAAAAAAAAGCCTAGAGGCAAGAAAGAAGATAAAAATGGGGGGAGAAAAGACATGACAGAAAACCTAAGAAAAGGGATGAAGAAAGAAATGAGAAAACTAAAGTGGAATTGAAATACGTATGTCTTATGCTCAAATCAGTCAGATAGCTTAGGTCTGTGTTTCTGTAGTGATGGTGTTTATGATTAGAACTCGACAGATTCAGCTGGGGCTGGATATCAGTTTCCTCACAAAGGCTGGGGATGATGGGGAGGGAGATTAGAGCACTGATTCATTGCTCCCTAGCTTTGAGCTGACTTGCTGAGGAGTGCTGAATAAATAAATATGATACGGCAACACAAAACGTGCTAAGCAAAGCCTACAACTTAATTGCATTTCCATTATTCCTCTCCAGTGTTTCTTTATGTTTTGGATTCATTCATTAACAGTGCTGCTCTGTCTTTTTGGGTGCAGATCAGTATTTTAAAAATCAAAACCAAAGCAATCTATTTGCTTCTTGTTGTGGCCAAGGCTCTAGTACAGACAGCACACTTACTTGTGCTGAGGGAGTTGAGACCTCAGAGATTTACAGTCTTTGGACTAGACTGAGATACAGACAAAGGCAATTTCTTGGAATAATCCGCACCATTACTGAATGATGCCGCTTTCTTTAGACACAAGGGAGTCAACAACAGATATAAATGTCCATGTGTCCCAATACAGGCAATCCAGATTTAAGGGCCAGTTTGGCTAAACGCTCTTGTCCTGCGTGCTGTGCAGTGTTGTCTCCCGTGGCATCTGCAAGACACAGGTGGATGTCTCTGTTTCTTATCCCTGCTGCTAGGAGCCACCAAGCCAGAGCACTTCAAGCTGCCCTGTCCCTCTGTTTCTGCTGTGTACTTTCAGCTACTGAAATACAATACTGGTATTATCTGACCTGTGGTGCGAGTTCCAGAGCGCTTCTGATTTTGTCCAAACCAATTCACAGCACTGTTGAGAAACAGCAATGTAACTTGGTAGCAAGGCTTTTCTTTTGCAGGACCTGAAGCCCCACTTCCAGTGGCATTTTCTGTTGACATCATGTTATCAGAAGATAACAGTTCCTGTAGGAACCTTACATTAAAAATGGATGTAGCAGACAAGGAACTAAACACAGATAAGGGAGGGAAGCAAGTCAGCATAGATTCAGGGGATAAACTTCAGCTGTTAGTCTCTGAACATTCGCATTCTCTTTCCATAAAACTTCAGTGCTGGATCTGTTCTCAGCACTTTCTGGGGATTTCTCTACTTTAGCTATCATTTCCATCATAACTTTGATTACTGAGTATTCAGAAGATTTCTTTTTTCCCCCTCATTTTTCTTGTTAGTGTCCATGGAGTGAGCTTGAAAAGAAGATTTGGAGGCAAAAGATGGTAGGATGGTGGCTGGGAAGGGTGAACATGCACTTTGCAGGTAAAAGAGTTTTACCGGCTGGCATTCAGAAGTCCAAGGGCACATGTCAGAGCTTCCCATAGGCACTAACCATTTGCTCTCTGCTCACAACAAGTTCTGTTCGAGCTGTCCTGGGTGCTCCTGATATTGAAAAGGGTGATAGTTCACAGACACTTGAGCTAAAGGTTGAAGGCACAGCAAAGCCAGGAGACTGCTGTCTTTGAATGTTAAGATTTTATTGTTTTTTAATTTTTAGAGAGTTTGTGAGAAGAAATCAGCAGGACTTAAGAATGAGTGTGAATGAAATTAGTCACTGAGGGGGAAGATTTCCATTCTGTAACCAATTTCTGAAAGAACTGCAGATGCAGACTGCTTCTGTAACTCATGAGAGGGACTGTAGTGCAGTTTCCCTCTGTGTGCCCTGTCCATCATAGTTTCCAGCTTTAGAAAAAGACAGTGTGGGCGTTAATACCAATGAACTTACAGCGTTCTCCTTCCATCATCCTTCCTTTGCTGAGTCTGCTGATGGTAAGGGTAGAGTGGCAAGAGAAGAGGATAAGTTCACCTGTAAATAAACATATGCTCAATGAGATACTGTCCATGTGTCTCCTCAAATAAGCAGGCTCTGAATGGAGGATGATAGCTGGTTAAATCATCCTATATATTTCCAAAGCAAATAAACCTTTTTTGCTTTCCTTTTCCCTCAGAGGCAGGAATGCCTTTGATTATTTTATATTAAGAGTTGTTTGAACAGCTCGTTATTAGCTTTATTAGTACATATAGTACACACAATCTGTTGGTATTTTCATGATGCAAACTGTAATATTCAAGTGGAACAGGGTTTTTCATCTGCTTATAAAGTCTTTACAAAACCAATTGCTAGTCAAAATAAATAAATAAATGTCTGAGTCATATTTCTGATCCTAGGTAATAATCTGTGTTTTTCCATCTGTTTCTGTAAATACCTGGGTGTTTAATTCACTAAGAAGATATTTATGTTTTCTATTCTTTTTCTACTTCTTTTAAGGATTTTTCCCCTTTTCCGTATCTGGTATTCAGATTCCCAAGTTCCCCCCTTCCTTTCCCCATCTCCCCAGAAGCTCCTGATTAGAATTTAGCTAATGGATTTCTAATTCAATTTGGACTTCTGCAGGGATAAATCAGCCTCATACAAAATAATTTATGGTTCTTGAAAAATTTGCTGTGGATGAAATTAGGTAACCAGCACCAGGCAAATAATAATTTCATTAAGATCCATGAAAAGAAGTAGTGAGTATGTAGATATTGATGAGAATTAATGTTAGTCTCACAACAGCAGGATTCCCCTAGCCCATGGAGAGAGCCCTTCAGAGCACCCAGGGCCAGGCTGCTCCACTGATGCAAAGGGAGACCAGTGGCAAACTTTGCATCAGCTCCAGGACAGACAGGCTTTGTTCCCTAGTGGTTTCATAAGCATGGATTTGTTTGTGATCCTTTCTGTAACAGTTGGCTGTTTAGCAAATGATACTGGCAGAGATTTTGGAGAAGTTTTCAAGGAAGCATCTGAGTACAGAGCTGTTTGCTCAGTTTGAAGGTAGTGAACAAATAGTGCTACCTATTAAGCTCCTATTAACATTCATTTTGCAGATGGGACCCTGAACCTAACAGATTACATTTCCCCAAGGTTACACGAGAATATCTATCCCCTGGGTCTCAGCTCAACGCCTTAACCAGGTGGCCATGCGACTGAGCTATTATTTTAGGTATAGTCAAGTGTCCTGTGTTTTTCTGGGATGGAGTGATACTGCTAACTAGATTAACTATACACTTCAGATAGTGGTCCATGAAATCAGGATCCATGACATCCCACTAGATCTCAGCTTTAGTAATCATGAGATGTTGGATCATCACTTTTTGATGAGACAAAAATGCTTTCATTGAAAGTGTTACAAAACTGGGAGCAAAGCTCTGCTGCAGTTTTAATAATGGGAAAAGTAAGATAAAAAGAACCATTCTTGCTAGAAACAAAGGGTTGACATTTTAACCCTAACCTACTGATGCAAGAAGCAAGCTTAATTATTAATATGAAACCACATAAAAAGCAGAGAAAGTATTTGTAAAGTGCCACATTCAGTTACAGGTCCTCACTCAAGGCAGCAGTATGGAGCTCTTTTCATTGTGCCATAGCCATCAACAAGGCATTGCACACAGATTGCTCTCCATTAAACAAACTTGTGCTGTGTAATATGATTTACCACTGGCCCTGAAATCCATCTGCCTGCGGCTGATGACTCTGGCCTGAGCTCTGTCTTTGTTTCCAGTTCATGATCGAGCCATAAGAGTGTGAGAAAAGGTGGGATCAATTTTTCATTTGGTTATCATGTTTGGGACACTGTGTTCAGATCACTGACGTAGCAGTCAGGTAAAAGATCTGAGTCTAAACTTCTAATTCTAAAAACGTATACAGAGTTAATTATCCTTAGATTTTTCCTGAATTGTATGCTTTGGACTATAGCCAGGAAACTTGTTTCCAGTATGTGTTTAGAATATATTTTATGTGCTGTAAAGTGCATTCTACCATCTAACCACAAAGGTTGTCAGGTCTTGTAAAAGGAGATTTTTTTGTGTTATTGTAACAGGCACCTTCTTTCATGTTCATGTAAATATGGCAGGCTCTGTCCTGTGTGACAAAGAGTGCCTGAAGGGGACTTGAGAATGAATAGGTTTAACAAAAAGTATTTTAGCCTAAGCCTTGTCCATCTTTAATTAGTTATCAGGGTTAAAGGAGGGGTCAGGAGCCTGGAGCTGCTTCAGGACTAATGTGTCAAAGGGAAGTGAAGCCTAACACTGAAGAGGAAATGATGCTCCTCAGAGGTTTCATAATTTTTGACCTAGTGTCAACCATTATGACCACCACTGGCAGCTGGGGCAGAAATGTTTCAAATTAGACTTTGCTTTGCAGGTGGTTAGGAGAGGATCCCATGCCATCACACAGACCCATCACAAGCTAGAATCCAAAATGAAAAATGCTTAAGAGGGAAGACACAAAACCTTGTGAGCTGATACTGAAGTTTCTCTGCTCTTCATATGTTTTATCTGTATCAGAGAAGACACAACTAGCACTTATGGGCTTGAACTCTACCAGCACAACATATCTGACAGGAACGGTGTTAGTTTTAAAATTAGATTAAACGCCTGTAGCTCACTTTGACGGAATACAGGGTGTGTACTTGGCAGAGTAACAGTTGCATGTTACTCTGTAAGTTTGTTATATGACAGTGTAAGGAGATAAAGTTTTGGAGATAGTCTGTAACCTACTTTTTTTTTTTTTTTTTTTTTTTTTTCCCCAAGCATGAATATTTTATTAGTTTTAAACAAATCATACATTCATGGAATAGTTTAGGTCAGAAAGACCTCTAAGATCAGAGAGTCCAGCTGTTAAACCAGCACTGCCAAATCGACCACTAAACCATGTCGCTAAAGTGCCACATCTACATCTGTTTTAAATATCTCTAGGGATGGTGACTCAACCACTTCCCTGAGCAGTCTGTTCCAATGCTTGACAACCCTGGAAGTGGAAAGAGGGAGCAAACTTCCAGAGGATAACCACCACGAAATGTCACTGATGTCATCTGCTGTTTGTCAAGCATTTTGTTTTCAAGTTCTGTACTTTTGAGAGCCAACCTTACCCAGTAGCTCTGTACAAGCACAACATATTTCCATCAGAACTAATGAATATTTTGCAAAGAGGGGTACTCAGGCCAGGGCAGCAAAAAAACAGGGTCTTTGCCTCTTCACTTTACATTTCATGCTCTCAGTGCTCATAAGTCAGCCTCACCCCCTGATGATTTGCCTCCATCCTTTTTTTATCCATTTACATGGTTAGGCAGTCTCACAGTAAGTAGATCACTGTATTAAATTTCTTATACTGACAACAGGTCTCATAAACCTTGTTGCTCAAAGAACAGGTTGGTGCTCTTCACATGTGACAGAAAGTATTTCCGATTGCCTTGCATGAAATCATACCATGTTCTGGCATTTTCCTACGCTGAGTGCAATGCTAATGAGTACCTCCACCATCTCTTGCATGTTTAGGCAGCAGCTGGTAGTCTGACAGAATTTGTCTCAGGGCAGTGGTAACGTTCTGGATACAGAACCTTAAATGTCATGTCTACATATAAACCTGCAGGTTTTGTCTTGAATTAGCAGCGGGATGTATAAAAAGTTTCTCTCTGTTACAGAGCACTGGTAGTTTTGTTTTCAATTTTCCTCTCACCTGGTTGATATTAAAGTTTCAAGAGAAGAAGAAGCTTTAATTATAATTATGAATTAAACAAACTGGGGGAAGGTGCCTTTTTCCCCAACAGTAGGATATACCTTGCAAAACTCTTTATAAAGGTGGTACAGTCAGTGTTTTCCTCATCTAGGTGTGATTCTCCTTTTCCTTACTCGGATGCAAATCAGATTTGACTCCAGTGGAATTAGTTGTTGATTAACAGCAGTGCAGGTTACCAGGGTAAGCCAGGCATGATATACTCCAAGCACTGGGCTGAGAGAAGGAGAAGGCACTATCAGAGCAGGGGAGATGGAGAACACGTTGATTGCTGTAGGCAGCATGGTTGCACAGTGTCCACATTGTCTGTGGCTGAGTGATAACCATTTATTCTTTCATCTTCCTCTGCCCTTGGCTTTATATCTGAGCATGCAGCATTCACATAAAATAGGAGCAGAGAGATCAGTGCATGAGAGGGCTCCACTCCACATAGGGCTGCCAGGGGGAGCACCACTCAGTTGGCTGCTTTTTTTGACTGAAACCTCCCTGATTTTGAGCTACAGCTCCCAGCCTTAACAGTCCCCCAGTGTAATGGCACACTGTGCACTGCTGTTAAAAGGGAAAGTTTTCTTCTCCCCTTCAGCTCTTCACAGCTTTCTGAGAAAGGCTAGTCAGGGTATGGTTGGCAAAACAAGCATAGTTACTGTATTAGGTATTGCTAGACTTATTTATTTAGGATGGTCTGGATAGTGGGACTGTCTCCAAATAACAGAAACTTCCTTCCTGGACTCTTCAGTTGAGCCAATAATCCAGTATTTCAGGTGTCTGAGATGCCATTGTCTGGGTTTTTGAAAGGGATTCAGGTTGGTGCCTGTGGCTGACCGTGGATCAAGTATTGATTCCTGTGCTGCTGTGAAAGTTCCTTCTTTTTCAGGGGGTACAGAAGGACAGGAGAGGATGTGTTTGGCTTTTCTTTGATGTTCCTGTGTTTGAGGGGGAGACTTTTGCCCAGAAGTCTTCTGATGCATACGTAGCCACTCAGTACATATGTTCTTTGTTAAGTACAAGCAAAGCTTGAGTTTGACCTCCTGGGGATGTGTTGTTAAGCTGAGATGTGCTAGGAGAGTCTTCACTGTGTTGCTGCACACAGTGCAGGTGCAGGGAAAGTTCATTCCTCTTTGCCATCTTTATTTATTCTTTTTCTGGACTGAAGTCACCCAAAAAAGATGAACATTTCATGCCCTATCGATTTCTCTGTCACTTTTCCCAGACTGTGCCTGCACTCTGCTTTCCCTGATGAAAAGAGCATTTAATTTTGTGGGTGCTCAGTTAATCTGAGTCAGAAATTCCCTTGACCTTGCTCCCAGGAGGGTCCAGCAAAGTTCAGCAAGGATCTGGTTTGTGGGCTGCCGCAAAACCAAGCCTCGTCTTTAGGTACATAAAGGCCTGCAAGTGAATTCAGCCACAAGCAAGTGGATGCCAGCCTCCAAGGCTGGCCAAATATTTTGCTGCTGCAAAATCACAGTCTTCCTGTGCTATTTGGGGGTACCTTCCACTTCTGAGGTGCTGAAGAATAAGGAGTGATTGCCTTATTGCATGCTCACCTTGGAACCAGCCAGAAGCAGGGATGACAGAGGGTAAGTGCTGAGAAATCCATTCTCCTTCTCCCCAGGAGAAGGCAGGAAAATGTGCTTTCTCTTTCAGGGTATAGGCTGCACTTTGCTGTGCCCATTCTCTGTCCCTGTGTGGTCTCCAAGGCGGAGGCAGGGTTGAGAGGACCTTTTGGTATGGAAACTGCTTATAAGTGATTCTTAGAAAAAGTCCTGTTTTCTCCCAGTTTTTATTCAACTTGGCCTAACGTTGGATTCATAGCTCCTCGGCGTTAGAGGCCTCTGAGGTGGAGGCAGGCTCTATGGCATACAGTATATTTTGCTTCCCGTTTGGTGGCACTGCATGCCCTTCCTAGGAGGATAGAAAACCCTGCCACTAAAGGACTTCCAGCCGAGCAATTTTCCTTTCCTGAAAGAGTGTGCACTGTAATCCAAACCCTTGCCTCCATCCTGATAAGCTGTCTGGCTGAGCTAGCACCTGCTGTTAATTTCACAGTAAACAGTACTTGTTGCTCTAGAAAGCTTTTTAATCATAACATTAAAACCTGAACAGAAATCCCATCCATACAGTGAACTCCAGCTGCCTTTCTTGCAACGCGCAGGGAATGATCTTGCCGAGTGATGGGCATCCAAATGCAAATAGAATTAACTTTGCAGCCATTCATTTTAAATTGCTCTTGAATCATTCTGAAGTAAATTCCATTTGAGAAGAATTTGCTTCAGGTCTCGCATGAAGAGATAATGGTCCAATATATTATCATCTAAGCAATAATAGCTCAAGTCTCGCAGTTTAGATATATACTGAGTTATATGCTGGGCTGATGAGAATTAAAGCTTCGTATATAGTAATAAAACTAGTGATCTAGAGATGAATAGATTGGTGTATGGAGCACAATATTTTCCTGCCACAGATTAGAGCAGGGATACTAATCCATAAAAGGGGAAATATACCATTAAATCTCTCTTTTCACGTGTTACGCATGGAGAACTATAATATGTACAGTTTTACTGGCAAATGCATGAAAAGAATAGACCTTTCCTAATATCAAAAGGTTTCTGACTTAGGCAAATATTTGTTTTACCTTAAAAGAAAACTGAACCAAAATTAAGCTAAAATTCCTATATGTGACAGCCCATGCCAGATTGTATCAATGCTGATTTCAATGGCATTTCCCCTGTTCCTGTAGATTTGCATTTGACTTTGCTTTTATAAAACATAGTTGTCAGATGCTACAGAAGGCAAATAAAGAAGTGTATCTGCATTTGGGCCAGCAACTAAAATAAAAATTCCAAATGAAGTATATAGATTAAAGTGGCTTTTAAAAAATTATTTTCTTAATATGAATGAATTGCACAACTGGAACCAGTTTAGCAGTACCATTAATCAGGTCTTTTGTCTTGCTAATATAAATCAGTCAATAACAACAGATGGGCTGTGCACTTTATTATGTGAAAATAAAGATGAATGTGACATACTGCAGAAGTAAACTTGCAGCTCAAAGTTACTGAGCACAGAAGGGGATTTGTTACAACAGGGGAGAACAATGTGTGTCTTGTGTTTGCGTTTGATCAAGGTTGTGAGGGGAACTTGCCGCACATGACATCAGCGTAATGATTGGAAATCATGTAAGTGAATTTTTAGTGTTTGTTTGTAGCTACATTCCCAGATTACTCCCCAAGTGGTTTAATTAGCTTTTTTCCTCCAGACAAAAGAAAAAAAAAGTCTAACTACTTAAGAGAGTTAAATAAGATAGTTATAAAGTTTGCTGCTTTGTTGCACTATTGGGAGTTGAACATTTTAAATAACCAGTGATAACCATCAGGAAGATGCCAATCAAAGTCTCAGGCAAGATTTATCCCCTCATATAGCAATGGAGCACACCATGAGAGGCAACCCCCATCCAAATTATAGAACTTGGCTCAACAGGCCACATGGTACAAAATCATCCCTGAAAAATCTAAATCAGAGTTTGATTTTTGTATGGAGAGAGGAATGACCTGTGTTTAAAGTAGAGCTGGTCAGAAAGTGTTTATTAGGTTATTAGAAACTGTGTCCTCATGAAAACACAGATTTGTTAGATTGCTTTGATATTACCAGATCTTGTTCTCTAGAGAACTGCAAAAAAATCCCAACACAGTCAAATGTCCTATATCAATGTTTTCTGGTTTTGATTTTGAGGAATATTTTGCTATACAATTACCCTAATGTTGTAATTATGCTTGCATGTTACTGCAAGCATTACAATGAATGCACAACAGCATATCAGGGTAATTCAAAAAATGAAATGCAAGACGTGGCTCTAAGATGTTGGTTGATGGTTAAGGTTGATGGTTCAAAGCCCTGTCCCAGATCAGCAGCTGGATTGGCTGACTGTCCTGAGCCGTGACACAGCTGTGCCTGGGGTGGCGTGCAAGCCATCATTAGAGGATTTAAGGTTCGTCCTCCTCAAAAGATTCTCATCCTGAGAAGCAAGTGTCACAGCCTGGCACAGGGGAACTGGGGCTGCACACCCTCTCTTCCTGTCAACCACCATCGTGCCATTTCAGCTGGTGTGCCTGGCTGAGAGGAGAGGAGTGCTTTGCCTCCCTGCAGCACCCGACCCCATCTCTTTGGGGGAGGCAGGGAACCCCAGGTGATTCCCCGCTGTGGTTCACACAGGCTGATGAAGCCACCTGTTACCTTTCAGCAGTGAAAAGCAGGAGCAAGGGCCCCTCAGTGCTAATGGAGGTAGACCAGCTTTGCAGTGGGATTGCTATTTTTTCTGCCAAACCCAGTCGTGGTGATATTCTATACGTTCCTCTTGAGAAACTGCTCTATAAAAAAACACCATTGTTGCTATTAACAGCAGCAGTATGAGGGCAGGGATTGAGTGAGCATTCTCAAGTTTAAAAAGAAAAAATATCTTTCTTAGCTACTAGCTTAATTTTTTTCTGAAAATGACGGTTTTAAATGCTAGTTTCCAGGGATGTGGCAGCCTTTGAGCAGTATTTGTGTGACAGTTTCTGAATGGTTTCCATCTATATCCCTAGCATTTAAGAATGGTTCAGATACCTCTTGATAGAAATGAGAAAGAGTGTGGAAAAATAAAGCTGAGCTTTATTATTGCTCAAGAAGAGTAAGGAGGAATCACAGCAAGAAGACAGTAGGAAAACAAGCTTGTTCCTGACTGTGGGATGCCAGGTTGGTGGAGATAAAAAGCTGTCACCACAATCAAAATGTGAGACTAGATTGTAATGTACTGGGCAGTTCTTTCAATACGTACAAATTATATTTAAACTTTAGAAGCAGTTACCTTCAGGAGGAAAAGTCAAAACCCACACATATTTTCCAGGCTGATTAAAGAAATAATTTTGAAAACCTTTTTTTTTTTTTTTTTCAGCTTGCTGATCCCTCCTTTTAGACTTTCTAGTTATCTTTGGCAAGGTGCAGTTAATTGGTCAGGCATTGTAATTATTGCCTTTGATAATGTGCAGAAATTTAGTGGTGAAAATAAATACATTTGTTCTTCCAGTCACCAGAAATTAGTGAAGCAGTACTTGTTTAATTATAAAACATATGTGTGCTTTGTTAGTTTCCATCTGTCTGCTTGCTGATTTGCAATTAAATGACCAGAAGAAAAAGATACGTCCTGTGGCAATTCAGGGGAAATGATTCATCTCTAATGTTTCTGTGTCGTGGATGTCTACGGAGCAGCGTGTGGGAGAGGGAGAGGCAAAGAGGGTAGGTGTGCATGGAAGGGGATGAGGAATGCCAAAAAGCCTCTTGATTCAGTTCAGACATGTTTCATTGTCCTGAAGCCAAATAAGGACTCCCGTTAATTTATTGTAACTCGTCATTCTTTTTGGAAAAAAATGGGGAGTAAAATGGAGCAAGGAAGAAATACCTAACAAGGAGAGGAAATAGGATTGCAGGAGACTGGTGTGGTCAGAATGAAAAGGAAACTGCAGAAACAAAAGGAAGCATGGGAAAGTGATAAAAAATTAAATTTAATTTGCGTATCTGGAAATGATTAATTGGAGATGGAAATGGAAGTGTTACAATGTGTCACAGATTTTCTCTTTGCCAGAAGAATGTCAGGCCTTATTTATTGGCCCTTTTTCTATCTTTGAACCAGTTCACTTCTATTAACTCTCAGGGAGTGATGCAGTAGTGAGTCAGGCCTGATACTCTTTATAAAATGAGACACCAAGAAGGACAGGAGTATTTTTAAATTAATATGAAGGGGGGGGGTGGGAAATTAAAATGAAAAATAAAAATGGTGAACATATGTTCTTTTCATAACCAGTTTAGGAGGTTAAAAAAATGGTTTACTGTGTAAGGTATTCCCATCACTGATGAAGACATGCGGTCTACCTTCATATAGCTGCATGGATGGGTACCAGATTACCTTCTTCCCCTCTCTCCTTCACGTGTCCCTGTTCCTTCTTGTCTTTCTGAAAAGCAATGTCTGGAAGGAGAGTCGTGCCCCTTGTCATTCTGGACACGGCCTGCACAGGGAAGTCTCAGGTTCAGGGAATGAGTCGTCTGACATTTCGTCTTCATGAAGACTGGCAGGGAGGAGAGAGCCAGCCACTATTTTCAGTTGGATGTTCTGTGGTGTTTTATTGATCAGCATCAGCATCCGTCACTGGGTTTGATGATAGCTGCGTCAGAGGCAGAAAGAGGAGATTGAGTGAGGCTTTCAGAACTGCCAGCTCACCGCTGGTGGGTCTGTCAGGAGTTCCACAGCTTCCCTGCCCCATGTCCCAGCTCCCACATCCTCTCCGTAGCAAGGACTGCACAGAGCAATGTACTATGGACAGAGTAAATAAAGCATAGCTTGGCACCTTCCTTAGCAGTCTTAGCAGGAGAGTCAGAGTACCAGCCACGTGGTGCAGACTGGACTTGCATTTAATCTTTTGCTCTCAGAGCAGATTTCAAATTGCTCATCTGAAACAAAAGGTGCTGTTTCCTCTTTGGACCAGCCTTGGCTGGCAGTAGCTATTGCACACACTTGATTACGCAGTGTGATAAGTCACTATTGAAAATGTGACCTTGAAGCCTCTGAAAGTTTCTATTATTTCTCTTTATGGTTTTGCAGGCAACTCTCCCAAGCACTAACACAAAGCTTTATTGATGATATTGCCAATGATGGTAACAAAGGACTGATCCCAGACTGTGAATGTGCACATCCCTGTCACATCAGAGGGAGGAGAGAAAGCTCAGGATGTAAAGAACAATTTCTTCCAGTCTGGAAACAGCAGTGCATCTAAGCCTCTGTTTAGGAATGCTCCTAAGATAACATTTTATTCAAAAAGTACACACCTTTTTTAATTTTCACCAAGTTTTTCCAAGTGTCTTCCAGCTGAATTTTGGTTCTTTCATTTTTCCTTTACAGATGATGACTTTTTTCATGAACTTCCAGAAACTTTTCCATCTGATCCTCCAGAGCCATTGCCCCATTTCCTCATCGAGCCTGAAGAGGCTTACATTGTGAAGAACAAGCCCGTGAATCTGTACTGCAAAGCGAGCCCGGCCACGCAGATCTATTTTAAGTGCAACAGCGAGTGGGTTCATCAGAAGGACCATGTGGTGGACGAGAGAGTAGATGAAACCTCTGGTGAGTTTGTGTTATGTCATGAAGGGATGAGAGTGAACACCATTAATATTAAGCCCATTGTAACCTAGCAGCGGTTTCATATGGCAGCTGCTTTTCTTTACTCCTCTTACAGCTGTGAATTCTACATCTAGCATTACAAAATGTTCCTGTCATAGCACAGAGGTGGTGTCTGCATCCAGGTCAGCTAGTGAAATGGGAGTGTGGAGTACCCTGACCAAATCTGAAACCAGAAAACCAGAACTATGCACAAATGAAATGAAATTCCTTTCTTCAGTCAGGTCTGCTCCCAGTTCACTACCACAGTGTCACAAATTCACAGTGGTTGCACTGTGTTGTTGTCACAGACCGAGAACCACATTCTCCCCAAAGTGTCAAGGAGCAACTGGGTTGTTACTAGAATGATGTTTTCTTGGAGAGATATGAGGAAAAAAGGGGAAATTTAATCAGTTTTCAGCGAGAAAGGAGGAGAAAGCACACCTGGGCACATTTTAGAGCAGTGCATTGATCCAGAGCAAACACCTGGCTGTTAATCATTGCACTTCTCTGCCTGCTCCGTAGAGTCTGTAAGAAGGAGAACTACAGTAGATTAGCATACTTCCTCAGTCAATACCAGAAATCCTACTGACATTCATGGAAATAAAACAGGATCCTCACAGCACAAAAAAAAAAAAAAAAAAAAAAAAAAAAAAAAAAAAAAGGTAGAGGGGGTTGTTAAAAACTTGAGTAATAAAGCAGTGTTTGGGAAGACGGTAATCAATAGAGTCTGGGACACATGCAAGGAGAGAAGCAGGACTTACTGCTGTTTTGATGGCTCTGAGAAATAACTGGATACCAAGTGAGAAGGTACTTTCCATTTAGGAATTACACCACCACTTGGTCTAATTACTTAGAAAAATAACTTCACCAGATGTCTCAGAAGTCTCTCGTGAACTGGGTTTTGTTTGTTTCAGCTCATTTATTTGCACAGAGATCAAACGCGTAAGTTTTTCCTGGTACTCTCACTTGAAAAAGAGAAGGTGGGTGTAGGAAGAAAGGCTGTAGGAAAAAAGTCTGTATTAGACTTGGGGCCTATGTATTCATTTGTAAAAATTTGCTTTTCCACAAGTTGATTGCAGGAGAAACACTAAAAACAAAAAAATAAATTCATGTTTCTTAATACATCTTCAGGGTTTTTTACTCCATGGGAGCCCAAGGGAATGAAAAGGGCAAGCAGAAGAACAGACTATGACTGTGTTAATTTTTTAAGCTTTCATGAACATCACCATGTAGAAACATGAAAATTTTTCACTACAGGTGAAATATTCATTCTTTTTTCTCAAAAATCTCATTGTGGGAAAACTTGGTGATGCTATAAAGGAAATTGCATTCTACAAGTGTGAAAGGCCAATCTTTAAAAGAGATGCATCAAAATGTTTCAGAGGACAAATATTTTGCATAACAAACAACAACAATTATATGCAAATGAGAACCATATCCAATTAAAGATTATCATCTACTGGAGTTCAGTGGGGGGAAGAGGGTGTCAAAAGCTGTGCACATCAGATTGTTAGCACAAGAGCCACAAACTTAGTCATGCTAATAGCTTGTTAAAATGAAACTGCCTTCAAAACCCAAATTTGTCAGTCAGACTGGTTGTTGCCAGAATATTGGTTAATGCATGTCACAGCTGCAGTGTTTGTGCACCTTCCTGTAGGCAGATTTGGAATGTAGGGCTCATACCACATAATTGACATAGAAATGGGTAGTGAATTTAATTAAGGTTGTGATAAAATAGTATTTTCTTTAAAGTAATGTAAGCTCAGAATATATATTCACTGCAGATTAAGCTGTAGAATAGAAATTGCAGGAGACAGTGATTGTGAAGATTCATTCCAGGGCCCGAAGAAGGGGGATATCAGCTTGGCAGCCTGCACCAGTCAGGCTGGCAAAGCCCTTGAACTCTATCACTTTTGAAAGTATTTTGGTTTCTTTTGCTGTTTTTGACCAGCTAGTGCAGTTTTAACCTAGGGCACAGCAGTGATGACTGAGCTGCTCAGAGGGTGATGTAAGGATGGCAGTCCAAGCCTACAGTGCTGCTGCTGCTGCCTGCAGCCTCATGGTGAGAGAGGCAGGAGAAACTGCCCACAAACCAGGTTAGGTCTAGACTTCACAAGGGCACCCTGGGGCTCAAAGGGATCTCACTTACACAGTGTTTCTGCAGGGTCAGTCATGTAACCCCAGCAACTGAAAACTGTGTGCTTTCTTCTTTCCTGGTATTTTACTGTTCTTAAGGTCTGTTCTGCCTGCTTATGAAAGGAGGACCATGCTGAGGAGATATTCTGCTGCTGGGTTTAACCCAGGCTTTTAATTCTTTACATAGACAAGCAAAGCAAAGGAAAATAAGGCAAACAGACAATAAAATATGAGAGGAAAAGAATAAAGGTCACTTGTGCTTTCTTTTCTGAAGGACGAGTAATCAGGAAAAAAGCGAACTAAAATACAGGTGTGATGCTAGCAGTACATCATGTTGGGATTGTAAATGATGCGTGAAAGAGAGAAATAGGTTTTGATTTGCAAAAGATTATGTGTTCATGGACTTTGAGCCTATGCCCAGCAATGAAATCTATGTAGAGATGATTAACTCTTCATATAAGGTAAATTTGTTTCTGTCATTGAGAAGACCAGAGAAAACAGCACAGCACTAGCAGTGGCACACGAGATGGAATTAGAGTGCAGCCAAGCTATCATTGAAGAGAGCTGTTAGATAGAAATGTTGTATGTATTAAAAAGGTTAATTTTTAAGAGGGGAAAATAAATATCAATATAATTTTTCTCTGTATTTTTTTTCTTTGTGAAAGAGAGAAGGTACAAAATGAGAGTAATAGTTATATAGATTTTGCACTGTGGGGTGTTTTTAAACAGTGGGCAAGGCATTGCTATAAAGAACATGCATGGGGACTATGTGGGAGTTGTTGCCTTCTGGTTGGAGAGGATGAGAACCGTAATAGTGACAGGGTGTTCTAGTACCACTTTATTTAATTAAATTAGCCTGAAGAGAGAGTTTTGCAAAATATTTTACACTAATCGAGTCTGAAAAACCTGAGGCTTTACACAGAAGGTCATTACGTTCTGTTTTTAAATCCTCAGACTCACTGGAATTTTTCTTCTTTATGGAAAATCTAAGCATTTTCATAAAGAAGTCAAATGGCTGCTTTGGAAATGTCTAGTGCACATCTTTGACTCTTTCATTTCCTATGTATGTGAAATACAAGGCAGGGCATTGTCTTTTTTATGCCTTTATGTGTCTGGAATATTTTCCCATTAATGTAGAAAAGAATAAGAACAGTGGTTTTAAAAAACAAAGATGAGAGTTCTTTTGAGGCAACACATTTGATTTTATGGCTGACTGTCATAAAAGATAACAGCAACAAAAATAAAAGGAGCCTTGCAGAACTGATGCTTTTGGGGGCAAGAAAATTCCATTGTTACAGGGCAGGAAGTTCAATAGCATCAATAATTGTTAGAGCAATTCGTGCACATTTTCCAAATTACTGTACCTCTGAAAATGACTATGGCAAAAAATTGTTTTTACAGTGAGGATGGCAAAACACTGAACCAGGTTGCACAGAGAGGTGATGGATGGGGCTCTGAGCAACTTGACTAGTTGAAGATGTCTCTGATTACTGCAGGGCATATGTATTAAATGACCTTAAAGGTCCCTTCAAACCCACACTATTCTGTGATTCTGTGATTCTGTGATTTTATTTTGCGTGTGGACTTTTATGGAGAAATATACTCCAAGACGCACACATCAGTTCTGCGGTGGTGGTAGAATTGTAAATGTACAGAAAATCAGTCTCTTGCACCCCTTTGTCCAGAGGGATTAAATGCTGCTATATCAAACCCCACATCCCAGTGATGTACAAGAGAAAAGCAGAAAAAGATCTGGAGGGTTTTTTTGTCTTTTCAGTTTGGATATGCATTGTAATATTTTCTCCTTGACTATTAAGGTGAAATGGTCTATAAACCCCCTCTTACCCTCTGCAATGCCAGGGACATGTTCTTCTCTGTCCTTCAAGCAAGGAGAAAACATTTGTGATTCTTTAAGTGCTAATTAAATAGACATATTGGGCAATTCAGCCAGTGTTATTGTTTACCTACATTTTCTGTCGTCTTTTGCTGGGATACATAGAGAGAGGAGGGCTTGGGGAGTTTGCTGATGACCCCCTCCTTTTGTCTGATTAAGAGTTTATCAAACTGCACTTGGAATGGACAAATATGCACTTCTTTTCAGAGAGAAACCTGATGTCTTTTTTTCAGTTTCTTTACATAGCCACCACTAAGATTTTGACGCTTACCTCCCACCATTACCTTTCCCAATTATAAAAGGATTTTTGGGTGACTTGCAGATTCAACGAAAGAAGACCAAGCTTTTGACGTAGGGTCAGCATTGATCTGGCAAATAGGAGTTTGTTACCTTAAGCAATGAGTTTGGCAGCCTGTCGAGGGAGTAGATACCCAGCTAGCTAAGTCTTTAAGAGATCACCCTCTCAACAGAAAGATCAAGGATTGACATTTGCCCTTTTGCCTTTAAAACAGCTCTTCCAAGATCCTGCAAAAAAGACAGCAGTGGGGAAACCTTCACAGTCACTGTGCTCTTCTGGCACCGTGTAGAGAGGCAGGAAGATCACTTCCTGCTCAAAATGCTCTGTCGCTTCATCTTCCTCTCTGTGTGTACATCTCAAGAAAACCATTTATTTTGGTGTTTGTCACACCACATATTAGAAGGCTGCATTGCCCTAATGGCAAAAGTCACTGTTTATGCTGGGACTTAGGATTCTACAGCAAAGGTCATGATTCAGCCTCTCATTTTGAGACGTTGCATTCATTTGTCTTAGTATTTTTTATAAAAAAGAAAAGTCATTATTTCTTAGTATTGCATGTGTTTGGATAACAATGTTGAGGAACTTAATTTGGCAGCCCAAATACAAAATTCCAGTGCCCCCAGTTCCCATGTGAGAACAGTTCAAGGAGAGATGTGGAGGCATAATGTTTTAATGTTTTACTTCTTTCTTTTACGCCTAGATCTTCCTTTCCTTACAGCTATTTTCTTGCTCTGCACATCTTTTTGACTTAATCTCGTTTTGCTTCTTGTCATACTGTAGCCTCCTAATTCTTTGTATTATTTTTGAAGAATCCAAAAGATAAGGAAAAAGCTGTTTTTCCGAGCAAATGTAGCCAGTGTCCCTATTAACTTCACTAAACATATAACAGGTGATGCTGAATGCTGCAGTTAGACTTAGCCTGCAGTATTTTGATTCTCTGGGGTAGAATACCTTGGGGTTATGTTAGTAAGGGCAGCCACACATCATAAATAAGGATTGCTTTCATTCCACCATTGTCAGAAGTCATTTTATTTTCCGTTTATCATTCGATCAAATCCATTACAGACATCGAGCCCCCATATACAAAATAATTATTTCTCAGCAACATATTGCCGGCTTTTAGCTCTGCTCCTTCAATACTCTGCCCTAATCCAGCTCATTTCAAGGAAATTTAAAAATGTGTCTGAGTATCTCTTCCCAAATGCTCCTATTAATGGTTTTGAGTTGTGGGTTAGAATTGATACTACAATCTGTTTTCTTCCATAATTTGAAGTCTGTTCCTTCTTTGGAAGGTTGTTGGAAGTGAAACATGCTTATGTATGTACGGTCTGAAAGGCTGTAGGTGGTGCAGAAAGAAGCACATAATTCTGTTTCTCCAAAGAACTGGAACTGTCTGGGGAAATACAGCCTCTTTACTTCCATAAAATATATGAAGAAACCCATGGGTTTTCTCCTACTTGAAATTTAATTTGCAGACATTTTTTGCTGTCACTTGAGCCATCTTCTTTCTGCCTGTCAGTCCCTCAGGCGTGATAGGGAGCTCTCCTGGGGAAGAGGACCCCTGTGCCCATCACTGCTGCAAGAGTTCTCTCTTCTTGCAGGTTGCATCTTCAAAATCAGCTGCTGGGAACGTGGTTTACCCTCACCCAGATCAAGGGAGTACTCAAAAACAAAGCTGCTGCAGGCAATGTTTTCAAGCACACACAAGTTTGCACTCTTATCTTGAGTAATTAGTATATTTGGATCGAAAAAACAGCCATTTTGGAAGCATCAGAAGAAACACAGAGAGGCAGAGAATCACCATTTTCTAGGATATACATTTAAAATAGTGGGGGTTTTGTTGAAGTGAGTGGAGAAATTGCTACGGTCAGGACTTTACTTGAAGAAGGGAAATCAACTTTTGTAAACAGAACAAGACCACTGGACCCGATATTTGCTTCTGGAAGCAAATCTTATAGGCAATACCAGGCCACTCCCCAAGCCCAGGGAAATTACTTTTTTGTTTAAAGGCCTGCAAAAGACTTGAAGGTTGTTGACTTTAGACTCGACTGAGTATAGGATTCACTTACAATACTTTCATTAACGTATCATTAATATCTTATTTAATCAAACTGTTATATTGTGGGGGTTTTGTCCCTCTAATCCTTTGTGGAAGGCTGCTTCCAGCTCTTAGACCTAGACACCTTCGTGTTGTGCTCATAGCTATTGAGACCTGCCAGTCCTGCTGCTGCTGCTGCCCTTTCCAGCAGCTTTTTCCCTGTGGTGGAGTGTGCCCAGCCACCTTTGTAGGCAGCAGCAGTGGACCTCGGGAACCCTCTGCCCTCCTGGTTCTAAGCTGTCTGGGGCAGATTCTCCCAGCCTTGCTCTATCCTTCAGGGTACTCAGGCATGCTAACAGGGGCCCAGAGGGAGCTCCTCCTCTGCAAGTTAATCCCTCTCATGCTCCTCCTCTGAGTAATGATGGGCCCATGGGAAGGGTCATTTTCCCATTCCAGATTTTCTGTATATTCACCATGTATCTGTGCAAATCACTCAGTGTCTCTGTTATTTACCTCTGCAAAGTGCTTTGGGACCAAAAGATAAAAGCTTTAGGATATTTATTCATTTCTTATTGCAGCATTAACTTCCTATCTGCAACTGTTTGCCTAATTGTCCTGGAGGTTTCCTGTGGGCTTCTAGAAAAACAAATCTGAGACAGGAAATAAAGTTATTTAAAATAATTAGAAGAGGAATACAGATGCCTAGTGCATTCATCTGAAGCATTTGAGGACATCCCCCTGAATATTTCCGGCCTACATCTTATCTCCTCCAAGTTTTTCCTTCTTTAAACCCTTTGTTACAGACTCATAATCCCATTAATTCCCCAAAGGATGTCTTCTGACATCAGTCCACCCACCATAGCTTCCGGCTAGCCACAACTTTGCACAGCAATGCTTTCTTTTGCTGTCCATGTCCCCTGGCTCTTTTTGAGCCCTTTGTGTGGGATCTGGAGCCCCTGTGGCGAGGGTGGTCTGATGCCTGAAAGGTTCATAAATGTGGTCTCGATTTGGAAGTGAGTCCCAAAGCTCAGTCTCCATCCTGCACCCACGGGTCTAAATGGAAAACAGCTGTTTCTTGGATACAGCAATGGCAGAAAAGAAGAGCATGGTGGAAAAGAAGAGCACAGCCAAGGACTTGTGTGCTGTCAAACAAAACTGCTGCATTCCAGTAGCACCCTCACAGGAGCAGTTGCATCTTGTAAGTGTAGTTTTTTCGGTTAATTAAATATGAGAATGAGTAGGACCAGTAGATCTGTAGTTTCTTTGCAAAAATACCTGAAAATACTCAGGGAAATGGAAGGTCAGAATTATACCTTACTTTTTCTTCTATGCAAACAAGTTATAGTCTGATGCAGCCAGATGATCTGGCTGTAGTCTAACACTGTTTAGAGACATTGGGGTCTTAGTGGCTGTGCTAAACATTTAAGTGTTTCCAGATTCCCTTGATGTCTGTCTAAGCTTGCGTCTCAGTTACCTGATTGTTCTATGTTTTCCTCTATTAGCTCACTAGGCAGAGAAATCATTGTCTGAAGAAGCATTCCTATGCCTTAAAACTACATTGGATAAATCCTTTCCTTTTTTTTTTTGAGGGTTGGGCTTTTTTTGGTTTTTTTTGGGGGGGGGGGGGGGTTTGTTTTGTTTGTTTTTGTTTGGTTTTTTTTGTTGTTGTTGTTGTTGTTGTTTTTTTTGGTTAGGTTTTTTTTAGGAAAATAAAATGTATTTATATGGAGCAAAGCTTTGCACATAGATCAAATTTAGCACAGTTTTTTTAGCTATGCAGGTAGGGTGCCAAATCATTGCTAACATTGAAGGGAAAGAGGGGTGCCTGTCACATGCAGCTCTGACCCGTACAGGATCTAATTTTGTGCTGTCTTTACAGGTTCACTGCCTGTATTCATTTTGTCATTTCCATGCATTCCCAATTTGTACATAAATGAGCAGCATGATGTGGTAAGTACCAGCAGAGCTGCCATTCACCTGCAAGGTTACATACAGATCTTTCTCCTCAGGTTTTGTTGAAACGCCTTTCACAATTCCTCATAACTTCTCATCCCCTTCATATTTTGATTGTAAGAGTAGAAAGTGAGTCTTTTGTCAGACTCTTCTATATCTCTTCTACCCTCTGAATACAAATCTTTAGGCCCTTGCAGCCTCTTCTATTTTTTGCTCCCAGGTTTTGATTCAGAGACGATCTCGGCTAGTTGATTGCAGTTTTTGGGTTCCCAGTGACTTGCATAATTATGTTTTTGTAATGAGTGCTGATGCTGCACCTGGGTTGGTTGCTGCGCCCTCCTCTGAAGAGGAGTAAGGACTGCCAGCCCTGAGGGACAGCAATGCCCAAAAATGGATCAGGTTCACTTTGGGGGTTAGGTTTAGTGCTTTTGTTTTTCAACTAAGGTGGAAACCAGTAGTGGAATTCAGAGTGGTGGGTACCTAGAAGAAAATGAGTAAAAGGAGGCATCTAGACTTACAGGGATATTTTGATGGCATTTACTTACATAATTTAAAGGGTCTGTTTTTCATGTCAAAGTCACATGGATCTGAAGAGGAACTTGCTTGCATCCCTGGTGCTCCCCTGTGGCTGACGAGTATCATAAACTGCGCTGTAGCCAGAAACATGTACACACCAAAGGCCTTCCGTGACCACCAGGCTGCATTTTTGCACGCCTTCCTGCCATGATTCCTTTGTTCGCTACAAACTAAGAAAAACCTCCTGGTGTTCAGGAGCTGGTGTTTTGACTGCTGCCCTGGCACAAACCTGAAAACATGCTGGGTGGGGGAGCAGACAGTAAATTCCCAGAGCTTCATCTCTGTCTGGAGAAAGTCACTTCACTTGACAGCGCACTGGACAAAGCTGCTTTGAAAGCAGCTGCTAGCCTTTTTCTTCTTTTCTTTTTAGTTTTCCTTTTTTGTTTTTTTTTTCAAGATACCCAGGTCAGCTGTGAAATGGCATCCCCTGCATACAGAACAACAATGGCAAAAATGATGGGGGTCTTAAACTTCTCCCCCAACCTGCTGTTTCTGCACATTGCAGACTAAAAAAGTAGGAAAACAACTGCTGAGGAGGCTCCCGAGTGACCCCTTGTGTCACATTGAGACTGTCCTTGTTCCCACAATAGCTGTACCAGCCACTGAACTGTGTCATCGCATCAAGCTCACAGAAATAAGGCATTTTCATGTTGTCTCTGCTTCTCGAAACCATGTAGAGTGGATGTGGTACATACATACATGTGCAGATACATATTTTATATCTATAACATGTATAAGTTGGTACGTCAGTAAAATAAACAACTTGATGTATATTTTTATATATAAATTTACACACAAACCCATTTATTGTTCATTTCCCTGCCCCCCATCCACTATGCAAAGGGAACGTAAACATGCTGTTTAAAATTCAGATGTTCTCCGTTGGCTTCCCAGATGTTTGAAGTTCAATAGATTTCTTTTTTTTTTTGTTGATTTTTTTTCATAATTTCCTCTGCTTCTTCTTGTGAAGTGCTAAAGAACCATTATTTCTTTTTGCCTGCCCATTGAGATTCATCTGTAGGCTCTAAACTGCCTCAAAAGTGCTTCAATTTTGCATGAGCGCTAAGCTGGGGACTGGGAAGCATTACCCACTGCTGAAGGCCCAGATCATTAAAAAGAGCATGTAAATCCTCTGAACCAGAAATAAAAAGTGCACAGATTTTCTTTGTGAAGTCTCAACTGCTGCTTTAAGTAAAACACGAACCATTGGCATGTATTTTTCCTGGCCCTTGAAAAAAACTAAACCAACATCTTTTCTCAGCTGCGTGTTCCCCAATCAAAAGAAGGCAAGATTGGGCTATGACCCCAAAGCTGGAGCTACTAAGAGCTCATACTCATCTTTTCTCTGTGGACAACCTCCCTGTAATCAGCACCAACCAGGCAAAGAATTGTTTGGGTGTTGCCTCCTGGGGTTTCTTACTGTCAGGATGGCTTTTGGGTCAAGATGCTTCGAGTCACATTTGTTTCTGCTCCTAGACTTCAGCCTCTGTGAGTTCAGAAATTACAATGCCCATTGTTAAATGTAAGTATGTATTTGTAGGGAGGTTTTCTTTGGAGTCCTGCTACACTGGAGCTTATTGCTTTTGTTCCAGGAAAAAGGAGAAAAGAATGTGTCAACTGTAGGCACATATTGTTGTATGTGGAAGAGAGCAATGAATTTTGGAGCAATTTGTACATATTTGCAAAAACTGCTGTCAACCAGAAAATAGCCTTCATTAAGAAACAAAGGGGGAGGTGTTTTTCTTTTATCTCTGAATGGTTTATAGGCTGAGAACAAGCAATCCAATGCTGTTCTAAGGAATTAAACAGCAGTAGTTCAAGGGTGATGTAAAGCAATCAGCTGCCGAGGTTGGCCAGGGGAGGAGATAGCAGAGGGGCTATTTTATCTTCCCCAAGGGGACAAACCTACAGGGCTGTACTGCCTACTCCCACCATGCTGGCAGGGACCAGGACACACGGTTTGTTTTCCACCAGCATCCAAGAACTCTGTTTTGAAATTTCCCCTGCATCTTAATGCAACTTGGTCCTTCAGTTGTTAATGGGAAAAGAACAAAACTGCCATGTTTTCAGGGAAAGAAAACAAAACCCAAAGAGAATGCATGTGCTTTAATTCCAATTCAATGTAAAATCCCTCTGAAGACAGTCCTTTGTAATTTTTGGGTAAGTCAGTCAGACAAAAAATATTAGGGGAGCTGGGATTTTAGCTTAACTCAATACCATTAGGTAGTAATTAGATAACATAGGTAAGTCATGCAAACCAGTGCAAACTTGACATGGGTTTTAAAGCAATCTTCACTTTATTACTCTGTTGCCTTTACCTGTGTTAATTTGAGTTAAGAATGTATCTATTTCCTAAAGAGAAAGTTATGAAGAGACCAAAAATATCTGGAAGACTTTAAATTAAATATTTAAGTAATATTTTTGAAAAATTGTTTGTGATCTTCACACAGTTATTTCGTATTGCCAGCCAGCCTCAATTTACAGAAAAGCAATATATTGAGACAAAACCAGGTGTAGGCAGTCATGAAGGATTACTGGGTGTAAAAGCTGTTTACTCTTTTAAACTATCTCTGGATATCTATCTATCTGTCTTTTGTTAAGATTACAGGTAGTCCATATAGAAAATAAGCTATAGGCAAAGTGTGCCATTCTGCAATCATCTCAGTCCCATTATGGTGCACAGAATACATTTTTCTCAGCAAGAACTTTAATATTTGAAGCCGTTCTTCTTGTGCATAGCCTATTTATTCATTTTAAACATCAAATTCTATAGCTTAAGTACTCTGATATATTCGAGTGAAATAACTCTCTGACTGTGAGGGATCCATCTCTGCAAGAGGGTAAATAAATTTAAATTCCTGCATAGCACTGATTTTTTTTTTACCTTTGTAAAAAATTTACTTCACTAAGTAAAGCAAACAGACACAGGTTGTTTGTAGCACCTGTGATGAGCAATTAAATAAATGGGACAGGTCATTCCAGACTATCCAAAAGTAAAAAGATCATAATTCTTGGCTTTGGTGACTTACATTTTGCCATTAAAGGTAAAAGGACAAGGGACTGCATAAAAAGAAACCAATCTGTTTCCCTTTTATTAAATCTGTTTACAGTCATACCACTTTGACTTATGGTCTTGGCCACTTTCATGAGGCAAAAACTATGCTACTGTTTTTAGTTGGTTTTTTTTCTGTTGAGGCTTTGTTTGAAATCTTAAGGCAGATCAGGTATATGAGGAATATAATTTGATCCTACAGCAGCGTGTGTTTTATGGGTGTGCAGAGGAATCCCCCCACCCCAGAGGTGTTCTGTGGCTTGCTCCCCAAAGCCTCTTCTACATCAAACACAATCATGTCCCTGCCCTCTGTGGCCCACCAAGCAGTGGGAAGGGAGATTTGGGGTCTCATTCACTTGAGGGAACTCAGGCCTGTCTAGGCAGGGAGAGAACCAACAGCACTGAAAATTGCATTTGTGAGGATGCTCTGAAAACTGACTTCCCAAAACTGAATGTGTAAAGGGTTGCAAGTTACCTTTGTGAAAATGGGCTGTATTTCCATACTTACTTGCAGTGGCTGTGATACACCTACAATCTATTTGCAGGTATTACTGCAAGGTCTTTTTCCAGACCAGTAGGTCATACAGTTCCATTTCCTTGAGAAATGTATTCTTTGGCATATGTGATTACTAATTAATGAAATGCCTTTCGGGCAAATGAGAGCACAAAAGCACAGAAACTGTTTGAACTTCTACTCACAGAGAAAATAAACAAGGTATCCATGCAGTTTCTTAGAGTTTGTAAGTGCAGTTTAGTGTTGGGACTAAATAGTTCCTGTTTACTGTTCTGCCAGAGGATTCAAACACATACCAATGCAGCACTTTCACCAAAATTGCTCTATCGAAGTCCTGAGGAGTATTTTCACACGTCTTGGGTATTAACATGAAATGCCAAATAGTTATGACAGCCAAAATACATCAAAACAGTTTCTTGGCAGAGTGATGCCCAGTGAAGTGTAGAAAGTAACTCTGTGACCTAGACTGACTCCAGACTGAATAATTACGTTTGATTAATTGATAGTAATTTTCCATTTTCTGATGTTTATGGTGATCATTTATTGTCTTGTGCAGTTTTACATGGTCATAGAACCTTGAGAAATTTTTGTTTCCCTAGGAAGAAATTAGTCTGATCAGCAAATCTGTTTCCTTTAAAATCGTTGGGAAATTTGCCAATTACTTCAGTGGATGCAATATGGAACCCATGAGTTATAATTGCAGTTATCAATAATCTGCCATAATATCTACAATTACATTACATTTGCATACATTAAAAAAGATAACATTTGTGCCTCTGAAGACCAGACAATCTACCTCACAGTTTGTATAGCCAGCTAAGTTAAGCACTTGGGGACCGTGTGTATGAAATGTGTCTTTGCTTGATTGTGTTTCTAGGATACACAGTCCTAGGATACAGTTATGATAAAAGACCATGCATTTAAGGCATGATTCCCTCTTCACCCTTCCTTTTGCTCCATGAGGGGTAGTAACTTGGATTTTGAGGCACCATGAGCTAGTGCCTCTCCCCGTGCAGCTTACTGAGCTGCACACAGTATCAGTAGGCAGACTGAGCAAGGTTCCTTTCACCCTCTGCCTCTCTTTGCCCATTAATCCCACATAACATGCAAATACGGAAATAAGTAAAGTTCTGGTTCCTTCCTACCCCTTTTCAGAGCCCAAGTTGTATTAGTCCCAGAAATACATTTATTTTATTGAAATGAATGATTGAATAAGCTATGCTGGTAAGTAAGCAAAATTTTTACTTACGGACAACCCACTTAATTCACTGGACTGGGACATAATTACAGACCAATTATGACAAATGTCACGAGCCTTCTTTGTTGGTATCCTCCATCCTGAACTGGACAGAAAACTACTAGGGCAAAAGAATGTCTGAGACTGGTTGTTGTGCGCTGGTGACGGAGCCCCACACAGCCACTCAGTCCCCTGATGGGATGGGGCTGATAATCCAACAGGTGAAAGTGAGGGAACTTGTGGGTTGAGATAAAGGCAATTTAATAGGTAAACCAGAAACCGCACAAGCAAAGCAAAATAAAGAATTTATTCAACACTTGGTAGGCAGACAGGTGTTCCCAGGAAAGCATGGCTCCATCACAGGTGACTTGGCAGGACAAATACCACCACTCTGAACATCTTCCTTATTCTTCTCTCAGCTTTATATGCTGAGCATGTCGTCATATGGTCAGGGATACCCCTTTGGTCAGCTCTTTGTGGATTTATAGAAGGAACCTGTCAAGTGTTCTAGCTGCCCACATTGCTGTTATTTCCCTTCAGCTGTGTCAGTTATTGCATTGCTTGAAATAGGAAGATCCTGACTTCTTGTGAGTTGTTCCACCATCTAAGTGATTATTATGTAATTCTGGAAATGTGCAGCTTACTCAAGTGTTCCAAAAACTCCTACATTTATGTTGTGTATCTTCACCTGCTGTATAGCTTAGCTGTATGAAGAACTAGACTGAAAACTTCAGTGTATTTCTAAAGAACGTAAGGTAGAGGATTTACTCTCTGTGAGAAGATGACATTTTGTTACTTAGCACAGTGACAAAGTAGAATTGGCCAGTACCAGGTAGGTTATATGATGCATAAATTATTGCTAATCTCTTAGTCTATCTTGTACTAAGTATGTTTGGGCAAAATACAAGGACTCATTTTATAATGCAACTTCTAATTTTGCTCTCAGAGATTGTGCACTCACCTATCAAACAATTTGATAAACTGTTGCCTGAATAAGAGGTGCAGCACATCACATTGTTTGGAAATATTGAGACATGGGTTTTTCAGCTTTTTTCTCTTTTTTCCTTTTTTTTTCCTTTTTCATTCCTCTAGCTAATGTTCTTTGATATAGAAGCCGAAGCAGATCCAACAGAGATAAGATGAAGATCTCTGTTTGAAGTCATCATGCAAGGGTTTTCCTGCACTTGGTGCCCACGTGAGACAGACAAGCAATACACTCCTGAATGAAAGCAGAGAGAATGTGCCAGCTCCTCTGTGAAATCTGATGTACAGCAGTGTGTCAGCTGGTAACAAGGCAGTTACTATCTGAGATATCTCAGCAAACTGCAGTTTCTGCAATATGGCCTAGGAAGGGATTTTGTGTTACGGGTGATGTTGGAGTGTGCTAGCAGAAGGAGTGAGATTGCGAGTTGGTACAACAAGGGAAACATGTCCCTTTGTGCTTGCCCCAGGCTCTGAGGGTGGGTGCTTTTCAGCTGGTGAGGGGTTTCTCCTAAATCAGTGAGGCTGTTTGTGCAATAAGGTGCCAGCGGAAAATGCTGGGAAGCAGTAGTGGAATCAAAGCTCCAAGTTCTGGCCATGGATCCTTATATCCCAGATGATCTTGTGGCACCACCAACTGGTTTGATACATATTGAACTCTAGGAAAAACAGTTTACCTCAGAGATAAAGACATAATGACCTTTTTTGCTTGTAAGCAGGAAGGGGGAGAATTTATTAGCTATAGAAAGAAGGTGTGCATCTCTTTGGTCATGGCAAAACTCTTGATATTACTCAAAGACCGAATTACTTTGAATAACCTGACACGTCAGTATTTCACGGCTGTCCCAAAAGACATTACCTGGAGGAGCTTCTTATTTTGAATTAGAAAACATCTCAGGAGGTCAGAGATAAAAGTTCTTCTGGTGCATTCAGAGGGAGCAGCTATTTGTGCTATAGTTTTGTATCTTCCACAGACAATCAGAAAGTGACATTTGTGTCCTGAATGACTATATGACTATTTCATAATCATTATTAACAAGTATGGTCATTATGAGCCTGCTTGTTTTGGCCCTTGGGTAACAAAGTTCACTGCTCCATCAAGCTCTGTCATAATCAGCCTTATTATAAAAACATAATATTGTAACCTTCTAAAGCTCCCTGGGCTAGTGCAATAAAAACCGTGGGAATGAACTGAAGTAATCCTTAGGCTAACAGCAGTTGCACTGGGAAAATATAACAGTTTTTATCCATGTTATGTACATGCTTCCTCCCCACCCTCTTCATGCTCTTCTCACCAGGACAAAAGCTATCCCTCAGACCTCTCTTGGAGCCAAATCAGCTCATCAAAGCAGAATAAGTTTATAACACAGTATTCACTGCATATCAAATGCCCATGCACTGCTTTGATTTCCATTCTTTGGAGTGCTGTTGCCGTATTTTGAGTAGTTCATTTCAAGGAGAAGAGCTATTAAGTGCTTTTCCCAAAGTAGCTGATTATTCAATGGCTAAAGATGTCAAGGATAATGAAGTAAAAAGGGAGCTGGGGTGTGATAGTCTCTAACAAGGAAATGCATCTCATTAGAAGGCATTCCCACCAGAGGAGTCTGTGGTGTTACATGCCTTTACTCCTTTCTGCTGCTAGGTTTTTGCCCAAGTTTGGGATGCAGGCAGCATGCAGCCACAGTGACAGTGCACAACTGTGTGCAACCAGTAATTAATCGTTGGCTCCCTGAATGGAGCCTCTGTGAGGCTGGAGGCAAATCAAAGGGCTGGCCTGGTTTCCAGCGCTTGAGGAACACGCCACACAGTACAATTGGGAACATTCACATTATGAATATCCCCTTGTAAGCCGTGTGGCAGGAGGCTGAGGGTAGCTGGCCTCCACAGGCTCAAGTCTGTGCTCAGCAGAAGGACCTGCCCTTTGGTGTTTGGTGATGGGGACAAACTGTGCGTGCTCCGATGCAAGGATAATTCAGTTCAGTTTCCTGGCAATTCTGGAAAGAAAAAGAAAATCATCCTCACTACGCAGAAGATTTGTATATGAATTTATATATTCAAGGCTGTTTGCAAGAGTGTGTTTTTGAAGTGGCAGTTGTGTTCTCTATAGGCAGACACACATTAGAAATTTTTCGATACTTGGGCATCATCAGCAAAGACCAAATATGCTGAGAAAAGGTGTAAACACTCTCTCTCACCCCACCCAGTAATTAAGAGCAGTTTGACCAGGGAGTGATTTTGAAGCAGAGAAGGGGGTTGTGTCAGTATGAAACAAAGTAGTTGTCATTAGACGATCTACACATTTTGCCAGAGATCCTCACAGTGGTGTCTGAGACACCGCAAAATTTCCTTGCACTTAAAAGAAGCAAAACAGCTTCCCCAGAGAGAGCACTGTGTGGGAAATGTGGGCAAATCTCAGTCTGCTTGGAAAGATGGCAAGTGGGTCACTGTCCTCCTGGGTGCAACTGTGGGTTTGGGGGAGGGTTGTGCTGAGATGGGTTACAGAGGGCAGGGCTGGAGAGACTGTCAGGCACTGAATTGTGTTTCACTGTGTTATAAAAACCCTTTAAAAATATCCCAATATCTGCAGCATGTATGACAGTAGTAGTGCCCGTCTTGCAGCTCTCAATAACCATACTGCAGCACATCTGCTCTTCATTATGAAGTATCAGGATATTTTCTGCAGTCCTAAAATCCATTTTCCTGGGCAGTTCAATGTCACACTGAACAGGACTCCTCCCTGTGCTGTGTCTGTCTGGCAAAAAGAGATGAAGTACAAAAGGGCTAAGGAAATAGTAAAAATTGAGTGATTATGTGGTTTTATGATATATCAAAATAAAACTGGTCTGGAATGTCCCTTGAGGTAAATTGTCCTAGAGGTGTGGTATAATTTATATTAGCTGAGGTGCTGTTCCTCCAATTTGTCTAAAGTGCATATTCTATGTGATACAAGTCACAATCTCAGCAATTAGTTTCTCACTTACCCACATCTCTCATTATGCAGATAAAGTGGGAGTTTCTTTCCGTTCCCATCCTTATGACAGTGTGTTGCAGAGAGCTGTAAGGTCTCCCAGCAACTTTGCAAGCAGACTTCTGTAACTACACTCTTTTTGTGTCCATCAGTAAGCCCGACGCTGACCAGTGTTCCTTGCCCCGACAGGTCTGATTGTCCGGGAGGTCAGCATCGAGATTTCCCGCCAGCAAGTGGAGGAGCTGTTTGGGCCGGAGGATTACTGGTGCCAGTGCGTTGCCTGGAGCTCCGCGGGCACCACCAAGAGCCGCAAAGCCTACGTCCGCATCGCGTGTGAGTGCTCGCGTGTGCAGCTGGGGGTGATGGTGTTCAGGGGAGGAGAAGTGCATGCCATACCAGGGAGATGTTTCATTTCCAACTACTTAGGATCTGTATTTTGTCCAGTTATTGATCCACACTGAAACTGAGGCCTTCAGAAATAATCACAAGTTTCAGTTTATTCTCTTCTTAAGAGCTAAATCTCTTTTTTTTCCTATGTGTGACATCAAAACCAGTATTTATTGAGTAGAGCAGTTTTATGTTCCAATAAAAGTGCCTGAAGCTAATGAGTAGCAACCTTAACAAAGCAAGCTATGGAAAGAGGTGGTAACTGTTCTTTTCACAGAACCACAGAATGATTGAGTCTGGGAGGCACCTTTGCAAGTCATCTGATCCAACCCTTGGCTCAAGCAAGGCCACTTAGACCCAGTTACCTATGACCATCTCCAAATGCATTTTGAATATCTCCAACAAAGGAGACCCCACCACCTCTCTGGGCCACCTATGCCAGTGCTCTGTCACCCTCACAATGAGATAGTTTTGCCTGATGTTCAAAGTGAACTTTGTGTTTCATCTTCTTTCCATTGCCTCTGGAAAGAGCCTGGCTATGTATTTGTTGCACTCTCCCATTTGCTGTTTATACACATAGATGGGATCCCTCTGAGCCTTCCTTCCAGAATAAACAGTCCCAGTTCTCTTGGCTTTTTCTTGTAGGAGAGATGCTGCTGTCATCTTTGTGGCCCTTTGCTGGACTGCTTCCAGTATGTTCATGTGTCTCTTATACTGGGGACCTCAGATCTGGTCCCAGCACTCCAGGTGTGACCTCACAAGGGCTGAGTGGAGGGACAGGATCAGCTCCCTCACCTGTCATCCATACTTTTTTTCTAACACAGCCCAGGACAGTATTAGCTGTATTTACTAACATTTGCCACATTTCTGACTCATTATCAGCTTGGTGTCCACCAGAACACCCAGGGTTTTTTTCTGTAAAGCTCAAAATACTTATCACTGCAGTCAGACAATAAAGCTGCTGTTCCTTAGCAAAGAAAAAAGTGTGTGTTTAGCACATCATGTGATCAGATTGGTAATATGAGTCTGAAAGTGGTCATCTCTAGTATTTCATCATTGTTATTCATGGCTACTAACCTCAGTATTTATTTGGAGCCATTCCCAGCTTAGACCCCAAGAACACAGGGCAACTGGTTCCCTGAAAACAGATCTTCATTTGACTGTACAAATATTTAACATTCATTAATTTTCAAAGAGGTGCTTTTCTTTGTAATAGAGTAGTCACACTGGGGACTCCCATTTCTCTTTCACATGATGAAATACTGTTCTGTATAATAGGAACAAAATATATCATCTAGAATTGCCTTTCTTCCACTGCTTTCACCTCAGCAAAAACACATTTTGTGAGAAAAGGTCATTGGAAGCTGGATTTGCAGCATACTTATATTTCTTGCACTGTGCCTAACAATTTATAATGGGATAAAAGAATTCTTCCAGCCAAATAAACCTTTTCACAGGCACATTAGAGGAAGTACTCTATGTCATTATAACTCTCCATTAAGGGCTTCATTCTCCTTCTGTTCTTGAGAAAGTACTCCTTAGTTAAATCCTCAAAGAGGAGGTACCTTCTGTATAAACATCCAGATACAAATCTCAGAGGTGCTATTTAAATACCCATTTTTGAATGCTTTTAGTCCAAGTAAAATAGGAAATTGGGACCTGTACTCTTGAGTGCAGGGCTGCCCTCGGAGAAGAATTTTGCCAGGGCTAAGGGGAATTAAAATTATTGTACAAGACAGTCTTCCTGCAAAAGCAGCAATGCCATTACATGTGTGCATATTGCTTTCCTGTGGCAGGAAGCTTTTCAAAACTTTGAGGGTTTTCCTTTTTTGTACTGAAACAAAAGAGTAATTTCAATTCTTTTTTTTATTCCAAGCAGTCAGCACTTCAGAGAGGCTTAGTGATGTTTGAACAGGTTTTTTAGATTATGACTCTGCAGTTAACTCATTCAGTAGATTTTCATGCCCTGCCAGGTAGCCCTTGACGGATGACCATTAAATTAACATAGTTTGGAAGTATTTTATGTATACTTAAGTGTATTTTACTTGATATTTAAGTAATTTTTTGTGTGCTGGCATACCTGTGCACCTAATTTCTATATAACACATAATCATTATGCATGAATGCAAGTTATTTTATATCAACTGACATTTCTTCTCTTGTGTCCACATTTGTATTAAAGGTGCTCATAATACAGAGTTTGCTTATTTTTCTTACTGTATTTTGAAAGAGGAACAATCAGTTCAGTGATTTTTCCAGAGTCTCAGTGCCTTTTTTTTTCCCCAGAAAACTCTAATTAAATAAACACCAGGGAGTTTTAGAGGCTTGTAACTCAAATGTGGCTTTGTATTTTACTGAAGTTTTTTTAACCTCTTGTCCCTGAATTTGGGGTTATTGAGCACCTGTGACACAGGCAAGTTACTTAGAGTGCTTGGGATTAAGGGTTGAAGTATTAGTCCTTCAATCTGTGGGTTTTAAACCAGCAGCAAAAGCATATTCTCTGCAAAATTGTCCATGCACAGATTTCTATAAATTTCTCAGGTAATTCTGACCAACTTTTTGGGAACTCAGGAAGATGATGTGGGGAATATGCCTTATTTTCTGATATCATTTGGTCTGCAAGATCACTGTTTTAAAGTCAGTGTTTTGAACTCAGTTACACCAACACTCATCTGTATTCACAACTTTGACTTCGTAAGACTGAATCTGCACTGGCAATCTAATTGTTGTGTCAGAATAAACTTTCAACACAGCTGGTTAAGTATTCTGATGGTTACACAGTGTGCCACGAGGCTGGGATACAATGAAGGTTCTATGCAGTATTTATTAATCCAGGCAGTCAAGGATGTCCAAATGTTAAGAGGGACAGAAGAGTCCATCTCTCCACATCAGTCTGTAGCTGTAGCTGCTTATTTGTCACCAGTGCAGTCTTCTCTTTTAATTGGCACAAGAGTGAGCACTGATACCTTTAGGAAAGGTGAGGGGCCAATGGAGCATGTGAACTGCTTAAGTGGAATTATTTATCTTAATATCTGAACCTGGTGATTTTATCTTGACAGGTGCAACTGTAGCATAACTGGCCGTATCTAGCACATTAGGAAAAGCTTCTCCCCTCTTTCTCTCCTCATCTCCCTCTCCTTTCTCTCTCTCTCTCTGTCCCTCTTTCTCCCTCTCCCTGTTCATCTCCTTCTCCTTTTCTCCTTCTCCCCTTTCTCTTTTCTCCCTTATGCCCTTATGTCTTGTTCTGGAATTATTGTGTCCTCTCAAGGGCTGGAGCTGCACTCCATTAAAACAAACAAACAGAAAAATAGCACCCAGCATCACTGTTCACTGAGCGTGTAATAGAATTAAATGAAAAGTAATTTGAAAGTGTGAAAAATGTGCATCCTGGAAAAGCAGCTTGTGTTTGTTTAATACAGGGTCAGGCATGTGTCAGAAAGTACATAGCAACCTGGTCAATGAAAATTCTCTGTGAAAATCAATTGCAACATTGCTTTGACCAAGAGCTTCAGTTATTCAGGAAAGGAGTGATCTATAAGTATGGACTAAAGATGCTGCTGGTTTTCAAAGGTTGCCCATGCTGGCAATAGAGACAGGAAAAGAATGTGAGTTTAAAGACAACATTCCAGCTTCCCTAAGTGTTCAGGGCATTTAACAGCAAATCACTGTTGCTCTCCTGGATCCGAGTATGCTGGGAGATTACTCCCTTCTGTGCAGGCTATTTCTGCAAAGGCATGTTTTTCTATTTCATGGAATTCATGATCCAGGGGCATTGGTCTCCCCATGAGAGCAGAGCTGAGCATTTCATCCTCTTAAACTGGTAGATTTGTTGAGATTAATTTTCGCTTTGCCATTTTAGATATATCAGAAACCAACAAAGTAGTGACACCTAATGTATGTATCTTGGCGGAGCTGGAAAGGTCCAGTAAATTTTCTGAGATATTTGCCTAGGAATGTGCTAAAACACTTTCCTATTTATTCGCACATTTCTGACTTATTCTAGGCAAATCCTATGAGGAGTCTTAGAAGTCACTAATATATTTTGATACAGTTTTCCTGCTCAATTAAATAATTTTTCTGTTGTGGAGGGAGGGAGATAAAAGGGGGATTGGGCAGCTTTACCTTTGGCTGTGAAAAATGCAACCGAATATAAAGTTTTAATGTGAATTTTCTGTAACGGAGTTGATGTCATTGAGCAGATAAAACCTAACAGGGAAAAATTCCTGTTAAAAAAATGAATGAGAGCTGAGCCTGTGCAACCAAAAGTAGCATTAAACCCACTGGAAAATACATCTGATAAAGACTAAACAATAGCTGCAGGATTTGACCTAATTTTTAGATCAGATAATAAAGAGGTGGCTAAGACAAATTGCTTTGAGCCCCTGTGCATAGAGCAACCTCCCTTTTCATTTGCACCACTTTGGTGTTGCTGTAGCTTCTCTGACTTCATGATGTTAACCCATGCTCTCCTTGAGAAAATACAGTAAAAATTCAAGCCCTAAATCTGCTCCCAGGTTTTGGATTTGTTGAATATCTATGAGAATATAGAAGTTTCTTCTGTAATTTCTATTACCTGATCTTTTTTTTGGTGTAATGGATGTGAATAGTTTTTTTTTTTCTTTTCCTTTTTTCGTTATCTTAAAATCAGAATTTAAAAAACAAGAAAAAAGATTTTTAAAAGCCCTGATGTAGTAAGGAACTGTGCTTGTTAATCTTTTTTATAATTTTGTACTAGTTTCCAATGTACTTATCTGAAAGCCTTTATTCTCCCAGATTTTTTTTCAAAGGCATGAAGTTAATAAATGCATGTCAGATACTCTATACTGATAAATGCAGTACAGAAAAATAGATTGGTTCATCTGATGGTTTATCTCTGCTTACAAGGGATATGCCATTATGCAAAGAAGCAGATATGAAAAACAATCACATATTCTTTACTGATACTTGGTTATCTCACCTTTTAGTCCTCCATCGCACATGTCTGCAATGCCTTTCTTCCCTCTCTTCACACACCTGATCCAAGCAGAGCTGTGAGGCCATGTTCTGCAGCCACAAAAGCATTAGAGCCCTTTGCAGTAGGTACAAAGTTGGGTGGATGTTGAGCTCTGTTGAGCAGAGGGAGCTAGAAAGGACAACACTTGAAAATTTTAATAGGAAGATACATCCAGGATATCCAGTATTAAAAAAAAAAATCGTAAAAATGTGGTTTGTGTGCTTTGGTAAGTGTGTATGTGAGTTAACAGAGATAGGACCTTAATTCCTTCCTTCCTTGTGTACCATTTAAGTTGCTACTAATCGATATGTGCTGCTTGTAGTTAATAAAGGGATGTCTGATGCACGTGGTCTTGAGCTGAGATTACTGAAGAGCAGCAGATTACAGAAAGGGCAGCAGAGAGGTTAACTGTGCATTTAGCGTATTCAATCCTACCTACCACTCTGCTTGTGCTCCTGATGAGCACGTTCCTGTACCACTTCCCAAGATAACAGGCATGACCACTCCCAAATTTAAGAATGCAGTTGCAACAGTAATAAATACAAATTACATTGCATTGTATTGAAGAGCCAAGACTCCATAAATTAAGGTGGACTTGATGTTAGCATTGCTTAAAAAACAAAAGGAAACTCATTTACTGAATTTACATTAATTTAATCCCTCTGTAGGCGCCTTGGGAATATCCTACCTACACTGTCATGCCTAAGAAATTATCATCTTTAAGTAGAGTCTGCTTGGGACCATAATGCTGATGGATCCAGACAGGAGGTTAACAAAATTTTGCTTGTATTTTAGTAGTGACCAGACAGCTGTGTGTTAGGTTAGTGCATCAGAAGAGCAATAGCAAATACCACTTATATAAAAAGTTTTCCGTTTTAGTGTTTCAGTGTCTTGTAAATTCAATTCTACGTATGAATTGTAATGTACACCTGATGTTTCTAATGTCTGTCTTTAGTACCTTTATCACATCTGTCATGTAAAAAGTCACCTATTGAGGTTAGATCATTTGAAAATTACATTTAGATTTGGAAAACAAGAACTTAGATGTCTGTCTCCAAGTAAAATAATGAATAGAATTAAGTTTATAAGCTGGTTTTCAGGTTAAGCTTACACCAAAGTATTGAGCTATCAAATGAAAATAGAAGAGGAGGAGAACAGTGTAATCAGTGTACACCTGGGAACCCATCTGCTCAGTGAATTCTTGGTAAAGTTTGTTTGCTTGTATTTTTTACAGTTGTTTCAATACCAAATGTGTTGAGTGGGTCATTCTTTGTTATAAGCACAGCCCTCAAGGAAGCTGTGTTGCAAAAGGATGTTTATTCTTACGAGCGCCTGGCTGAATTAGCTTTGAGCTAAAGAGAGGAGGGGGAAAGAATGGCTTTTTTGCAGATCTGTAGGCAGTGAGTCTCTAGAAAGTCATCAGGCTATAGTGTTACCCGCAGCTGGTTGAAGATGCCATTGACAGAATGAGAGCTGGCCAGTCTGCACCTCCCATTTGTTCAGGCTAAAAATACGAAGGAAATAAAAGTGTAGAGAAGGTCCTGGGCTCACTCAAGTGCCTTGCAGATTGTAGCCTGGCAAGCAAACAGTGTTCCTCACCTCATTCTGTAGCTCAGGGCAGTGGATAGAGCAGCCTGCATCCCCAAAACACGGTGTGCACTTCCAAGAAGCTGCTGCAGTCCCCCTCAGCTGTTCGGCCGTGGAAGCTCATATAGGGTGTCAGCCTTACTGCCTGGGCCACCAGAGGGCTACAGACAGGCTCAGCCCAAGCCACGAGCTGCCAGGCATCTTTGGAAAGGTGGGAGTTCCACCATCCATGATGTTCCTCTCCAGACTGAGAAGGTGGCTGTGTCAGCCTCGTGGTACTGACAGACGTGAGACAGCCCCTCCAGAGAAGGAAAGAGTAGCACAGACTTGTGTATTGAGCATTAAGACAGAGTTTTGAGATGTTGACTTCCTCAGTCCTCAGCTCCAGCTGCTGATGCTTGGGCCAGCTGAGAGCACAGCCCTGTCCAGCTGCAGTCCCATTCCATGAGCAGCAGTGCTCTGGAGGAGGGCAGGAGGCTTTGTTCAACAGCCAGCATGCAGCTGATACAGCAGGGGACTCTGCAGGGCAAAACACCACACTTTAAAAAGCCATTGACAGAGGTTGCAGAGGGATCCCCTGGGTTACAGACTGATGACACTACTGTGACTGTCTCACTGGAAGTCTGGTTTGATCTAATTAATAACGGAGCAGGAACCACACAAGAACAAAATGGAAAAATGAGGGTTTTGTACCTAACCTTTCCATTGCTTGCCCACCAGTGTGATTGATCCCTGTCCAAAGGTCATAGACTCAGCTGTGAACAGAAAAGCAAGGCCAAAGTATGCCTGGCAGAGCATGATTTCTTACATTTAGATTTGCAACTCAGTCTTTAATGGCTTTTTTTGAAGCAAAAAGATGTCTCTTAACTCTATCCACATTGTGGAAAGTGATGGAAGAGGAAGAGACGAGTTCTACAGTATTAGTCATGTTTCTCAAACTAAGATTCAGTCATCCAGGTTTGGGAATAAATACACTGAGATGTGTTTTCACAAGCATGTGGATTCTCTTTCACTTTGTAGAACATCAGTGGCATTTTACTACTATTTTCCCACAATTATTTTTCTGTTTGGGTGTTATTATTAGACCAGGTAAAATTAAAACAGAACTGAACCTTGCCTCTTGAGAACACACTCAAGGGAAGGAGGTAGACTTGAAATCTTGGTTACAAATCGTATATTGATCCTCTAATAGCAGCTAAAATTATACCAAGCCATATTCACTTTTTCTCTACTGTTTTAATAGTATTTTTTGTTTATGACATGTTTGGTTTTATATGGATGGCTGTGTATACTTACCTATATAAAGCAAGCTATCTTCTGTATAGAAATACATACTTTTTGTAGAGGTCTTTTCACATTCTTAAACCCTTGTTTCTCTGAAAGCACATACTGAACATATTTCTCTAAATGGCCATAGTTAATATGACAGTTGTATAGAAAAAAAATGTGTTTTTCTTTTCTTGTGCTCTTAAAGCTTGCTCATATTTTAGATTGTTTGTTATAGGAGAAAAGTTGACGTTGGTGTTACTAGAAAGAGCAGAGAGTCTTAAAGGTCTGCCAAGGGCAGAAATCCATCTTTCCCTGACAGTAATGCTGCATTGTTCTCTTTGTCTGGTTTGCATCTAATTCCTGGCTGACAAGTGTCCGTTTTTCTTGCTCATTCATTAGTCACCCTTGCATTAGCACAGTGTTGAAGCACCTGGTCTGCCTCTTATCACATTTCTCAGAAATGATAAAAGATATCCTTATAGTTTTACCCACCCACACATCACAGTAAAACCCAGAACAACAAAGAGATAAAATATATTTGATTAAAAAAAAATAATGGGGTCATTCTTTGCTCCTTCTTAGAAGCTGACAGGTAGAAAAGGAAGTGGGGAAATGACATGACTTCCTGTATAATGTATTACCTTTGGCAGGCAAAAATGCAACTTCTGAGCGTTTTGTAAGATAAAAATGCATTAAACATATAATGAAGTAATTTAGCAGTGCATCAAAAATTAGATCTAATGCCAATCTGCCCAAAAAGCATAGTAATTCAGAAGTAAAGTTAACAATATGGTGTACACCAAGAGTCTGCTTTCCCATTACTTTATTTCAGTTTTATGCTTATGAAAATTCTCTCATTTCCATGCAGCTCTTATGCAGCCATATGTCCTTACCAGAAAGGGTTGTGCAGGAGTATTTCAGGAGTCTTGGAGGGAAGTCTCACCATAAGTATGCTGTAAACGTGCTGTAATATATGCCACAAGAGCCCCCTCTGAATTTACTAGGACTATACTTTAGTAAGGAAAACAGTCTGGCTCAAGGTGGTAGACCAGAATTTTAATTGCTGTCTTTGGTTTCTTTTATGAAGACAGCCTTGAAGGGAAGGTAGAGGTGGGGTAAAGGGCCTGGTGGGGGTGCAGGCTGTCACCTGAGCCTGGCAGTGACATCCCTACCTGCAGCTGGGTGAGATGTGTCAGAGAGCTGGTGAAAGACAGGATGGGCCCTTCAGCACCAGTGTTCACCCCAGCTCACTCCACTATGGAGAATATTACCTGCATAAGGAGAGGAAGAGTATTGCTAACACAGATAATATAGGATTATCCTACGTTACCAAACTAATAATGGAAAGAAAGTGCAGCTGCCTTTCTCTCGTGTCCCCGCTATGGAAGGCAAGGGTAGAGAAGGTGCTCTCTCAGCGCTTCAGTAACAGGGCTGCTGCCGACCCGAGGCTTTAATAATGCACACTGCCTCTTCACAGACAGAGAGGTCCTGATCCAAAATGGATCAAATATTTTATTGATTTGCTTTTCCAGGCATATTTTCTGAAGATTGTTAAAGCTTCTTCTTTTTCTCTTTTTGTAACTGGGATGTATTTTATTAGTCTATTACCATTCTCTGGGAAAATGAATCCCTTCCGTCCTCGCTCACAAGCAATTGTAACTTATATGACACTTTGAGAAATTGAAAAGTGTTATTGAAAATACGCTGCTTGGGAAAGATCCAAAGTCCCTCAGTACATTAGCAAGATCACCCACTCCCAGCTGACAGTGTGAGGTTTCCATGATGACTATAATTGTTAAATGGCAAAGGAAGCTGAGGATTGAAGAATTAGAAGGATGTCATTGTTATCCACGAAATCATAGCAAGGGCCATAGAGAAAAAGCAGTCATTTCAAAACCTAGTGCTGTCCAAGCAGGGTGTTTCGTGATAGTTACAGCAGGTGATGAAGATGTTTGTCCAGGCCCTCTGCTTCTTCATCAGTTAAAAACCCATCTTGTGTGTGTCACAACCAGCCAACCTTATGCTTGGTTAAGTCAACTAATCATAAGTGCCCTGCACTGTTGCCATCTGGAGCCATTTGTAGGTGACATGGCTGCAGTGGGAGCTGGTGGGATAAAGCTGTGAACACGTGGGAGGGAGCCAACAGGATATAAGATCTCCCAGTCTTGTAAATACACAATTATGTACCTTCCCCCCTGCTAAATTAGTATCATTTACTCAATAGTATCTAATGGGGCCTTTGAGAACATTACTGCCTATTATGTCAAAGGCCCTACTTAGTGTATTTTTAGTTTCTGGATCATTGAAATGCTTGAATCCAACTGTGCCATTAGAACATCCTCCCACAGCAAGGCCCTGTGGATGGGGGCAGCCAGGAGAGCCAGGGTCCCACAGAGTGCATCTCACCTGCAGCAGCACACTGCAGCTGTTCCCAGGAAAAAGGGGCTGTTCATGCCCACCAATTCCAGCTGTTGATAAAGCAGTTAAAGGGGGACCTTTTTACTGTTATTAGACATTTCTAAATTAGTGCTATTTTCTTTTGGTATGCACCAAAACTTGGCAATGTTTTTTAAAGGCAAATGCTTTATGGGAGAGGTGATTATTGTGCACGTGAGGCAATGCAGAACATCAGAGTTTTGTTAAATGTTTCAGGAAGGTAGTCAGGACAGTAAATCAACATGTCAAGAAAAATATTCAGATTATTACCTAATTTCCCTCTACCGTCTTCAGCCCTCTATATCTGAACACCTGAAAGTTATTATTAATATGCTATTTAATACTGTGCTTATATGCTTCTATTACTATTACAGTACCTTTCTCATTTTCCCTCAGCAGTGATATTAGAGCACAATAATTGTCTGCATTGTGTACGTGTGCATGCCTGCTAAATGCACTAAGGTGTACGTGATTTGGAGGTAATCCTTTTCTTCTGAAGATACCTGTGGAACTAGCAATAATATGATCTTACGGGTACTGCTAGCAATATAACCCCAGCTGTTTGGGGTTAAAGCAAACTGCGTTATCCTGACATTATGTGTGCCCAGGATACCTATCAAGCCCACAGGATGGGTGAAGAGCCTGGGCCAAAAGAAGAATGTAACTTCCCAGAAACCTACCAGCTCCTGAAAGAGCTGCTCATTTCCGTGTTTAACGTGCGGAACTACAGCAAGGCAAAACTCAGCATTTTTTCCTTGGAATTACTCCCACCCATGGGCACCTGAAGTGCTTAAGGTTTAACAGAGCCATAGAAGCTAAATGTCTGCTGGGCAGCCTGTCAGAGAGGGTGGGATGAAGCTGATGGTGCTGGAGCTGGCAATGCATTGAGAGCTCTGTACAGACATCAGAGACTTGCTGTGGTTGCTGTCACATGAACAAGCCTCTCTGGCTTGGGATGCTGACAGGCACAGCCTGGCAAAACTTGGCATGTCATCCTAAGGAATGGGCACGTCCAGATTTTTGCTCCTCCTCTTTCCCTTAAGTTATGTGGTGTTGTAGGGTGAAGCCCCCTTCAGCAACAACTGAGGTTGGAATGGTGGGGTTTGTAGTGAGGTAGCTGTGACAGTGGCATGTGCTTCCTTTTGACAGAAGGTAACCCCAAATAAGCGGAGAGCTGGAGAAAGAAATTTCTTACACTGCTGCAGTAAGATGTACCAAAGCTTTTCTTTTGGTGCCTTAAATTGTGGCCATATATCTTGTCCCATCCTTGGGGCTCTTAGTATCCCTGCCCTGTATGCCAGGGGGAGCAGGAATGCCACTGGTGAGAAAGCAGTGAAATGTGGGGCTGCTTCTATCATGCTGTGGTGCAAAGGAATGACTCAGATGCCCCAGTTTCACTGGGGAAATGCTTGGATGTCAGAAGTTTACCACAATATGAAGTTAAAATGAGCATCTCCAGCTATGACAGAGCTTTTTCTCCGTTTTCCATCTCTGCATTTGCCTGCCCCAGGTTTTGCCTTTTGGTAGTGCTGATGCAGTTCCTTGTGGGGTCAGCTCTTAAACAGGTCTTGGAGATGAAAAATAACTCTTTGCGTGTTTATTTGTGAACTGGTTCAATTCAGTGATCTGTTTTCCAGCCCAGTCACAGGTTATGGCTTCAAAATATAAAATATCTGGCTTTTAAATTGTTCCCATATGACTGTGTCTTGTTGCCAATATGACACGAGGATTTGTGCAACCTCACCGTGAGCTGATGTATGGAAATTGTTTGACTTCAGAACAAGAAGTAAAACAGAAATAATTGGGTTGTAAAGTTTTTGAAGTCAGGCCAGCTCTTTGATGTGACTTTGAGCATGGCTTCACATCCATTTGCAGAAGGAACCAGCAGCAGGGAGAGATATCCCCAGTAGCTACTGGGGCTGAATGCTCAGTTCTCCAAAGCCACCTTCTCCCTGGCACAGTGGAGAGGGTGCCAGTCCATCGTAGAAGCACAGAGATAGTGGATAGGAGGGAACTTCTCAAGTCCATTTTGCCATCAGTGCAAAGACATTACAGAAGAGTACAAAAAAGCCAGACTTTGCAGCTGTTCAGTACAATGAACTGGTCCCATCTTTGGAGGTGCATTTGATGCCCTGTCAATCTGTAACATTTATGTGGTGCTGTGGGGGAATCCAAGCATGGTCCAACTCCTCATAGTGGCTTTTTATTATCATTATTTTTATTATTACTGTATTATTATGAATAATAATAATAACAACTTAGTTCTATGGGGATAATGATAAGGTGTAGACAAATTAGCTAAAGCAGTAAATTGAAGGCTTATGAGCCAAAAGTACATTAAATCACAGCATGAGCACTTTCAACTATGAGTTTAGCTCAGTTTATATGCTGTAGTTTTACAGATTTATGTAATTTTCCGTAACTTTCTTTAGTACTTCACTGGTATAGTTTATCAAATGTAAATTATCTGGAGAAGGGACTTTTTTCACTTTTTGTTCTGTGTCTGGACATGGCCTTCCACAGGAAGCCTTGATTCCTCACTGGGTTCACATGCTGTACCACAATATAAGTTATAAATCCACTATGAAATCTTTGCTTAGTGTTGAAATGAAAGGAAAACATGACACAGACTCTCTTTAGTGTTTTATTTTACAAGGAGCAGAACTACTGCTTTCTCTGTCTCTTGCATTTATCCAGTGTGGCAATCAAATGTAATTTAAATGACCAGCTGATAATAATGTTAATGATTTTATTTTCTTCTCCCTCCTCAGATCTCCGGAAAACTTTTGAGCAGGAGCCCTTGGGGAAAGAAGTGTCCCTGGAGCAAGAGGTCCTACTCCAGTGCCGTCCCCCTGAAGGCATCCCAGTAGCTGAGGTGAGCAACAGCAGCAGTGTCTGGCACTGGGACATCCTAAGTAAGGCCTGGTGGGTGGCTAATGGTGCAGTGACTTACAGGAGGGCACGATGTATGGGTGGTAATGGAGAGCTGACTGACTGCTGCTCAAAGACAAGATTGATTGGGACCTGATTAATGCCTTTGCGTTGTGGTGCCTTGCTGGGCAGAGCTGCAGGTCGTTTGGTTTCAGTTTTTTCTTCCCTTTATAAAATCACAGCTATATCTGGCATCCAGAGGACATGTAGCTGGGGGAACGTATTAATACCAGCCTGCTATCTTTCCTTTTGCTTTAAAAAAAAATAAAATTTCACATATTCTTAGGGGCACCTTTCAGACATTATATAAAGATGTCTTAATTTTTAGTTTGCCAGATTATATTTCACTCACATGTGTATGTACTACCCTGCCAACTTGGCATGAGAGGATGTACCACGGTACAATACAGGCTCCCAGGTAAAGCAGCACGAGGTTTGGGAAAGTAGAGGATGTATCTGCCTAATGAGCCATTTTCAGGGACTTAGCTGTTTTTCCTACTGGCTTTTAAGCAAACCCAGAGTGGGTAGCCTGCCCTCCACCTGCAGGAGCCAGCCTGCCCTTCAGCAGGATCTGTGCTTGACAACAGCAGTGAGCAGCAGCTTCCCTGAGAGCAGCGGTGCCTCCAGCTTCAGACTCACAGCTCACGGAAGGGGGGTCCCTGAGTCACAGGGGGGCCTCTGAAATCCTAAATCCACTGCAGCTGTTAAGAGAAAAATTGATTGCTAATGACGGTAATTCCCCTATCTGAATTCTCTTCGGTTTTCCTCTACCACGCACAGAAGAAACTGTTGCCAGTTTGCATTAGGATAAGTCAGACTTTCATGGCTAAGTAGCAAAGTGGTTGTCACTCAGTGCTGATGGCTGATTTCTCAGGAGATGAAGCTTAAAGTGTTACCTCCCCATCTAACCCAAGTTCAGATTTAATCAGAATTGCAGAAATGTGTCCACAAACATCAGAAAGAATAATTAGTACAGAAGATTTTTCCCATTTTCTTGTGCCATAGGCTGTTTTCTTTCCCCATTAAGATCTCCAAAACTGTAAAGAGTGTTTAGGTCTGCCGAGCCAGCTTGCTGACAACTGTAATATTAATCGGTTGGGTTTCGTCAGACAATTAGCAGCAGGTTTTTATTTTCCTTTCTGATGTTTCTTTGCATCAAATCAACTTCTTGTTGTACCATGACAGGAGTTTTTGCACTGGGATATGTTGTTCAGGCAGTGCAGAATAGTACTGGGGAACGTCATTACCTTTGCTAGAAACAGAGATTAACCACGGGTAGGTTCGTTTTTATGCAGTGTTACAAGCACCTCTGGAATTTCAGCAGCCAGTCTGATTGTTCCCTCACAAAGGTCTGTTATACCCAGTCGCGTGGCTGAGACCCAAACAGCATAATTTAACATGATTTGTGGAAAGTGAGCTCTGAAAAAATCCTCTGTGATCTGCTGCCATAACAGTTGTGCTTTTTCCTGCCTTCCAGTATCCTGCTCACTCTGTCAATAGCTCTTCATGACGGTGCGTTGGCTGGCTCTGAATCTTATTTGTACCGTGGTCAGGGCAGACACCAATTAACACTTGGCAGGCTCAGAAATCTTATACTCCCTATCTGACATTCAAAAGAGCCATTCTCAGTGTGGGTTTTTTTCCTCTTCTGACTTTTGAAGTCAGAAAGAGATCAAACACCCAGATTGGACAGCCGCCTAATACAGCCTCTTTGTAGATTCTTTCCAACACTATTAAAAGAACAAAGACCTGAACACTAATGAATATGAATACCCTAATGTGACACTTTATTACAGCCACTTGCTGAAGCTAGTAAGATAAATTTAAA
>WEKY01037312.1:25866-160041 GCA_013390045.1 Picathartes gymnocephalus | reverse complement strand
AAAAAAAAGGAAAGATGAAAGATAACTCGGTGGGTTGAAGGATTACATGATTATTTTAATTTAAAGATGAATGAGTTCTTTGTCTAAGACTTCGTTTATTTGTTTGGAGAAGTTTCTGATATGGTGGTACAGGTAACTATCAGAAGGGCTTGGGAGAAGGCAGGCAGTAGACTGAGGCTGTTTTCCATCTTGTTGAAAGACTGCTTTGATTCCAAGTACAGTAGGGTAATGCATATGCTGCAGCTGTGAGCAGCATTTCCAAATGCTTTGGTGAGGATGTGCCTCAGACCCTTCACATTCTGGAAAGTGTGTTTTGTTTAGGTTTTTTTTTTGCTTACTCGCTTCTGAAGGAAGCACTGGATTTAACAACAAAAGAGATGAAGAAAAGCTTACACTGTGAAACTGTACAAAATGCACCTTCAGTGGTGCAGTGCTGGAGTCCACAGTCCCAACATCTTTTGCTTGCTTTTTCTCTTTGATTCTATTCTTCCCCTTCATTTTCTGTTGGGTGTTTGGTTTGTTTTTCTGCTTTTTTCTTGGTATTTCAAAGTGGTGAGAACAAGCAAGCTCAGGGATAAATTCTGTCCTCTTTTCAGTATCTGGGGAATTCAGTCTTATCATTCCCAGCATATTTAATTGCAATTAACTGTGTCAAGCTCTTATGGATCAATGCTAGAGCAGATCTTAGGACCTCTGAAAAGCTGAACCACGCAGCAGCATACAGCTTCTCCAGAGGGCAAGAAGGACAAAGACAGAGATGGGCAGGCAAAGCTTTTAAAGCAACACTTACCAGTCCCTCAGATTCACTAGCACATGACAAGCATTAAAGCAGGCTCAGGTCATGGACACTGGGAAAAAAAAAGAAAAAAAAAAGCCAAAATCCAAATCCAAACAGATGTGTTAAAATACACCAGCCTGAGGTCAAATCAAAGTACATCTTGTTCACTTGGGACGAAGTAAGGAAACGAGGATTTCCATGGTTTCTGGGAAAACCAGATCAGCTTCTCTGCCATCATGCATCCCTGCCCACCAGCCCCAACCAGCAAAGTGTCAGCTGCACTGTGGCCTCCCTCCCCGCTCCCAGGTTTATAGCCAATATCAAGCTGAACAAACCTACAGGTTCTGAACCACCCAGGTAAATGTTTGGGCTGCTCCAATGCATGGCCCAGGCAAGCAGCAGAAGGACCAGCACAAGTGCTGTTACACTGAGGTTTCCACACGTAGCTGAGGGGGGAAGGAGCAAACTCCCATATTCCCACTGTGACAAAAAGAGAAAAAAAATGAGTGGACATAAAAACAAACAGCACCCTGCCCAAGCTCTATGCTCCTTTGCCTTCTGCTTTTCCTCAGTGGGGAGAGGTAGGATAAGGTGGTGAGATCAGCAGTCTGACCTGCCAGCCTCATGCTCAGTGGAAATCAAACAGTTGCAGCTCCCCAGTATGAACAGAAACATCCATTTCAATTCCACTCTGCTCTCTGTGTGAGATTTTTTAAACCTAACCTGAGGAGGCAGGAAGGACCCCATTCTGTGACGCTCCAACAGTAATAGCTGAGTTGTTAGCAATTAACCCCTTAGCTCATTTAACTTGTTCTTTGAAAGACACCGGCATCATATTGCACATGATAAAATATAGTTAGAGACGCTGAGTCACATCAAATTACCTCATTTGGGTAGGTTATAGATCAAAACACAAATGAGATGTAAGATTGGTTAATATGCCATAAACTGTCAGATGAACTTTTGCATTGAAATGTATGATTTGTGGTGCCTTTAACAGAGGGGTAATTGCTTATTTAATTTTAATTGAGGTGTTTCACAGAGGAATTTAATTGCAGAACAGGGTGTAGCATACAGTTTGGTGACCTGGATGAGTTTAAAACTGGATGTGATATTTATCCACATTCATGGCTTTAATTAGAAACTAGAGCAGGGGGAAAAAGGATCACTGAGTAAAGAGATAGAGGAGGGTGTTTTGCTGAGTCAAGATGATTGTGACGCAAACTTTATTCAGCTGCTCTTGTGCAGGCAAAGGCTGGTAGAAGCTAGGGACTCCTCCAAATAGGCAGCTCCATCCAATTGATTATTACTATGACTGCCGTTTGTGTTGTTTCCTGATAGCCTCTTATGTTTTGCAGCAGTTATCCCTTAATTGGGAGTTCATGTGTGTGCATTTCCATGCAGGTGTGTGTCACTGACACAGTGTTTTATATTCACAGCAGGAAAGTGAGCTCTAAGAGAGACAAGCAGAGGAGTTTGTGGCCACAAATGCTAATTGCTGAGAAGTGACACTGTCCTTTGCATTGCCTTGTGACATACAGCAGAACTGCCTTTGGGTGTCAGTGGGAGGAAGAGTTGGGAGGGGGAGGCAGGTTTGTGTGCAGAAGGAGCACAGCCCAAAATAAATGAGGGCTGCTCATCCTTTGCTGTGGAGAGCCACTGGGTAAGGTCTGGCCATGCAGGCCTGTCCTTCTCCAAAAGTACAGGATAAAGCACCTGGCAATTGTCAGCACCTGGTCCCGTACATTTCTGTCCCTTTTTACATACTTTTTACCCCCCAGCCTACTGGTGGGTGTTTGAGTCACTCTTGCGACACATGAGACACAGGTTACAACCTCCTGCTTGAAGGACAGGTTTTCATTTGGGTTTGTGCTTTCCTGGGAAGGATGCTGACTACTAGATTATTAGATGGCCTTATTTTTAGATTTCCTACCAGTTCGTTTCCACAGTGCAGAAACCCATTCCAAAGTGCACAGGTCTTCTTGCATGACTGCTTTTTTTGAGAGCTGAATTTTCTATGGGATCTAGCCCTGTATTTTTCCTTTCTAATGCAGTTCCATTGTTGCCAATGTAAGTGGCGGCAGAGCGTGCTCCAAAGTGAATCCAGTTGCTGTATGATTCAGTTCAGGCAAGGATGATCTGTGAGACTGGGGAACAGTCAGACTTCTAGTTCCTCCATGAAATATTACAATGGGAGATTTTCTACAAGAGCACTGATATGAACTCTGCTAGCTTATCCTCTACAGCTTGCTTTCTGTGGCAAAGACAGCTCTGGGTTTCTGGTTTAGCTAACACAACCTACCTGTCCACATGCCCACATGGTGCCAAAAGTGCCAGTCAGCATGTGAGCTTTGAGCTTCCAGTTCAAGCTCCTCTTTTAGGTGGGAAAAGAAGCCCAGCAGCTTCTGATGGCCACATAGCAGATGCTGTGGTTTTCATTTAAAAATGTCATGATCTGTGTTTGAATTTGAGACTCTATGGAATAAAGTTCTCCATCTGCTGCTACCAGTCCACCTGAGAAGTTTATTCTGAGGCTTAACTTCCCAGTTGTGCATAAAGCAAAGCTGTAATGGGGCTGGAGACATCCAGCATCTGTACATACACCCTGCAAGCAGAAAGCTGGATATATGTGTAATTAAGGAAGTGTTTCCACAGCGGGAACAGCAATTCTCCTTAGTGGCAGCAGAAGCACAATAAGAACAACTGAACAAAATGCCATGCTGGTTTGCATTTGCTGTCTCATTCTCAGTATGTTTGCAGCCTCTCATAGCTGTAATTTCAGTCTCTTTGGAGATCTATTCTTTTTCCTTTTGCTTTCAATCTTAAATTTATATGAAATATCTTTCCAGTAAATAGTACATAGAGGACAGCATCCTCTTCAGCAGACAGTTGCTAGGATGAAACCAGATCCAAAATCAAATAACCATCTTTAAAGAGGCACTCAAGTCTCAAGGTACCTAAAATTGCTGCTGGCTCATATGAAAACTTCTAGAGTTTTCTCAGTCTCACTTAGACATCTTGTCCTGTGTCCAAATCAGTACTTAGTTTCGCAAAGGCTTTATTGCTGGAATGTGTGTTGTTTGCCCTTACTATCAGTATGGGTTGGTGTGTGTGTGCTATAATTCAGGTGAAGCCGGGGAGCTGGGATTTCCCTGAGGCTGTTGGAGGTGGTGCCAGCTCAGCAGGGACTGCTGCAAGGCGAGCAGTGCCACTGGGACCAGGTGGCACAGCTGCAGGGAACACCAGCCACCATCCAGCATGGATGGGGAACCAGATGGAAAACAATCCTGCTGTGTCAACCAGGCATGGGGAAGGCACGGGTGCAATGTTCTCGCCTTCCAAAATTACAAATTGCCTTTCATCAAGGCAAGTCTCTTGTTGCTCCCAGATGTTTGCATCTTGTTTCTTGTGGAAAATTGCACTGGCAGGCTTTGCTTGTGTCTAGAGGGTAGAAGACTTCCTGTTTTCAGCAGGTGCTCCTCGCTCTGAAGATGGCTCTGGGGCAGGTTGATGCAGGGGAGGCAATGAGCGACCAGGATCCAGAACTCAGATGCTGCTGACTTTGCTCTTGAGATTGCCAGAGGTGTAGGGAACAGCTCTTATGATCAAGAGGGCAGCATCTAGATGAGATCATATTCCTTTTCCATCCTTGTGTTTCTTTCAGAGCAGATGTGTTTCTGCTCTACCAGTTTCTAAAACAGTCATGCGTACGCAAGTGTGCCAAGAGATTTAAGTGCCTAGGAATGCTGGTAACTTGGTATGGCTAAATTTGTATCAGCAATTAGCTCCTGTAATAGGTTTTCCTATGTGTGTAATCACTTGTGTGATTTATGTTGCCTGTGTTCATTTAGTCTGCACAGAAGGCTGGCCTGCAAGTCTCGGTGTCTGTGTGTGCTGCTGCTGGAAACACCCTGTGGCAGCACAGGTCTGGCTGCAGCTCCCAGGTAGAGCTGAGGTGGTTATTGCAGTTTTCTGCTCTTGCTGATGGTCTTGCTTTTCATGTTGGATGGCATGTGGCAGGTTCCTTCTGTTAATTAGAACAAATGTGCCAATTATGTTAATGTATCTCCCGATACCAATCAGTGAATGGTTAGAGACAACACATCTGCCTCTCACCACAGAGCAGGATGACAGAAAAGACTCTACAAGGTATGTTGTTCTAAATTACAGCCACCTTGGATCGTGCCTTCCCCCGCCGGCCGCAGGGACGGCTCAGTCTCCTGCAGACTCGCTTGCCAGCCCATTAGCGGCCCTGGACGTGCAGCTCCAGTGCAGCTGGCAGGAGCCGTGTGCCTCATGGCTCTGCAGTTTGCATCCAGAGCGCTAAGGAGCTCTGACCAAAAGGTAGCTGGCTCCGGATGTGCTCCAACTTCTCAGCATCTGCAGATTCTGTTGGTCAGGTTTTCATTCACCACTCTCACACCACAGCTGAGTGGCCTTCTCTTGCTAGTCAGTTTGCAAACATATAACAAATATACCTTCTTGAGTAGAAAACTAACAAGGAGAAAAGGGATTCTGTGTCTGCTTTCTTCCAAGGGTTTGGTATATGAGAAAAAACTTGTATGTTGTAATTTTCCCTAGCTGTCATGCCCCAGAGGGTACACTTACCCCATCCTTCAAGGCATAATTGTTGCCAATTAAATGGTTGCTGTTATGATAAGGAAAAACTGATCCCATGCTTTTTCTACATATATGCATGACCATCATTACATTTATCAATACAGCTGGAGGGATGTGCCTGATTTGACTGAATACATAGAGCTAGGCACATGTTCAAGAATTGTTCTGATTATAGCCAGTAAATATACATCCTTAATATTTAGGGAAAAGCAAACATCTACTCTAGAACATCTCCAGAGGGGTGACAAATGGAGGCATGAGGGTGTGATTTGGTATGACCTTGAAGTCAGGCTTTTGTGTGCTTGAAGTGCCCATGGATATCCTGCTGCTCCTCTGTCCACTCGCCTGCAGGAGTACAGGTCTCTGGTACAGAAGTATCCAGTGCCTTAGCTGCCAGTGCCATTCAGACTGCAGAATTAAATTCAGGATAAGTTTCTTCACTGGCTGGATTAACAGCCTATTTCAGCAAGGGGGCTGCACCTTGGGGAATGACATGGCATCAAAAGAGATCATTGCTTTTAACTTCTGTGATAACAGTTTGCATACTTGTCACTCACAAATCGCACTGTCTCGTTCTGCTTGCTTCTCTTCCTTATTTGACACCTGATCTCTTCCTACTTACGTGACAGAACAACCCTACTCTCACCTGCTCTGGTTACCTCAAAAAAATATAGTCTGAGCTTCGGAGGCACTGAGCACTGCAGTCACTTGCACCATAAAAATGGGTCCAACGGTAATTGGAATAAGTACCAATAACAGTCTCACAGTGTGTTTAATTAGTCCCCATTTCTACAAGGGCTGAGGGAGAAAACACAACCACTAGAAGGATGTTCTCTTTTTTGTGTTGCTCTACTGACAGCTAAAATATGTGTGAAAGGAGACTCCCACTGCTTGTCAAATCATCCATCAGTTCCTTCCTTCAGATTTGACATTAAAGCTTACAACATCAACAGACACCATAAAAACCTGGATGCCAGAAGACTGAATTAGATATATTAAAGAGATACCTTATAAAAGAGATGATATTTAGGCATGCACACACAGTACTGATGTACTGGCAGAAAAAAAGACATCCTGTTGTTCTTCAAGGTTTTACTGTTAGCAAATTCTGTGAGACATTAGGTGAAAAGGATCTTTTTCCTAAGAGATTTGGTGTAGAGCCAGAGGCAATATATTGAATTATACAGAGCTGTTTTGTTTTAGTTTTTTGTTTTGTTTTGTTTTATATTGGCAACTTCTCTTTTCATCTTATCTTTGGTGGTTTTGCTGGGATGATAGGGAATTCAATGCTTACAACTTTAATTTTTTCTACTCATTTGAGACCCAGGCTGAATATGTATGTACATTTTTGCAGAGAGAGAAAATGTTGCAGAGTAGTAAAAGAGAACCATGTGCTTGGGCCTTCAGGGTGCCAAAGGCTGCTAGAGGATATTCTAGGATGGGCATACAAGAAATATTTTTAACTGAGCCTTAGACCATGCAGACTGTAGTCCTGTCCTTACTGGTGTCCTGGTGTCCTCAATGTGCAGAGAAGAGGAAGAATACAGGCAGATTTGAAGGTGGGGTGTACACAGCTCTGGCAGTGCGTGTAACATCTTTTAGAGCCCTGGAATAACCATCCCAGAAACAGTGACATTAAAACCAGAGAAATATATTTTTTTTTTTGTGTGTGAGAGGAAGCAGTTAAATGGCTAACTACCACTGATGAAGATAAGCTCCTGGCTTGTTTTTCAGTCTAGAATGCATGCAGACTCAGCCTGCAGGTGAGAAAGAAGCTAAATACTGCCATTGACTGAACAGGAATCTGTCTGTCTTGATTATACCTGAAACCTATTAGGATTCAAGAAAGGTGGAAAAACAAGTTTAGTAATTCTGTCAAAAATTAAAACAGATTATTGACTAAGAGCTTGTATCTTCCGTGGTGAGACATGATGGTGACAGTGGCAGAAATAGAGCCTCCAGAGTTTTATGTCTTTTTCCTTCTCCCCTGTTCCTTGCAGACACACGTATTCATTTCCAGAGCCCTTCTTACATCACTGGCTTTAAGCTCTGCAGTATCAACAGCTGTGAGGCTGCCACACCCCACAGCGATCTGCTGTGAAAGAGAGGGGTTTAAATCAAGCCTTCCTTGGAGCAGTGGCTCTACATGCACTAGGGTGTAAATCTTTGGAAGCAGCTCATACCTGAAGTGTATCCACCCAAACTGGAGGGAGTACAGTGCAGTAGGGGAGCTGGAGCTGAAGGTGGGGAGTGGGTGGTGGGCACCCATAATCCAATCTCACATCTGCCAGCACTCGTCTTGCAGCATGGACTGGCTTTGTCTGGGGGTGAATTGAGCCCTCTGCGTTGAACACCAGGAGAAGTGTGTTTTTTTTTTCTCACCATGGTTTGGGGCACTTTGTACAGCTGTCTCGGGTGGCTTTTGGGGTATGTCAATGCTTGGGTAGTCCCTCAAATGTCTTTAGAAAGGTGGGGTTTATGAGAGAAGGACTTGGCAGCTAACACCTCACAAGTCTGGTGAGTTGACTGTGGTTATGTGTTTCTTCCTTTAGTTAAATCCTGGGCACAGGCTGAAGTGATCCAGTGACATGAAGGCCCAGCTTTGATCCATCCAGGGCCCCAGTCCTGTCCTTCAGCGCCCTCAGTTCAAATGAAAACGAGCTACTAGATTTGCAGCCAAATTATATTAGAGTGGCTCACAGCAGTCAGCTGGGATATAACAGGGTGTTTTCTTAGGAAGGCAATAAAGAGAATATTGTCTAGATTAAAAATCACATATGAAAATATTTTTCTGTGCAACCAAGGAAATTATGCTTTATTAAAGTAAAATATAGCTTACACAAATAAAGAGGAAAAATAAGCACTGATGTCCTTGTGATTTCCTATTTCCTTGGTAACTGACTCTATTTTGTTTCATTCTCATTGAAACAAGACAATGTGCATGTGAGTGCAAATGTACTTAAAAATATTAGGGTTTCTGATTTGTTAGTGCGACCCCCTCCACTATAGAGCCTCATGGTTTTAGACTCAGGGCAGGTACATACAAGGTTACTGCGTTATTAATTGCCTAATTAGGCAAGATATGGAAAAGAGTGGGTGAGATCTGTGCTGCTTTAGGGTTTCTGATGTTGTAGGAGAATTTTCTGTTTGCAGATATGCTCCTAAGGTACCACCCTTTCCTTTTGCCTTGCCTCTGACTCTGGAAGCACAGATCAGCTTTTCTCTGTACAGTACCTGGCAGCCTTTAAAAATGCATTGATGTTTTCAAGGCAAGGCAAGACAGCTGTTGTGTGGACAGGTGGGACAAAAGGGAACTTGAAAGAAAGGGTAGGCATGAAGGGTGTTCTCCTATGTTTTGTCCCGGTGTTTTATTTTAGTTGGTGATGTGCATCAGGTGAGTCCTTTGTCACGTGCCTTGGCTCGTAGTGTTTTCTGGGGTGAGCAATGCAATCACAGATACTGTCTGTCCATATTGGTGTGACTTGGTGCTGACTCACTGCCTCCCCTCTGGCCCTTTGAAACCTCAAGGTGGAGTGGCTGAAGAATGAAGAGGTGATTGATCCCGTGGAAGACCGAAACTTTTACATCACCATTGATCATAACCTGATCATCAAGCAAGCCCGGCTTTCTGACACAGCCAATTACACCTGTGTTGCAAAAAACATTGTGGCCAAAAGGAAAAGCACCACAGCAACTGTGATAGTCTATGGTGAGTGGTGCCTTGCACTGTTTCACATGGGTGGACACACACTCAGAGCAGGAGGTGGGGCAGGAGGGGGATGCACAATGCCTGTGTGCAGTTCTGGCTGTCGTCAGTGTCCAGGCTGGGCCGCCTGTGCTGCCTGGTCACTTGCAGGGGCTGCAGGCAGGGGCACTGCTGAAATCCCTCAGAAGTCTGATGGCTTGGCTTATAGGTGACAGGCAGTGGTGTTAAAGGAGGAACAGCCCCCTACACAAACAACCTCACTGGAGAGAAGGCAGCTGTTCTCCTTGCTGTAACACACACAGCCTGCATACAGCAGGGAGCCACGAGGGCATGTCCTCCAGCAGGAGTGTCCAAGGCATGGCTTACTACCAACACAGTTATTGTTCTCAGTGACCCTTTTCAGAAATAAGAGTGAAACTCATAGGGAGTTTGTGCTTCCAGAGACCGTGAGGAGTGTCAGAGCTCATCAGAATCCACCATCTTATATCTTTTTTAAAGAAGCTTATTTTTGGTGCCTGCTTCTAAAACATACTCTCATCAAGAGCAAAGTAGCAAAGCGTTCTGAGGCTGCAGTTCACAGGCACACAACCTAGCTTAAAATTAAACATCAGGGGAATACAAAGCATGGGATAACATTATTCTGTGTCAACATCCGCAGTCCTGATATGACTGAGGCTGATTGTGCTTTGGCTGGGAAAGGATGAGATGCCTTCCTAGATGCCTTCCAGCCTGTGTAGCACTGCAGCTCTGCTCCACCAGTCCAAGCCCTTGCCCCTGCAGTGTTACTGCCCCAAATGCGTTCCAGGTGGGGGTATCCACCAGAACAAAACCTGCTCTGATTATGTGCCAGCTGACTGAACTGGTGTTTCTTACAATCAGCTTAATTATAGGATAGACAAGTAGGAAAAAATCCCTATGATTATCCCTAATATTCATTTCATATTCAGGGTAGCAGTTAGATTTAATTGTAAGCAGTTGCTTCTCTGAAGTTACAATGAGGGCTTTTTACTTCAGTTTTTATAGAAAACTGACTGAATTGAGTTGATTAGCAGTGCTTTTGATATTGAGGGATGGACCATGCGAGAGCACCATGTTTTGTAACTGAGATGAATGCAGAAACATAAAGATGTAGGCGTACTACAACCCTTCCTCATACACATACAGAATTTTTTTCAAAAGTGTATTCAAGAGACATGTGTAGGGCGCAGGCATTTTTATGGGTTTTGCTGCCAGAGTTGCTTAAGGGTTGTGTCATATCACAAACATTTGGGTTTCGGGAATCCGAGCAGTTAGTATGTTATTACCCACACCTGACAATGACATTATTCTGTAGAGCAGCACAGTTCCTTCTTCATACCTCCATCTATCCCAAAAACTGGTGGGTGAAAAGAAGAGTCAGCATAAATATCTTCCCAAAGTCCAACAGAAAGAAATATGTTAGCTCGTTCTGAACAGCTTAAATATCTATTAGGGAAGTGCTGGGACATTCATATATGCACCAGCTATGTCCACAGAGGGATGAGTGAAGTTGTCCTGACATCCTGAAGTCACCTTCTTGAAAGAAAGGAAAAGAAAATTCTCCATAGCTAATCAAAGCATGGGGGTGTCTCAGCATGCATAGGTGATGGGTGCATCTGAGCATGAGTGGGAGTGCAGGTTATGTCCGTGGGAAACAGTGCAGCTTTCAGAGCACAGGCTTCCGGCTGCCGGAGCTCTCTGAACCCGCAGGGATACACACCCCACCAGACACTGGAGGTCATACACACTCCACCAGATGCTTAAGGCTGGGTCAGGTTGGTTTTCAGGATAAAGCAGGTCACCTGCCAACCCTAATAGTCATCAAGTGGTGTTTTTCATTCAGCATCAGCATTTCTTCAACTTGTACAGTGACTTCTGGTACACACTTGGTGTGCTGGAGACGTGGATTTGTGCCTGTTCAGAGTTGTTTCTCGTGACATCTCTTGTGGCCGCTGTTCAAGGCCACGTGACACAGAGCCAGGAGCGCCTTGGGGCTGCCTGAGCTGGGCTGCTCGTGTGACCATGCTCTCTCTCTGTCACTTTGCAGTGAATGGAGGCTGGTCCACCTGGACAGAGTGGTCTGTGTGTAACAGCCGCTGCGGGAGAGGCTTCCAGAAGCGCACGAGGACCTGCACCAACCCTGCCCCACTCAACGGCGGCGCCTTCTGCGAGGGCCAGAGCGTCCAGAAAATAACCTGCACCACTCTGTGTCCAGGTTCAGCATGAGCAGCACACATAAACACTTTGTCTGTCATCAGTCGTTTCAGGAGAACACTATTAGTTGCAAAAGCCTCCTTCTCATTATTAATGAATCCAACGTTTCAGGGAATTAAAATGCAATTGTATTGCATAAGTAGATAAAATAGCAAGCACATCTTATCAAGCGGCATGGGTTCCAGCCCTTCTTTTGCACAACGTGGTCTCATCTCTTATAATTCAGGGGATTTGGGAAACATTCAGAGCTTCAAAATGTGGGAGATAAAGGTTGAAAGCTCTGGAAAAGAATTGGGATTTGACTATAGAAGGCAAGTGTGATGTAAATATATTTGCAATGTCTGTTCAGTCCAGCTGTCTCGGCAAGTAAAGCATCTGGGATGTGGATATTAAATTTGAGGCAGATGTTTACCTGACATATACAATTGTCAAATACAAAGGCATTTTTATTGGAAAGAGATGTGTATCCATACTTTTAGAAGTTATTTAAATGTAAACTTCTGAAAAATACAAAATTGTGTCAGGACATGCAATGTAGTTGGTGACTTCTCTGTCATAAAATTCTGCCATCTGTCCTACTGTCCAGTGCTCTCCTACTGCTGGCCCACTCAAATCAGTGGCAGTGAGGTCATCTTCAGCTTGTGAAGTTTGGTAATCCATCTCTGTCACTGGAACAATTTTATATTTTGCACTTCAGCTGTTCAGTTTAGTGCTTTTAAAAATAATTTGCAGGATTTTGAAAGGCGCTAAACACATTCCTCGTTCTGCTCATGTGAAATAGATTGGTGCCTCTGGATATTTCTTTCAATGGAGAATACTTAACATTAAATATCTTTCTATTAAAGAAGAATTTCTGGACAAGTCTAACTTCTGTGTTAAAAAATGCCACCCTCCTGCCAAAAAATTAAATCACAGATTCCTGACTTGTTGCTTGTACACTTTGAGCACAGATAAACTGGTTAGAAATTTATATAAAGGGGAGGAAAGACCAGAAATGGGGCTGGGGCAGAGAGAAAGGAGATGTAGGGGTGAATGTACATTTACAGGCCAGAAGCAGAAGAGCAGGCTGATGATCCTTCTGCCTTTCCAGGAATGGCTGGGAGTTGCAGACTGGCTTGTGCTGACACGTGCATTGCTCTCTCTTGGTCTCACTTTTGTGTACTCCCTAACAAGCTGTGTCCTTTCCTTGTCTCAGTGGATGGCAAGTGGACATCCTGGAGCAAGTGGTCCACCTGTGGCACGGAGTGCACCCACTGGCGCCGGAGAGAGTGCACAGCCCCAGCTCCCAAGAATGGGGGGAAGGACTGCGAGGGGCTGGTGCTGCAGTCCAAGAACTGCACAGATGGGCTCTGCATGCAGGGTAAGTGCTCTCTTCGGGATCTGGGACGTATGTGGCAAACCCTGAAATAGCTGCAGATCAGCATCAATGACCTAAATTCACAGAAACATTTGTAGGAGAAATTAGTTAATCCAGTTCTCAACCAGTTTGGACACCCAACTCTTCTTGCCTGGAAGATGAAACAGTGAAGAATTAGAAAGAGTCATAACAGAGCTTTCTCCAGCTGGCCCACCCACCAAAAAGCCCTCCTCTCCATACTCAGCATCTGTCCAGGGAAGCTTGGCAGTGGCTCTTACAGCACTGTAAATGGAAAAATAGAGCATTTAGGGCAAAGCCAGCATTTTCAAAAGAGTAAACTTGGCCAAGCAGATCAGCTTCTAGCTTCTTACTGTCAGGAATGGTGAGTGCATGAGTTTCTGTTTATAATAGTTACGCTCCTTTTTGAATTTTGGATGCCCTGTGGTAGGAAGAGGTACACTGTATCAATGCAGTGCTGATGCAAGCTTCATATCTGGTCACCAGCATGCTGCAGCCTTGTGAAGATCAGCTCTAGCACTGAAGTCTATTCCACCTGTGCCTATTCACACTGTGGTCCTGCTTTCCTGACTAATAGAGAGACAAGCAAAGAAAAACAGGTTTTAAGTGTAATTGTGACATACACTGATGAACAATTAGTCAGCTCTACATTCCGTCCCTTCTCAAGTCTTCTCTGGTCTGTTGGTGCATCAAAACTCCCTTTCACATTTCATTAGTACAATAATCAGAGCCAAAATCCTCTCATACACCTCTTTAGTATTCCTTCATCCCATCTCTCTGCAGTACTTCTCTGTCAAGCCTCAGCTCTCTGTTGTCCAAAGATTGTGGCTGTACTCATGCAGTATCTCTGTTTCCAGATGATAAAATGCTTTGAGTTCTATCATTAAAAAGGAATAAAGAATTTTTATTCTCTGAGGCAGGTTACTTTTGACTGAGATAGTCATGATGACAGTAAATGACACTACCAGCTATTAAATTGGTCTGCTCTTTGAATAAGTGCTATATAGGATAGCTACTATGTTGGTAGTGATCTCTGAGCTACCCTATGGCACAGCATGACCATTTACTTTGGGATTTACAAATATCTTCCTCAATGTGCTTCACACAAGCATTTCCATCATGTTAAAAGCTATTAGTCAATGTCAGCGGTCTATAAAGCTGTAATCCCTCACAACACTTGTTTTTATGGTGAAATTGAAAAGGTAAAATTCAGAACTCCACTCTTTTTCCTTTCTAAAGATAGGGAAAAAAATCCGGCCATGTCATATAACACCTTGGTGACTTTTATTGTAGGGAAGCTAATGCACCCCTAGTTCCAGAAGTGTTAATAAGTCGTTATGGCAAATTAGGAGGAAAAGATGCATTTCCCCACACAGAAGAGCTCTTCACTATCAGGTTATATTTAGACAGGTGTATGTCATCTTTGTGTATGTGCATAAAGAGAGCCATTTAAGCAGAAATCTTGTGGAAAAGTAGATATAATAGTACAGCAGAATAAAAGCCCTGTAGGGATCTCATTTATCTGTTGACGGTATATTGCATTTTATTTGTGAAAGTGGATGCTGAGTATAAAGTAGAGGTCTTCACCAGGAGAGAGGGTGAAACTGTTGTGAATCCTATTCTGCTCCATATATATGTATATAAAAAATGGTAATGAAAAATATGCAGTCACATAATGACCTGCTTAGCTCCAGGGGCTGTGATAATCCTTCAGTGTTGGAATTTAATGGCAGTGTTTTAATGGTGTCTTTATACTCACGGGGTTTCATATACCTGTAAAACTTCCAGTCCTGCTCCCTGATCCATCACTGCTGAGAAGATTGATTTGCTGTACTTCATGGCAGTATGCAGTCTGCTCTCTCTCTCTCTCTCTCTCCCTCTCTCTCCTTCCCTCTCTTTTTCTTCATTTCTCTTTCTCAGTTTATGCAAAATCAATCTGAACACTTACATTTTTGCCCATGTGGATTTAGATTCATAAAGAATCTTCCTGCTGAGCCAGGAAGACACACAGCACTCCTCTCATTCCTAAAACAGCATGCCTCTTTCCACATTATTTGACGCTTTGGGGGTCTGGCCTGGAACTAACAAGCCAGCACCTATAGGTGTCCTAGCCTGGGCACCTGTAGATTCACAACAGTCTTTTCCATTGGCTTCATGCCCCTGGGTCTGGCATGACCCATGTGGGGTGGAGGAAGCTGCAGCCACCTTTTCTCTGCAGCCATAGACCTCTGGGAGATTTGTTGGCCAGCTGCTCACCTGCACCATAGTCAAATCCTGTTCCTAGATGCCCTGGTGCTGCCTCCTTACTGCCAGTCTTTAGTGAGAGCTTGAAGGTTGACACCATGGGTGTAGTTGAGGTCAAAGAATCAGTAGGCAGACCCTCTTGCCAGGAGTCACTAGCCTGTTGCTCTGACAAGAACTCACTTGTTAATATATATCTCTATATAGCTGCATGTAAAAGATATCCTGGAAAATGCTGAATTGAATGAGTCTAATTTACAAGCCCTTTCTCTTCCAGTCTATTATTCACTTCAGTAGCATCAGCTGGATAAATCAATAAGTTCTTTCATCAGACTGCCCCTCGTTCCACAAAGAGCACAAGCCTGCACCACTATTGATTTCTGTGGGGATAAAAACAGTGGAGCTTTCTCCATCCCTTGTAATTACAGTATTTTACACCCGAAGCTGTACTTTATGCTTACCACTAACTGTGGCATTTCTCATGCAACTCTGCTGTTGCATTTATTCAGACTAATCATCTTGCTGGTACACACATACTCTCCCATATCCAGTAGTTAGTGTTTTTCTGTTAACGTGAAGGGATGAATAGTCATTAAACTAGAGAGCCCGCAGAGAGCCAGCAGGCTGAATTGAAGAGGAAAAGCAGATGGAGTGAAAATTTAGGGCAGCCATTGCTATTTTAAGTTTTCAAGTACACAATATTGTCTAGCAGTTCCCATTATAACAATTTCATAATTCCCATAATAGCATTAATATGATCTTCTGGAACAAAATCTGCTGTAGGTGTAAGAATTGGCTGGTTACCACCCACGCTAGTTGCATTATTGCCTCCATAGTTGCATTATTTCCCATTTGATGTATGAGTACTGTGGTAAATACTTCAGTGCAAGGAACAACACTTTTAAAGGCACGCACTGCATCTCACAGGGGATTGCTATAAACTGAAGTACTGCAATTAGCCCTTCACTCGTGTCACCTAATGACTTTGGTGGGTGTTCTGTGTGGGGAATAAGAAAGCAAAGCACTCTCCTGCTGCCTCAAACTTCAGTGCAAGTAGTTTCCTTCACTAGGTCATAAACATTTTTAAAGCAATGTACAAGGAGAAGTGTTTTGCTGGACTCAGTCTGGAATGAGTGCAAGATGGCTTGTGTCATACAAAACAGATACTTCTGCTTTGCATTATGTGTAAAATTCTTCTGATAGTCAGGAAGAGGTGGACAACCTATAAGGAGGTTAGCTGTGCTGTGTGGTTATGTTGAAGGCTTATTACCTGAGTTGTGACATGCAGCTGCCATGCTCACAGTATGTCACGTATATCCTTTCTGTTGAGGACCTGAAGGGACAGTGTTCAGATCCGTATTGTCCCTGTCTTGAATGAATTAAGTACAGCAAGTCCATAGGTATGAGGTTGGTGCCTGCTGGTCTTTTAGACTTTTCTGAAATCATGCCTGGGATGTGCACCAGCACAGGCAGAGAGAGACAACCAGTGCCCATTTTTCTGCTCACTCTTGGCTTTAGTTGACCACTGTAGCTTTTCATAAAAAGCTGGCTAAGTTGTGCTTTAATTTTTTTTCAAACACAAAGCTAACTGTCTTACAGCAACAGGCAAGGTAATACAGAAGCATGTGTTGTTGCTTGAGGACTATGGGTTATATAGTTACACAAATAGTACTGTTGCTCTTTGAAGTAAAATTGCTTAGTTTATACAGTCTCGCAATATGGAATAAAAATCTATAGGGTCAAAAGAAAATTTCCATCTGTGAATCATTGCCAAGTGTCATCAGATCCAATATGCACTTTCCTTTTGTTTCTTGAGCATGAAAAGACTGAGATGGGCTACTGTCATTTAAAAAAAATGGAAGAAAAGATTCAACGTATCTTCACCTGTCGCTACAGACAATGCTCTGGACTAACTCTCAGGTCTCTCTGGTCCTCTCCCTGCATGTACCTGAACTACTTGGAAAAGCAAATAGCAGATGCGCCCATGCTGCGGTGAAGATGTTATTACCAGACTAGTAATTCCATTCCTTCTTAGAAAAGGCTGCCTTCTAGTCAAGCAGGAATTGATGTGACATGATGACAGCAAATCTGTATTTGCTGAGTGCTCTGAAATCCTCTTCTGAAAGGCAGTATGAAGTTCATAAGGTTCCCTCTTGCAATGATAGTGCCTAAGCTAGTGAAAAAGATGCATTTTATCCTGCTTGGGCATGAAATGGCAAGCTGCTGCCCTTTTTCAGTTTTGTCTCTGTTTACACACAGGTCCTGAGTAGAAAGCCAGGTTACCCTGATACTAGCCTCTCTTTCTTCCCAAAACATACATATTCTGCACATGCCCTGCTTGGTTAATGTAACATGTCAGAACCTCTGATGGAATAAGTATTTGTTTCCCTTTTTGACTTGATTTGAAAGCAGGCATTCAGGGAAGAATTACAGGGCAGAACAGCTTGATGAGGACCACAGGTCCACCAGAGCAGATCAGTGTGCAAAGAGCAGGGGAATGTTTTCCAGACTCCAGAAGGTAAGCAGAACTCTCTCAAGGGAGACTGCAACAGAAGCCTGTGTGTGCAGAGGAATGAAATAAAACCTTTTATTAGGAGCATGTGGGTCAAGAGAGAACTTTTAATACATTCAGTCTGTCAGCATTATGATATAGCTACCTGGCCTGTTTTGGCCTAGCAGGGGGGGTTCCTTCATTTGAAGAAGGCCTCTCATCTGTTCTTAGAGGAAGTCTTCCATAGTATTGTTATTTGATATGAGTAAAGGGATGTGTTATTCCGTTTTCTACCCAGCTACTACGTAATGGTGTGGCAGCCAAGGGAGTTTATGCACACATCTCAGAGTTATGACTCATCTTTATTTTATTGTAGCTACATGAAAAATCCCCAGCTGAGAAGCATCCACGCTCTGATGGGCCCTGTGCAACTGAGAGCTCTTGCCTAGAAAACCAACTGCTTGAAGCAGATAAAAGTGTTGGGAGAAAATAGAAGTGCAGAGCCACAGGCAGAACCCAGGGCACTGAAATACCTGTGTCTTAACGCCAGTCAGTTCAGAAAGAGCCACCTCCACATTATTTTTAAAGAAAGCAAGTTCTGTAAGATCTCTAGGCTGTTTTCAAAAATATGCACTAATTAAAAAAATATTATAGCCATGGTGAGAGGAGAAAAAAGATAACCTTGTCTACCTATACTTTTCATTCTTCTTTATTCTCCTAGGTTTTCATTTATTCTTCCCTCTTCCTTTATACATTAAAAAACTCCAAAATTACTCAGCTAGATGAAAGAACAATTCAAATCTTATGAAGTCTTATTGATTTAATTGTAGAAGAGAACCACCCCATACAGTGACTGTAATGTACGTTTATATTTTCCTTGTCGTATACAAAGGTGGATATATTTTATGATTTTTGCTTTCCTGTCAGGGTGTCAGGCAGGGCAGTTACCTGAGCATCTGAAGGCTCATCAAGGAGTAAGTGAAATAATCAGAAGTAAAACTCAGTGCTCTCTATTTCTAAATTTGGACTAACAAAATTATTGGCAGCATGCTTAGATGAAAATTCATTTTGGAGAAGGAAGTTTCTAGACTTTGGGAAACAAACTTCGAGCTTATCAGCTGAGTTGATTCTGGAGTCTGTGGGATTTTTAAGGTTATAAACTGGGGAATACAAGTTACCTTATGTGTGAAGTTACAAACCTGCCAAAGATTTTTTTACCTCTTCCATGTGGATAATGTGGATTTCCATGTTTTATATCTGTTCCATGTGGATTTCCATTACCCTTTTTGTCCAGCATTCTTAACAGTTTTGATCTCCTCTCCTTGACCAGCTTCCAATTGTCCATTCCTTTATCTAGCTGTTTGCCATGTATCCTCTCTCCAGTGGTGTCCCTTGTCCTCATTTCAGTGCTCTCGTCCCACTACAAAAAGGGAGCCCCAGGAAGTCTATCTAGCATTCAGTCATTGTAAGAGTGGAATTTGCAAATGCACAATCTAGCGAACTGCAGTGCTAGGCATGTGTTTACATTTGCTGTCAAACATGCATAAAAACCCCAAAGCTGAGGTCCTACCAAAGACTGACATAAGATTTAACCAAAAGGTCAAAGTCCTTAACTGCAAGACTGCATAATGTCAAACTTGGATATTGTAAGCCACATCAAATTTTTGCAACAAGTTATCCTTCTCTTCCATCTTCCCTTCTTCCCATATGGATGTCGTGCATGTTTAAACTCAGGCAAGACCTTTCTATCAATGTTAACAAAATGTCAGGATCTAATTTAAAATGAAAACATAATTGCAGTCTTAATTATAGAATATCATGAACTCCTGTTCAAGGAGAGAACAAGAGAATGTCCCCATTTAACTCACCCACTCAGGAAAGATCTGAGATAATACCCAAGTAAATAATCAGTCACAAAACCTCAAGCTGCCTGTTTATTAGCCCACCCTGAATATGCCAATAATTAGTCCTTCAGAAGGAAAATAAATTGCTGTGCATTATCTCTGGGATGCCTGATATCATATCTGACCTTCAGCATCATTACTACAGACATGAAGGTCTTTCTTTGGAATAGAAAATGTTGGAAGAACTTGGGCACATACTGTCTGAAAGATTTTTGCTGTGCCAGGGACTCTGTTGTTGGTTTGGTTTTGTTTGGGTTTTTTTTCTTTTTCATTTTAACCACCACTAGTAAGGTATAACATATCACATCTTCTTGGTTTTCTGATAGCCAGGAAAGAGCAAAGGAGAGAAACAATTAACAGCAATTAGAATTCAAATAGTATTGTTTATTCCTTTCCTATGGTAAATCTGCATTAGCAACATGAACATGAAGTGAACATAAGTGAACATGAAGCCTTGACACTAAACAGTCAGAACACGGGGTTTACTCTAAGATTGCTCTTGTACCATTAACTCTGCCCCTTGTAGAAATGAAAATACTGGAAATAATGGCAGCCTCTGGACAGTGGAACTTGCACAAAGCAATTTCAAACTCCTGAATGTCAAATTAAATCTCTTAAATTCCTTCTTGTAAGCTGGGAATATGTGATTGCTTGTCCATCATAGATGGAAACCTAGATGGGCTTAGATGGAAGCCAATAGCATTGCAATGCATCTGAATTAATATTTTGAAAGCCCTTGAAAGTCTTTTCTGAAAGCTTTGAGGCTTTGCACACTGTAGTGGTCATCTAGAATTTCCTTTAAAAGTAGTGAAGAAACTCAAGCTGGTGATAGCTGTAGGAATGATGGTGAGTGAGGTAAGGCAGAAGGAAACAGGACTGGTAATGCAAGGTCACAGCCACAGTCACAGCACTGCAGGGACACAGAACTTCTTTTCTTCTTTGTCTCGGAACCCTCCCTTAATGGAATTTAGAATGTAGAATTGACGAATGTCTCTTTCCATGAGTGCAAAAATGCCTGAAATTGGGCCGACATTGAATTGAAAATGGCATTTTACAGGGAAAGGGAGATAGGCTGAATTTCTAGAACTTGGAATTTGGAAACAGCAATATATACTTGGTGGGGTTGAGGATGTTTTTACCTATTGAGATCCTGTGAATTAGAAATTAACAACAAGAAAAGAAGTTACTAGGGTTCTTAAACCAATTTTATTCAAATTTTCCAGGATGATTTCTGAGAGTAAGACTCATTCTAGAAAGTTCCAGCAAAATCCAAAGATTTTAAACTAAATTCTGATCTACTGGAGCTAGCCCAGTGAGGAGGGTAATATGACTTAATGCTGAAAGAAGACCTCACCTTGGGAATTAGGAACAGAAGCAATTGGGTGCATGTTGTTTGGGTCTGGTATGAAAAATAATTACCAGCTTGCTGGCTTTGAGTTATCAGATACTGGAATTCATCTGATATGTATGTATCACAGCAAAACAAAGGTTTACTGAGTTGTTTCAGAAAATTCATGTCACGTTTTGTATACACCACACAACTACTTCAAATCACCTAAGAACTGCTTCCCTCAAATGTTAAGCTTCCGTATATAAGAATTAGTCTCTGTTTAATTGTTTCCTGAGAAAGGAAGGCATCAGTTGAATGTGTGGCACCTTTTTTTCTTCAGAGGTGGTTTCAAGGGCATTGATTTTGGAGCCAAAAAGGGGAAAAGTGCTGTTACAATATACGGTGCTCAACCTGTTGAGTTCTTTGCAACAGGGTGTTCTTGAGGCACGTCATGTGGCTAGGCTTTCAGCAGGACCATGGAATCACTTGACCTCAGCTCTTTTTGAAACTGCTACAGAGAGGGTAAAGAGAGTTTACAGATTAAAAGCAAGTGGTGCCAGATTAAAGTATGATTCATTGAAGAAACTAGCAGTTATGGCATGCTTCATGCAATCTTCACTTTATTAGACAGAAGTGCAAGTCTCCAGTTCTCACTGATATCGATACAGTCTCAAACTATGTATCATTAACTGTGACCTCAGCAGCTAATGCTATAAAACTATTTCTTTGCAAAATAATTGTAAATATTTTCATAAATGTGACCCAAACTGTATAAGCCCTAGTAAACAAGGGGACAGAAAGATCACCGTCAACTACTTCATCTGTCTCATGTACACAGTTGCTGGATAGAGGGAAAATAGACAGGAAAAATACAAATTGAAAACTGGGTTTTTTCTTTCTCTCTTATGTAAATAGTTTAATTTCTGCAAGCAGCAGAGTAAAATATTTTCATAATCTGATCAATTCACTCTAAAATTGCTATCCATTAATACAAATTCAGCATGACTAGAAAGCTAGCAAAACCAATTAAGGACCGAAAAGGGGAGCCAGTTACAAAGCTCCCTCTGCATGAAGCCATGACCTAGTGTTTTATACCTCAGGGATAAAAGTTCTCTTTAAAATATGCCTGTTCACAGGCCAAGGCAGTATATTTCCATGGCTTTCTAGGTAAAATCAAACACAGGATTTCAGAATGCCCATGATCATGATACTGAGTTCCCAGGCTGAGCACCATGTGTGTGTATATATGCCCATGAATATGCTGAGGAGTAGATTCTTTCTCAGGGGAAGAAGAAGAACCTAGAAAAGTTGTTTTGGTGACTCTTTGGCGACAGTCACATGCAGATATGTCACTGAGGGCCATTCAGTGACACAGAGCAGCCGCTGTGTCCCCCGGGGCCTCTGGCACAAATGTGTTCCCAAGAGGTCAGAACAAGGCATGTGGGACCAGAATGCTCAGGCTAGACTTCCAGTGTTTGGGGATCATCTGCCTTCACAAACTGCAGCAAACTAATTAAATGAGATTCACAAGCTATTCAGTTAAATGGTCACAATTTCCCAAATCAGTGCCAAGTGTGACTGATGCTTTAATTGAGTTAAAGTAAATTGATAAAAAGCCTGCTGTAGTCTTTTCTATATGTCAACATTGGATTGGTTAATTTTTCAAGTATAATCTGACTTATTCATACTTCTTGACTTTTCCCAGTGTGTTGCATCATTATAAAGGTGATTAAATTGCTCTTCTCATGCTTTCTAGAAACAAAATAGGCAATGTCTACTTAAAGCACCTTTTTAATGATACATTTGCATTTGTACAAAGGATTTGTGCCAGTGTAATTAATTTCGTTTTTAAAAAAACCCACCTTTGGCACTTGATAGAAACACTTCCACAGGAATAGAAAATGTATTTGCAAACCTAAATTGGAATATAAAGTAGAATACATGGAGAAACATTAACTTAACTAAAGGCTTTTTTATTGGATGCCTTTACCATGCAATTACAGTGGTTCGATTTCTGTGTGTTAACCTCCGCCTTCCACTGATTCTCCAGGTTTGACATAGGGTGAGATACTTGTACAATGAAGGAAACAAATACCCATTTTGGTAAGCCTTTGAGAACCTCAAACAGCAGGCACTATGCAAGCATAAAGTATGATTATTGCTGCTTTACTCATTCAACAGTAAGTTACACAACAAAATAGCAAAAGTGCTCTTGAAAATACATATTTCCCAACAAGCTTAAGGAAGAAGTTTAAATTACTTTTCTCAAAGTAGCTCACTGTGAAACAAGCTGTTCTGAGTCAGCAGCCTTCTTAGAGTCAAACCCTCCAGCACCTTTCTAAATTCACACTCATTAAAAGTGTTCATCACCCTGGTAGAAGTCCCTTAGGTATTTGCCAAGCAGTGCTGTTAATACAAGGAGGAAGAAAAAAAACAACACAGAAAATCTCTCTCTTCACTGCAATTACTTTGAAGAGAGGAGGGAAGACATTCTTCATTATTTCAGTTACTAATCCCAGCAGCTTTGTGTCATTATCTGATGAAAATGTCCTTTTTTCATTGTTTGAAGGCATAGTCAGAGGGACCAGCATGACAGCCAACTTCCTATAGAAAACCCTGTTCTCCTGTGCTGGGATCATGGCAGTAAGGCTCCTCCTTGGCCCTGCAATGCCCACTCCCTTTTGGAAGGGTGACAAAGGTGTGCTTAAAACTAATTTTGTTGTAAAACGTCTTGCCCAAATGGCAGAAATAGCCTGTAGTATCCTTGCCTCTTCCTCCTGTTTCAATAGATGAACCTTTAAATACATGCACAAAACATTTCTGTGGAGGAAATTGGTGTCACTCTTAGCTGCAGGGGTAGCTGACCATAGTTAGCAATAAGAGAATCTCTGGAAACCTGTAAGCCACGAGTATGTATTTGTGACTGACAGGGTCTGTGGAGAGGTTGCAATGAGGTACATTTCTTTTACAGTATTTCAGGACTACGGAAAACAAAAAGTAAACACTAGTTTACTTTGCTGAAAGTGCTTGAGTCTGGGTTTCCATTTTCCTGTGAGGAAAGAACTCTTTCATTAACATCACAGCTGATCCAGGTGGTGCCATCTTTTGTGCCTGTTGAGTGGCAGTTGCTGGATCACTTCAGACGTGGCAGGAACGATACCTTGAACACAAAACTGACCACCTCAGATGCAATGTGAGGAGACAGGAATAGCTTCTTCAGCTCTGCACAGGTGGGTGATGCAGAGCCAGGGGATGTGGGCTGCTCCTTCCAGCTCCCCCAAAAACCTGCTGGGGTGCATGAAGTGCAAGAAGACATCCTCAGCTTTCCCAGTGGATTTGAGTACAAGGCAGAAAATCACTCAGAAATGCATCCAGCCTAAACTCCACTTTGTCTCTGGGCCTTTTATTTCCTTCTGCCTGCCTCTTGATCTCTCCAGAGACATCTTGTCAAAGGAAATATTGGACATAAGGCTATAGCTGAAATTCTGGTTTACCAAATTGTGGGCCTCAGCACTCGCCTGGGGAGTAATTGGGAGTAACAAGGGTACTGTAAATTCACGTCCAGATTTGCTGAGCACTCACTCAAACCCTCAGAATTTACTCATCAGGCTTCTTACGGCCAACATCCCAAGTACACTGGTAGAAAGAGAAGGCAGCTACTGACAAAAGATTGAGTATGGATGTTGAAAGTACACATAGGTGATCTGCCTCAAAGAACCAAGGAAAAGAATTTAAGTACATAATATTTCTAAAATCAATTGTATGGCTGGGATCGTTGTTGTGAAGTAAAGCTTTAAATAGAGATTTCAGGCAGTATATTTTGTCCCATGATGTCCCAGAAAAAAACATCATCACCAAAAATCAGGTGGTTTTGCTCTGGTATTTCAGGTAAGGTAGTGAGTTCACAGGATTTGTGTGTGAACTAAGCAGCTCCAGTGTGCTGCGCTGTCGGGACTGCAGAAGGAATAGACAAAGGAAATGATATCTCTTCTTTATCCATCCCAAAATAAAGCTGTAAATTGTGTTATGATTTTGTCAATTTATGGTGCTTGCAAAGATTTCAAATAAATAATGTTCTGACCCCAGGGGCCTTATTGATTTTGTAATGATTTCGAAGAGAAACCACTCAGTTTACTGTTTGCTGACAAATTCTTGGCTCCCTAAGGAATTCCTATTGAACATTTATTAAGGACAGTATAAAATAATTCCAAGGAAATACAGAGAAAGGGCTTTGTGCCTAGGTTGCTCCATGAATCACTATTTAACCTCTGACCAGTGACAACAGGTCTCCTTTAGCTCTATTAGATCAACAGCAAGCTATTATAATTAAATGTAAAAACTGTTTAGAGCCTCACCGAACATGTCCTGGGAATTAAAGCATATGGCAGGGATAAGGATAAAAAGACTTTCCATATGCTAATGACCCTAGATGTCTGAAATAAATTAGATCCATTACAGTTTATGCTCAATAAAAGAAAGACTTTAAGCACTCCAAAGTTAGTGACTCGAGACCGATTTTGGCTTAGAAATTCAATCTGCCTGCTTATTAATTCTTAGTAAGGCTCTGGAGGAGACAGGGGATGCAAAATCATAATTCTGTGCTGGATCAGAATTTTAAAGTGCCATCAGTTTCTTTTCCTTCCTTTTTTTTTTTTAATTAAACTATTTTTCATGCTTCATTTTTTTGTTCTCCTCATTTGATTTTGTTCCCATTTTTGTTTAATATCTTTCTTTTTAAGGTTTCATTTATCCTATTTCAACTGAGCAGAGAACCCAGAATGAATATGGATTTTCTTGTAAGTTTAATGTTTGATTTTATGTTCCTGGATGCTAATTTGATGCTGTTCCTTGGGTCAGGCTTTACTGTTAGGCAAGCTCAGTGTGACTAGGCAAAAAAAGGGACCTATTCAGCAGGGTAAGTGACATTCTGCTTGCTTGACAGCAGGCACAGTTCTTTGCAGTAGACACAGAATTATAAGGGCCCTTGTGCACAAGGGAAATGGGAGAAGATGCTGCCTCAGAGACAAACTGGAGAGAATGAGCCATCTTCTCATTAAAATTCCCGTAGCAATTGGAAGGAGTGTGGTGGAAGGGTAACTTTTCTTTGAGCTGGAACTCAAGAGTTCTGCTTCCTGAATTGCTGGGTTAAAAATGGGATGTTTCAAGGTTGGTAAATTGAAGGTCTGGTAGCCTGGAGCTGTCAGAGATTGATCAGTCCCTTTCTGCATCTGCCAGCTCTCACCTCTGCAGCTGGAGGGCAGCTTGGCTTAAATGGCTAGAAGAGATAAAATAAAAGTGATTTCACACATTTCAGACTAACAAAAATGGGGTACTAAAAGAGTCTGATTTGTTTTTGGACTTCCTTTTTTCATTAGGCTATTTCTAAAAATGGGATTCTTCACTGTATAGACATCATCAATTTTTGAACACATATTCAGAGCTTTTGGGAAAAAAAATGTCTGGTGGATAATGATGCTAGAGATTAGCTTGGAATTGGTGCTGAAGATGTGGCATAAGCAGCTAGTAGAAATATCATAGCCATTTCCTCACAAGACAGCTCTAATAAATTTTGGTTCTTTTTGGTAAATTACCACATTTTTTCTTGTGCTTCCTTCAGCTTTTATCTTAATATGTATGTGTTAATGCCACTGATGAGAATTCAGTGTTTGATTCTCTGCTTTACTAATTTACTAGCTTATATTTTTAAAGGCAAATGGATGGAAGGAAGTAATGAGAGATTACAGTTAAAAAAAAAAAAAACCAACAAACCAACCAAAGATATGTCCTGATATTCCAGGTATTCCATAGAAGATGGAAATTTTGGGTTCTTTTACTTCTTTTAAAGTAAAAATAAGGCGTCTGAAGTTTAAAAACACATGTGTTTTTGGTGTTAGATGAACTTCTAAGTACCAATATTATGACATTATGTCACAAAGATATACTATCTCATTCCATAGGGTGAATTTGGTTCATGAGACTAAGTCTATAAGATTTTGCCTAGTAGTTCACAGCCTGAGTATTAGATAGATGACCAAGTGAATGGGGAAGGAGTTAGAACACAAGTTAGAGGGAAATCAAGGATTGTTTTCCATCAAAAGGGCATAGACCTGCTATATGGTGTTGGAAATGGATTTTAAATTAGCCCATAAAAAAGACAGTAAATATCTGCAGGCAACGAGAATAATAAGAACATGTTTTCTTGAAAGTCCCTGTGAGGAGGACATTTCTTGAAGGTTCCTGGCCTCTCTCCCTGCAGCTGCTCCTGACTCAGACGACGTTGCTCTCTATGTGGGGATTGTCATCGCCGTGATCGTGTGCCTGGCTATTTCCGTGGTCGTGGCCCTGTTTGTCTATCGCAAGAACCACCGGGACTTTGAGTCGGATATTATTGACTCCTCGGCACTGAACGGGGGATTTCAGCCTGTCAACATCAAGGCTGCAAGGCAAGGTTAGTTGGCATTCCATTCCATTTTGACCAATTCAAGGAGGTGCTCTCAGGTTGTGGTCTCTCGGGCTACATGAACGATATCACTGGATGCCTGTTGACATCTGATAAAGGGGAGAAAGGTCATGTTCATTTGTTTCTGATTGTCAAGTGCTCAAAACCCATGGTGGCATTTGTCAGCTGTGCTCAGGAGTATAAAGCAGGTGAATTTAACTTCTGAAGAGAGAACGTGAATGTGAGAGTGACACTCAGACACTTTTATGGAACTATAGGTCCAGCTCAAGTTGAAATCAAAGGCAAAGCTCTGACAGAAACAATGGAGGCAGGATGCACCACAGGAGTGATACTACAGTAATTCTATCACATCCCCCTCCTCTTTATTTCACTAACAGCTTTTTTTTCTATGCCCTGTCTCCACAGGTATAAATAGTCATTTGAGAAGTACTGTGCTTTTAACAGAAAATGTAGAAGAAGTTGTAGTAGAATATCATTTAATAATGAATATTTTTATCACTGATGCATAACAGCTTGATTTTTTTCATTACTTCACTGGCCAGGAAAAAACTCTCTAAAGGTAGTGCTGCCTTTATCAAGACACTTATTTAGGCTGAAGGGTTCATCTTTTTTCCCAAAATCTACACCAGAAGAATAAATCAAAGTAAGAGTTAAGATGAAAGAGAGTTATCACATGTAAGATTAGCAGAAGTGTTTTCTTTGTTGGAGAAACTTTTAAAACAAATCTTAGGAAAGCATGGTGCAGGTACTAATCCCCCACTGCAGGGAGTCATGGGCGTGATGACTTCATAGGCTTTTTGTGTTTTTTATTTCAGGAATGTTGTCATTAGGCGAGTTAGATTAATTGGTTAATGATTGTCGCATAACTTTTAGGGTGGGGTTCTTAAATAAAACTAGATCTACTGAGCAATGAAAACATCTTGTCCTGAAGCTAACCATGTCATATTTGAAATCTTAGTGCAGCCTAGAAAAACAACCCCAGTGAAAACTCTTCAGACCAGAAACATGCTGTAATTTTGTATGGCAATTGGATTCCAAAGCAGCTGGGGCAATACGAGCCCTGGGAGTTTGCTGGAGAGATTCATGGAAATGGGAGATGAAGTTTCAGGGACTGCGTATCTGAGCAGTTGGAATGAAAAGAAAAATCCAGAATGCAAACCCAAATTGTTGCTCAGAATAAAGTCATTAGAACAGCGAAATAATACGGTTTTTCCTTCTCATTTCCACTGCAGACCTCCTGGCAGTGCCACCAGACCTCACTTCTGCTGCAGCCATGTACAGGGGTCCTGTGTACGCCTTGCATGACGTCTCTGATAAAATCCCAATGACCAACTCTCCAATCCTGGACCCGCTCCCCAACTTGAAGATCAAGGTTTATAACACCTCCGGAGCAGTCACTCCCCAGGATGACCTCTCTGACTTCTCCTCTAAGCTGTCCCCACAGATTACACAGTCTCTGCTGGAGAATGAGACCCTGAACATGAAGAACCAGAGCCTTGCTCGGCAAACTGATCCATCATGCACCGTATTTGGGACCTTCAACTCCTTAGGAGGTCACCTAGTAATTCCCAATTCAGGTAAGTGCTAGCCATGCTGGCTTAAAGGTGCAGTTATTTTGTGATTTAAGTGGTGTTAGCTTGCTTTTATGTGGGGAAGGAAAGTCTATACGTGGAACTCGGCCTTTCCTTTGATCAAAACAAATAGATGGAGTTTTTTTCCCCCCACTTCATTTGCATCTACCAAAGTACTTCAAATATTTTCTACCCAAAGTCCTAGCCACTTTTTAGTACTACAGACTTGAGGAAGTCTTGGGCCCCTCACTACAAGAGCACAAGTCTTAGGAGTAGCATCTGAGGGAGCTGGGATTGTGTAGCCTGGAAAAAAGGAGGCTGAGAGAGGACCTGATCCCTTTCTACAACTGCCTGAAAGGAGACTGCAACAAGGTGGGGATTGGTCTCTTCTCCCAAGTCATACTTAGAGATGTGATCTAGTGGTGAATATTGTGGTGTTAGGTTAGTGATTGGACTCAATGATCTTACAGGTTTCTTCCAACCTAAATGATTCTCTGATTCTAAACAGAACATTGAAGGGCTCTGAGTCACTGTCTGAGACAAGCAAGGCTTCCGAGCTCCTGGATGAAGTGCAATTCAGCATCACCTTTTCCTTTCATGCAGTTCTAGAACAGGGACTTCAATACTGTAAACATTTATTTTGTCATCACACAAAGAGGACAAATTAATTTAAAAACAAATTGGTTGCTCCACTTCCAGTTCAGGACAGACGGTGCAATTGAAGTAGGACAGCAGATCACTGTTTTTGGGAGGCTTTTTACCTGTATTTATTGTTGACTTCCTTTACATCTAGGAAGAGAGGGACTGAGCATTGAGGGCCTGTTGATGCAATGCAGTGTGCTGCTCAATCTTTCTCAAACAGCATAAAGTCAGGCTTGAAGGCCTCTTCAGGCCACCCTGGCACCAGCAGGCAATTTCAGAACATCCACAGAGCTCTTGAGCAGCCTTGGAAGAGCTGAGGTCTTTCAGACAGATTTTTTAGCAGAGCCATGCTGCTGCTTGGTTCCTACGTGAAGTGTTGATTTTCTTTCCAAGAAAGTTCAGCACCTAGATATTCCCAGGGGTTTAGCATGATACTGCAGAGCAGCCTTAATATCTAAAGTGAGAATGAATCAAATACATAAAGCATTTGATGTGGGAGATATGCAGGCTGTACATTGGTCAGGAACACACTGCCCAATTTCACTGGAACTCTGCATTCAGGTAGGACCACAGTACATGTGGGACTGCAGCTCACAGCTTGGCCATTTTACAGCAAATGCCCTCACCAAGCAGGTAGTGCCTACCCTTGACCCTTTTGCTGGATCATTTCTTTTTTGTTATGTTATGGAGAAAGCAAAATGCCTAGCTTCCCAGGACCTGGGTGGGTCTGGTCCTTCCGGGACACAGTCCCACACTGCCCGTGAAGCAGCCATAGTTGGAGCCATAGCCCTGCTCTTCTAACAGGAAGCAAAAATATCTATTAAATTTAAGTGAAAGCTGAACTACTTCAATAAATCTGGTGCTGAATGATGAGCAATGCTGAAAATTGGTTCTATACAGTCTTGGATTTCACATTTTTCAAAGTAGCGGCTGAAGATAGATATTGATACTCAGTTTTCATATGCCACAGCGGTGCACATTATCAGCTAAGTCTGTTAGTCACAGTTAATTCATGTGTATTAATATCAATTTGTAAAGAAAACATTTGATACTGTAATCCCTTCAAAATGATTAAAGTAATGATTTTGTAAAATAAAATAATCTGTCTGATGCTACCTTGTATGCCTCCATGCTGCTTTTAGGTGTATGTCCTCCTTAAGATATGATCAAAGCCCTTCATTTGCAGTACACCTGTCCTGTTACAACTGCAAGCATGCAGCTGTAGGTTAGGTTGTAACAGGCCTGTAAAGACAAAAGTGCCAGAAGGCATTTGTGGAAAGTGCTTTCTTAGCTACCCTTCTCCTTTAAAGCTAGTTGTGGGACTGAGGCCCTGCACACCAACACACAGGAGGTCTTCAGTGTAACCAAACCCTGTATGCAGGGCCATGCAAAGTGTCTAGAAAGTCTCTCTAGTGTAGACACATATATGTAAATAATCTTCCTCTAGGTTTGTTTTCAGCTCTGTGGTAATAACTGTATGCAAATCCTTGCCATTGATTTCCGGCTAATCCACATCTACAAGTAGATCTGGCTGAGATGTGTCCAGCAGAGTGAAATAGCCATTTTGTGGGCTGTGTTTGTTGTGTAGAGACAAGACATCTCTTAAATGGAAGTAATATAAGAGCAGTGTTTTTTACTCAAGTGTGCAGCAAATCGTTACTGAAAATGACACTGAGCATATTTGCTCACGTTGTCTTCAAGGTTGGATACCCCAGCTTTGAGTCACTTTGCTGGACTAGGCACATTCCAAAACCAAGAAGCCCAGTTTTGTCTCCCTGGCAGTCTAGGAACTGAGTGCATTAAAAGACAGGATGCCAGACACAAAAGCCATTTTTCAGGAAACAACTAGTTCTTGTTGCTTCCTGGGACAGTGCTCCACTGCTTTTCTTTCCTGATCTTAAGTAAGTAAGAATTGCCTAGGGAGAGATGTCCCATTACAGCTGTTGGAAATTTTAGTCAGAGTTGTTTGTTTTTCCATCATTTTATATGGTAAGCAACAGTGTAACCATCTGTCTGCTCTTTAAATAAAGTGAAAGGGAAGAAAATCCTCTTCTCCACTCCTGTATTTCAGTGCAGAGGAATAAGAACAGGCAATTGGACATTGGAGACACCAGGGTTACAGTAAATGCTTTTTCTCCCACCACGCTGAGGTCATTTGTAGTCTGTTGGTGAGGCTGGCTGAAAATCTGGCATTACAGGTTTCATCTTCTGCCTCTCCTGTCACTCCTCTTCACAGACCCACTCCCCTCTTTTTTCTCCACTTTATCTTTTGTGTCTCTTCTGCAGGAGTAAGCTTGCTGATCCCAGCGGGAGCCGTTCCACAAGGGAGAGTCTATGAAATGTATCTGACAGTTCACAGGAAGGAGAACATGAGGTAAAAAACTGCCTTTATTTCCTTGTGTGTTAATAGAGGGGGGAAATGTAGTAACTAAGGGCCTGTGGTAATAATGCTTATGCAAGGCCTACTGCATTGAAACTATTTGCTGACTTGGAGGTAAACACAAGCAAAGCCAAGAGTAAACTTTGCCACAAAACCACCTCAGACATTTGCTTTTCTAACCAAGCGTTGCACTCTGCAGCAAGCCCTCAGGCCAGGGGGATGCTGAATTGTAGAGGAGCAAGGAAAATGTGCCAGTACGAGTTTGTGCAGAAGAGAAGGTAGGAAGTAACCTCTTGATAAAGACCTGTGCTGCAAAGGGGAAGGGAGCGGAGGAGAAAGGTGATAAATCAGCTCAGTGGAGGGACAGGTACTTGAGCACCTGGGTTGGAAAATCTCCTCTCCTTTTAAAGTGAAGGTGAATTTCTATTTTACCCTTCATGGGCTTGGCTAGTCCATGCAGTGAAGAGGATGGAGCCACAGCTTTTGGTGTCCTCCACTTCCTTGCTACTCAGCCCCAGGCACTGCACACCGAGGCCACCCAGAGCTAATGCTGGGACAACCACTGTTGTTGTCTCCTGCTACCTGAATGTGTGGCCAATTCATATTCTGTATCTTAATGTATAGTGGCATGGGATCTGGCAGCCTTGAAATTTTAAAAAATTGTTTATCAAAAGGCCATTTAGAAAACCCTAATGAAGAGAAAGGTGAGATCTTAGGCTGCAGAATGGAGTTATGTGCATAAGGGCAGAATGGCAAATGTGAAGCTAAGGCAGTCATTACACGGTACTTTGCCTCTTTCTCCTCCTCATAGCTAGATATGTTTTTTGGCTCAGCCTCTTAATAGCTTTTATTATGTGCTAAACCACAGCTGTTTATACACTGTGTGATATTGAACACTATTCTTTAGCTTGGTAGTCTCTCACCCAAGCTAAAATAATCTGCTTAAAGAAAAATTAAGCAATCCTTCCACCCACCCTTTTGCATACATTATTCATTGGCCGCTCTTTGAAAATAGCTAACTGCACCGACAGAAAAAATGTCTCTGTTCATAGCTAGTATTGATTATATTCCTATTACTTTTGGCTGTGTTTTAAAGATGCTTACAAACAGTATTGAACAAAGACTCTTTCCTAGAGAAGGAAAAAAAAAATCAGATGGCTTCCCCTGTTATTCAGTTTGCTTCTAAATCTCCCTTTCCAAAATACCTAATTCTTTAAAAATTTTTTTAATTCCTAGAATGTGCTGTATGTGCAATTATTTTCTTTCCAGACAGTTATGGAGGGAATCCCTGTTACTTTATTCATGCAGCTGTGGACAACTAATGTCACATACTTGTCTAATTTATTTTCTTCAAGGATCATAAAGCTGCCTCTGCATGCTTCGTGATAGCTGTAACTCAGCAAGTCACACAGGGGATAGAAGGATAGGTTAACCTGTGTTGGGAAAAGCACAGCTGGAGATGTGCTGCCTGCCAAACTGAGCAAGTATGCCAAAGGACACCTGCAGAAGTAGACAGAATGCTGTGAATCCTTGCTGACAATGAAGATTTTAGAAGTGATTTCTTTCCCTAGGAGAGGAGAGAAGAGCAGTCTGCCTTGGGGCAGCAGGGCTCATCTTATTGTGGTGGCAGGCACTTCCTGGGTCCACAGAATCCAGCCATTGATTTGTGGCAGTTTTTCAGAAAGCACAGCAGTCCCTTCATGCTCTTGGAAAGCAGCTTCTTCTGGGACATTTAAGACAGAGCTCATTGGATGTTGTCTAGATCACTCAGAACTGAATATTCACCTGCCCCTTTTCCCCAGGTGCCAAGGAGCAGAAGGGGGTGGGTGGCACCGAGCTGTAATGGTCTCCTGCTGCAGGACTGGTTACCAGACACTTCACTTCTGTAGCAGAGCTACAGCTCGGTCTAAGCTTCTTTTTCTGACTGCATGGGCCACAGATGTTGCTTCATATAACTGGAGTCATATGGGTAACACAAGTTGCTGTGTGGTGTAATTATTTTTAAAATCTGCTACTTCACTCTTGCAGCACTCGAGCAGAGAGTGATAGTCCCAAGGAAGAACTAGCTGCAGACATTTGCACTCATGGCCAGGCAGTAACTGCAGTGTGTTCAACAAACCCTGTGAGATCCTATACTTATTTTCATGAGCACTGTGCAAATGTGTATGGGTTGAAAAGTCCTGTAATGTGTTGATGTTGTTTGGAAGGGGACACACAGGAAATTATAAAATGTGTGTTACAATCAGGAATGAAGGCAGGGTCTTGTCCTTGATATTACAACAACCACTGAGGCAAGAATGTGGTCTCCACAGTGCTACTCTAATAGAACCAGAGCAGCAACAGAGAGGGTCACCACCACAGCTCACATACCTCCAGCAACTTAAGATCTAGCTCACACTTTGCTTGTAGAAATATGAAACCACTTCTGAACAGTCAAGCTGAAACAGAAAATATGTTATCTCTCAGACTCCTGCAAATTCCCCTTTTCTTTTCCTTCATTTTCATAATACATTTCCCCAGTTAGTCTCTGAGAGCTGTACTACAGAAATTTGAGACTTCACAACCGAATAATATCACTCTTTGTGTTGCCTTGCAGATTGGTTAGGAGAGTTTTCTGAGACAGTCTATTTATTCAATTTCATATCCATCAAAGCATGTGAGAATAGAAAGGTCACCCTAAAAGCATTACCCTTCTGCAGTGAATTTGGGTTCTGATAGCTTGCAGTAAACACCACTTGAAGGTAGTTGTTTTCTCTAAGTATGTCAGCATACTCGTGGCACAGTGGGGTTTCTCATTTACTGGACTGATGCTCCAGGAGAGTGTTATTCCTGCTCCTGTCCTGCAAGCTCACTCTCATTCTTCCTGTCATTTGGGGCAGGATGGGTGGCAGGCAGCTCCCAGATTCTGATCCCTGGCTGGTGTGTTGACCTCATGAAGATATTTAAGTGCTTTATGAAGCAACTACAGTGGGGAAAATTATATATGGGTGTGTGTTTGTACACATATATGTATGTGTATATATTTTTATATGTATGTGTAACTGAAAAAATGGCAACCCTATGAGAATATTTCACAGCTATCAGACAGGTTTCTGTCTTGAAGCTTAATGTCTTTTTCAGTGGTAAGCAGATGCTCTCTCCCTTAGTCTGGGGAAGTGTGGCCAACCTTGAGATTTGCAAGGAGTCCCTTCTTGAGTAGTGGTTTCATCTGTAAAATCAGCATATTGTGTTGACCAGTACTTGTTGACCAGCCTGTTCTCATGAGCATCTCTGTGAGCCTGCGTTTTACAGATTAAGTAATTTATTCAATTAATCTGTAATTTAATCCTAAGGATTAAATAGCATGAGTATAAACCTCCAGCCTCCAGGATTTGCTTGATTGCCTCAGGTTAAAAAACAAATCTCGCTGTGAGCTAAATTAGCAGAGCTGTGTTTCCTTCAGAAACATCTGGCACTGGCCAGTGCTGGATGGGATCTGGGTCTTGATGGACCACTGGTTTTATCTTGTATGGCAGTTCCCGTGTTCCTGTGTGAACCCCCGCTGAGCTCACACAGCTTTAGGTGGAGCTACTCTTGCATACTCTAATCAAAGGCAGGAACTGCACAGAACAGATACAGTTCTGTGAAGGACACTCCTGTATAATCCATCACACAGGAGGTGTTCCAAATGAGAGTGGAGGTCGCTGTGCCCACAATATTTGACAACCCTGAAGGACAGAGCAAGCAACACTCCTGAAGGTCTTGATAGAAGACACACATAAATTTGCAAATTTCAAATTAGCTACCTTAGAAGAGAAAAGGGCTAGGTGAGCCTTGCCAGGATTTGTATCAATGGCTTCAAAATGTATGCACAGACTTTAATATAAAGTCAAGCATCTGATCAATGAGTGTGATCCAGGGAGCAATGTTGCCTTTTTTTACCAGTAAACCTTAAGCTTAGTGATGTGAAATAAAAGAAATTGAACTCTTCCACATCTCATTTCTCTACCTTCCTTCTTTATCTCAGCTGCATAAACAAAATTACTTTGCAAATCCAGAAGTGCCAGTCACAATAATTGAAAAATTCAACTTGAAAAAGACCAGAGCATGGGCAAAAGGGGAGGGCAAATTTTTCAGAGTATTTTTCTTCTAAAGATAGGCTGTCAGAAGAACCAGGGTCTGTTTAGAATATTAAGTTTGAAACTTAAGAAAGAACACATATTAAAAAACAATGCCCCAGCAATAAAAGAAGAAATAAAATATCTTCCCTCTAACTTTTGGCTAAGCTGTGTAGAAGGGTTGCCATCCATTGCTATGCAATAGCCATTCTTCTCTCCCTGCTCCGACCTGTGCTTCCTGAGCTGCTGGAATTGCCTGGAGCACAGTGGCAGGGAGGACAATGTAGTCCCACTGAGGAGCAGAGATTTATCTCGTTGTGCTCACATCTGCTGTCTGACAGCTACCTTAATGAATATGGTCTGGCTTATTATAGGGAGACGGTTTCAAATGAGTACTCCCATTAAAAACACAAATTTGATTGTGAAGGGACCAGATATGGTGAATAAAAGTTTGTTTGCTTTCAAATAGAAGTTGACTGTTCTTGATAATCTCTGAGGGATGGGAAAACATCTAAAAATATCTGAAGACCTTTCAGTTAATGTTAGTGCCTTTTAATAGAAACGCTAAGCAGTGAGTTGAATTTTAGTCTCAGATTTTTCTAAAACAAAAGCATCTCTTTGTTTTTGTAGTTATACAGCTGAGTGCCCAGTCTCCTCTAATAGGTTATCCCAAGACTACTGCAAGCCTCAAATGAAGCCGATGTTGATGGGGTTTTTGTAGGGGGTTGGGTTTGGGGTTCTTTTTTTGGATAACAGCCTAAAAGATGGCCCACAGTTTTGATCGTGTCTGCTCATAGGTTTAACTCCCTTGCTCTATAAGCTCCCCTTTGTCTCTGTTTGTGCTGGATCTCCAGCAATCTCTAACACATAAATCTCAAGGTTGGCCACAACACGTGCTCGTCTAGGCTGGGATCCTGGCTTTGCTGGTGCTGCATCACCTGTTTCAGGAGAAGGAATAAAATTGCCTTTAATGAGTGACTACACAGTAACTTGTCTTCAGGGGAATTTGTTGTTTACTAGTTCCGTGAATTACTGTTGGTTTATGCTTTGAAGGAGAACGATTAATATCCCTTTTATAGTATATCTTGTCTACGGCATCTGTTTCTGTTCTCATTAGCTACAGTAAGGCATAATCCTTTTGTTTTAAAATGGAAATTGAAAACAGTGAGAAGCGAGAAAAGATTTGTCAAGAGATTTTTGTCCCTTTTTCCTGTCACTTGTCATAGGGTACCTCTCTTCTTTATGTGCCACTGCGTTTTCAGCCTCATTCCTCTGGGTTTCACGTGTTTATTTTTGAGATCTCATGGTGGTCCCTAAACACCCTACTACCTGCAGTCATGTTAGAGCTGGAGAGGAAAGGGAGTATCACCATGATGTGCTCTGACAGGTCTTGTCCCATACAACGCCAGAAATCAGATTTGCTTTTTGTCACTGTGTCATGTTACATGTTGATGCCTGCTGTGTTGCAGCAAGCTCACCTGAAATGTTGTTCACTTTTATTGCTTTCCTTGTTACTAAGTAACTCTTTGGAAGTTGTTTTGCTCCAGCCTGAGCTACTGTACAATTAATAAGATTTTATTTGCTATTCATGTTTTACCCTCTCTAGAATTCTGCCAATGTTTTCTGGCTTTCACTGTTACTTGCAGTGATTCCTTATTAATTGTTACTTGTAAATGTAATGATTGTGTTTTCCACACTGTTTGTAGAAATCCTGGCCTCACAGTAGTCAGGGAGAGGTTTAGCATAGACTTTAATAGAGCTGGCTTTTCACGTCAACAGTGACAGTGACCCGCTTCACACCACTGGAGAACTTCTCTGTAACTCATTATGTCTCAGTTTTTAAAGGTTTATCTGCATGAGGTGGATGTTGGAGAGTTACTAGGACCAGCAGATATTCAATAATTTTGTGGTGTCAGTCTCTGATATGTGCCTGGTTGGGAATTTCGGACTGTAAAGTCAAGCACCCCCACAAATGGCCCATTTTTCTGCTCTTCACTGATCAGACTGTTCTGTATCATAAATACCCAGGTCAGGACCATGCATACCTCATCCACTTGGCAATAAACCTTTAAGTCTGGTGACAAAGGTGCTGTTTATGAACATGGGAAAAAATATTAGGCCTTGTTATTTTTAACATGTCCTTTGTATGCTTGAATCCATCTCCCATCTCAGTTGCTCACTCTGCAGTCTGTAACACATCCTGACTTGCTGTTCTGCATAATTTTTTTATACTTGTGCTAATCGGCTAAAAACTATTGCAGCACAGAATCATGTCCTTCATCTGAGTCCTAAAGTCTGACAGTTAAAAAAATTTTGGCACAAAGCAGTGACTAAACTTAATTTTACTTGGAGACAACTACAGACTGTATGATTTATCAGTATCATATTATTTTAATGACGTCTTGGGCTTTTTTGACTGCAGGCATCAGTGATTGTCAATTTTAACTCTCTTTTCACCTAAAAGGGACTGTATTAATTTTTTTTAAGGAAATAATGATATATTCACTCCTGCATTCTTTTTGACTACTTGTTTTGTAATTCAGTCCAAAAAACTATGATAGCTTTTCTTTCTTTTCTTTTTCAGTACATTTACATGAAGTTAGGTTAACTAGATGATTAAGTCTATAGCTGGTCATATCTGTAGCTTTCCATAAAAATACTGTAATTTTGAGAGATTTTTCTCATAAGATACTATGTTTCTTGAAATTTCTTGAATTAGACCATAGGGGAGTATTCAAATATCCAGTAATTCCCAAGGCTGATGACCATTAAAAACCACTGACACACTGAGTGTTTTTTAGGCTTCTTGTTGCTTCTTATGAAGAAAAAAAACCCAACAAACAATGTAAATGAGTCAGAAAAAGAAGGAATGTTTTAGTAAAAAACTGTCCAATGGTTTATTCAGTCTGGTCTTGCAAAAAAGTGATACCTCATCTTCTCAATCTGAACCCAAAGATTCCCTGCAGTATGCAAGAGGAGCTGGACTAGGTCCTCTTTCTGCTAGTGTTTCATTTATTTTATGTACTGTTTGTTAGGCTAAAATAGCTGGCACAGTACATGCTAGCTGTCCAGATTTTTATACTTCACATCTTTTTTGAAAGGCATCTATATTGCAGCTATTTGTTTCCAGTCCATGGATTTTCAGAAACAATTGTTAAGTCATTTAGTAAACTCATCAGTTAATTTCCACAGATGCATATCATCTGGATTTACTGATTTGCATAGATTTAAATTTTTCAATGCCAGACCCTTTTTTTTCTCTCAAATGTTACAAAAACCTCCACAACATTTGTAGCAACAAGGGATAATTTTCAAAAGTGCCTTCAGCCCATTTTGAAAAAGGATTTTTCAAAAGTTTGTCTTTCATTTTCTGTGAGATTAATGGGATAGGCAGGGAGAACTAAGGTGGACAAAATTAGATTAGTCTTATATATTTGCAGTTGCCAGAATAGGTGTGATAAATGTGATATCAAAATAGCTTCTGTCCTGATTTGGCCTCCTTGAAAATGTTATCTAAGATTACCTGCTCTGCTCTGCATTGGTGTGGCCTCACCTTGAATATTGTTTGCAGTTTTGGCTACCACAATATAGGAACGACATTAAACTATTAGAGAGCCTCCCAAGGAGGGCAGTGAAGATGGTGAACGGCCTTGAAGGGAAGACATGTGAAAAGCAGCTGAGGTCACTTGGTCTGTTCAGCCTGGAGAAGTGGAGACTGAGGGGAGACCTCATTGCACTTACAACTTCCTTGTGAGGGGAAGAGGAGAGGCAGACACTGATCTTTGCTCTGTGATGACCAGGGACAGGACGTGAGGGAATGGCCTGAAGCTGTGTCGAGGTTTAGGTAGGATATCAGGAAAAGGTTCTTCATGTGGAGGGTGGTTAGGCACAGGCTCCCCAGGGATGTGGTCACAGCACCAGCCTGGCAGAGATCAAGAAGTGTTTGGACAATGCTCTCAGGAACGTGGTGTGACTCTTGGGGATGGCCCTGTGCAGGGCCAGGAGTTGGACTCAGTGATCCTTTTGGGTCCTTTCCAGTTCAGGACATTCTATGATTCTGTGATTACAGCTACTTATTTTCTCTCTTAGTAAAGGCAAAGACCTGCAGAAAAAAACAGCAATGTTGTCTCAACTAATTTCTCTAAGACTGATAAACATGTACTTTTATTTGTAAATGCAGCACGGGATTGAACCCTTAGCTACAGCAGAGCATTGTGTGGTCCCGTGGGCAGATCAGGATTTTAAGTGCAGATCACATTGAACGCATTTAATCTCTTGCTTGCTGGTTTCTGGATCATGAATTTGTCCTCTATTATTTAGGGAGGCAGTTGATGAGGCACATTCAGCTGTATTTGTCATACACCAGATGTTGGGATAGTTTAAAGTCACTCATGCTTCCTCTTGTTTTGAGCTCCTCAGTGGCTGGTCTGTGCTGGTTTGCACTTTGCACTTACATGTGCGCGCACACACACTATCATTTTCAAACTGCAGTGTATGTTGTGTATCCTAGATGTTCATATAATTTCCCATAACACCCATTCCTAGCGCCTGCAAGCAAGCATGCTGGATAATACCTGTGTTTTCAGCTGAAGAGCTCGGGATAATCACTAGAAATCTTGGGTTTTGCAACCCTTGCACTATTCCTTACCGTCCCTTCATCCTTTCTCCCTCACCAGCACTGACACTTGCTCCCTGCAGGCGCATTTGCAACAGCAGTTCTGGTAGATCTGAATGCCTTTTAAGTGAAATGGACTATCAGTGGGTTTGGTGATGACTCAGAACTCTAACTGCACATCTCAGATGTGCTGTGTATCACTTTCAGACATGCTCATATGCTTATTAGTTCAGTGTCTTCCTCTCTTCTTCAGTTTTCTCTGTCCTGACAGTAAATACTTCTCACAAGTGGTGCCTACAAGAGCCGCCGTTCATTTTTGTGTGTTACTGAACAACTGCCAAATGCAGCAGTGACCACATTTTGGTAGTGGGTGAAATGAAGCCTCTGCATACCATCTGCAAGGATCCTTCAGAGTGGAGGGTGCTCAGCAAATGTGGCCTATAATTTGTTGACACCTAAACCTGCATTTTGACACATGAGAGATATTTGGCACAAAAACAAACCAAGAAAAAGGAAATAAGTACGGATTTCGAAAAAATAAAGGGAAAACCAAACCCACCTATTTTGCTTGCACAATCTTTTTTATTTTAAGAGAACAATTTGTTAATTTTATACATCCAAATGTGTAAAATTTTGTCTTTTTCAACTCATTTTTTGTATCCATCTTTCTGTCTCCTCAGGCCACCTGTAGAAGACAGCCAAACCCTGCTGACACCGGTGGTGAGCTGTGGCCCACCAGGAGCCCTGCTAACCCGGCCCATCATTTTAACCATGCACCACTGCGCAGAGCCAAACACAGAGGACTGGCAGATCCAGCTGAAGCACCAGGCTGCCCAGGGACCGTGGGAGGTGAGGCTCCAGAGCTCCAGCCTGTGTGCTGACTGCATGCACGGCTCTCTGCTAGTTCTTTACTTGCCTTTCTGAGCCTGGGTGCCTGTATTTTGGGGTTTCCATGTGAGACACATGGCTGCTACAGGGTGCCTTCCCCTACTAGATGCCTAAGCTGCCCAGTGCCCATGCAGAGATCTGTCTTGAGGCACTTGGACACCTAGTACCAGCAGTCTTCCATGGTGGGAGCCTGAGGTGGTTCCTTGCCAGTAGTATAGCAGGAGAATGTCCCATAGCAGCGTGGCAAAAGGATCTTCCCACTGTAACTGGAGCATAAAGTGATGCTTTCAGCAAGGCTGGGCCATCCTGACAGAGCCCTCCTCTCCAGGCCTGTGCTCCTAGGTCCCTGCTGCCACCAGTTTGATCTTGTAATGAATTTGGCAAGGGCACTTTCTCCTACTGGTAAGTTTAATTAAGGTCAGGGTGGTTTCTGAAGGCAGTTGGGCTGACAGCAGCAAGAGTGCCATGTCCAGCATTGTCTTCAAAAGCCTCTTGTGTTTGTCCTCCTGCCTGTGGCACCGGCTCTTCCTCCTGCTGGGAGGGAGCAGGCAGCAAACCCAGCTCTGTCTCGCCAGCTAATCTGCACCCCACAGCCTGACTCGTGGCACCACACATTTGTTCCTTATTTGTGTCCGTGTGGTGCTGGCACCTCTTCATTTTCCCCCATCCTCCTCCTGCCCTTGACAGAAGTTGCTCTGCCAGCCCTGCACACACACCCTGGTGTGTGAGCAGCATCCCTGGGGCCCCTGGCCATCACACAGTGCTCTTCCTCCTGTCAGTTCTGGAGCAGCTCCTCCAAGCTGAGCCTCACATACACACGTGTGCACACACACTCATGCACACCCCTGCAGCATCACTCGGGGCAGCACCTCCTGCCAGAGCCAGGTGCTGGCATGGCCATGGGGCAGCACCTTGCCCTCCAAAACGATTGTGCCACCGCTGCAAACGTGGCAGGTTTGCCTTTCCTGAGACTAAGGGAGCCAAGATCAATGCCTAATGCCAACTGAGCCCACTCTTCTCAGCTGCCAGATGTGTCCATTGTGCTGCAGAGCTGCAGGGGTGAAGTGGACAAGTTGTGCTGAGCATCGTGTGGCATGCAGTGGCTTTGCAAGAGGCGGCTGTCACCCGCTGCTGACATGTCGCTTCTGCTCCCTCTCAAAGCCATTCAAAGCACCTTGTGTTGCGTGCAGGATATTACACGCAGGGTTGAATGGAGAAATTAGCAGGGGAGCTGTTTTCCTGTGCACCCAGGGTGGGCAGGTCATCTGCATTCAGGCAGTATTTTTTTACTCATCCTGCAGTCTCGTCACAGAGGATTATTCTGAGGAAGCAGCAGGTGATATTTCATATAGATGTGGTATTTGGCCATCGCAGAGGTTACTTCCCTTCCTTTAGTTTTTATAACTCCTTATTGTCGTGCTTAGGAAGTGAAGGGCAGTTATTTATTCAGCATGCCTGAGACTACTGATGCTAAGTCATGGTCACCAAATGATTAGTTCTGCAATATCCCCTTCAATAAAATCTTGGTGATATTTTCATTATTTGCCTAACTCTGTCCAGAGCTTTAAAAGCAGGAGTGAGGACGGGGGAGTTTTCGACCTCCAACATCATCAGCAGCACCCTGGAGAAATCTGCTCCCTGTGCCTACACAGGAGAAAAGCTGGAAGCAGGATTTATAGACCTTGATTTAAGGGGCAAACAGCAAGGACTTTTTGCATCATCCAGTCTTGAAAAGGACATTGCTGCCTGAAAGGAGAGCAGGTCTGAGGGGTCACATGCTGTAACTTGGCCTCTTTCTCTCTTAGGATGTGGTGGTGGTCGGAGAGGAAAACTTCACCACCCCATGCTACATCCAGCTGGACCCAGAGGCCTGCCATATCCTGACAGAAACCCTCAGCACCTATGCCTTGGTGGGACAGTCAATCACCAAGGCAGCAGCCAAACGTCTCAAACTGGCCATCTTTGGACCGCTGTCGTGCTCTTCACTGGAGTACAGCATCCGGGTCTACTGCCTCGATGACACGCAGGATGCTCTCAAGGTGGTTCTTGATCTCTTGCTTGCTCTCCCTCTGCCTCCCCAGCTGTCACAGGACTGCAGTCATAGCAGAGGCTGGACCCTCTGCTCCATGTATTCATGCTCCGTGGGTTATTTTTCTGATTAGAAGAGCTTGACAGCAAGCTGGTGTTTTACTGTTTAACCCCCACACGCTATAAATTGTCCTTTGCATAGGGATCTCACACTATTTTCCACCCACCAGTCTTTTTTCCTTTGTTTACCTGTATCATATCCTCAATCCTAAGGTTTTTGCATTATTAAAAGGCCATAAGGTGCACGGGGCTTCATTCGTTATTCATGTATTTTTAATGCTAAGTGCTAGCTCCCCAGAGATAGGGAAACATATAAATGCTTCTTTGTAAATAGTTGATAATGATAAAAGAAGCTTCTGGCCCGTTAATCACTGCCTGCTTTCATACTGCTTTATTACACCTCTTTCCAGGCAGCTTTCTGTGTTGGGAATTCACAACTGGAATAAACCAATGCTGCTGCTATCCCTAACTGGATAACCTTACTCTCCCTGTGTAATTCTTGCATGCACACAAACACACACTCACCACATACAGATGAGCAGAGAGGTAACCAGACTTGCTATTTCTCTTTATAAATATCAGTATTTATACAGAGAGTATCTATAATAGATGCACTCATGTAATATGTAGCTCCCACTGCACAACAGAGTTTATTAAAAGGTGCGGTTTTTCCTTTAGTTGTAGTTAGTGCAACTTCACTTCTTTGCAGCAAAGTGACTTCAAAGCCTGACTAAGCAGAGTCATCCTGCTGCTGTACATGCTTTTGTTTCCCTAGGTCTAGGTGGGAATTATTGGGATTTAAACCCAAATACACTGGCTGGGAGATGTTTGTGTTTTTCAGAATAGTGACTTTCATCACTGAGAGCAGCACGCTTGGTTGCCTTCCCTATATTATCTGATGTTGCCTGCCTAGGCCTTGCTGAGGGGATACTCTTTTATACCTAAGAAAGGCAACAAAGTATAAGGGTTGAAGCAGGCACATGGTGTCTTCAGCATGGTTTTGTCCTCTGGGAGCTTGGCCTCTGTCACTGCAGTGGTGTTACCAGCCTTTTAGAAACAATTATTTTCCCCGTTCTGATTTCTCTTTTGTTTTTCCTATTTAAAAAAAAAAAAAAAAATCCTTCATAGCAATCAAGCTTCAAAGGTCCTGATGGTTTTATGCCTGTGCTGCATAATACAATTTTCCATGGGTTTGACAAGGCCTGAGGTAATAATAAGTGAGTCGGAGGGGCCTTAGCCAGCCAGCTAATGCAGTCAAAGCAGAGGAATCTAATTAGGTATTACTCAGGAGCTGTTGGTCTGTTTCTAATAGACTGTAGGGAGAGTTGTGTGGTAAAGTTAATCCAATTCAGTGCGACAGCAGAAGAGATCAGGAAAGGCACAGAGCCACATGAGAGGGCCATCCTTCACCTGAGAAGCTGCAGCCAAAATCTGGGAGGGCAACAGGTCAGTCGCTGGGATCCTGCTGTGGTTAGACCCCAAAGCAAGATTGCAATTTAGTGAGGAAAAGTGAGGAAAGTCAGGAGGCCACCATCCCACTCAGTACCTACTGCTTTTGTACATCAAGTCCCTGCATTTTAATTTTCTTCCTCTTTGGCACGTCTACCCCAAGACTGGAGGGGCACCCATGGGGTTCAAGACCCAGCTAGCTGATGGTTTGCAGGAGGATGAGCACATGTAATTGCTGGTCACAGACTCGTATGAATGCATGAGCTGCACTTCTTTGGAAGTGTAAGGTGCAGGAGAAGATTTAGGAAAAGGAAGCCTAGTAAACCAGCTGTAGATGAGTAAAATAGGCATAGATGGAAGGGCTGACTATGGACCCATGTGTATCAGCAGGAGCATGTGAACTGGTGCATACAAACCAGTGTGTGCTAAACATCCCTGTGTGGCAGTGTTGTGTAGACTCATTCCGTGACTATTTAGATAGAAGAGAAAAAGGTTGGGGTATTTGGCATGTACTTCCACAGCAGCTGGTACTGCTGCAGCCCCTGCTGTGCTGGGAGGACATCCTTGGCACTGCTGTATTGCCAAAGGGAAGGCATTCACAGGGCAATTACCACCACTGGGTGTGGGGACAAGGCTGCAGACAGGGCTGGGCCAGCAGATCCTGAGGTTAGAGGTATTTCAGAGAGGAAAGAAAAGTTGTAAGCAGCAGGTGAAGCACCAGCTGCAACATCTTGGTGTCTTGAGGCTGGTGGTTCTGGGCAAAGCTCAGCGAGGGTAGGGAAGAGCAATATTCTCATACTGCATTGTCTGAGCTTTGGAAGAGTCTTTGTAGGGGATTGTGTGTATTTTTTAATAGACAACCAAATGCATTCCGTTATTATTTACAACTAGGAATGAGTGTGCCATATGCTGAATGTGTTTTAACAGCCACCAAAGGAAGACAAGTAGTTGCAGTATAAAGCACAGTGCAGTGTTTATCCAGCAGGCTCTTTCCCTCTCATTGTGCAGAGCAAGCACTTGCAGCCGAGCTGCCGGCACCCGCAGTACAGTAGGGAAGTGTAGTGATTTGCCATCAGTAAGGGCTCAGTTATTGTGGGAGCAGCTTAGTGAGGTTCCTGGTGGCCGTGGAGCAGCGTGGGCTCAGTGCTGATCACACATGCAGCATCCTCTGCCCTGCAGGGTCCTGAGCCACCTGGATGGGATGCTCACAAAATTGCTTTTTTGGGCAAGGATGAGGGGAGTTGTGACCTTGAGCACTGGCCTCTTTTTTTAAGGTTAATTGTTGCACTTTGAAGAAGATACCCAAGGTTTAAAAAAAAAAAAAAAAAAAGGAAAAGAAAAAAGGTAATAATATAACTATTAAGAAATCAATCTGCTTTGCTCTCTTTATTGATGTGTGGCTTTAAGATTGAGGTATGTGACCTGTATATGGCAGCATGGTGGGGGCTGAGCAGCCAGACACATGGAAACAGCTACCTCCCACACTGGGGGCATGTGACGGGCTTCAGGCTGTATCAGGGTGACATCCCCCAAGCTGTCTTCTGCTGCACAGTCGTTCCCTTCAAAAAAACCGCCCAAAAATGGGCACAACAGGCTTGTGATCTTTTCTCTGTTACTTAGTGCTTGTTTTATCTTTTATTGAAGAAAGGCACAGCTTGGACTGAATACCCTTGTTTGCTTATGCCCCTTTAATGAGGAGGCCCAGGTTACAGCTGTTCTGGGCTCACAGGTGATGTAGTGATGCCTTACACAGCTCTCTCTCCTAGGAAATAACTCCTGCCTTGCAGGGTGATGAGAGACAATGGGCAGGGTGACCACAGCCACCTCAGCATGGGGCAAGCAATAAGCAGCTCAGGTTTTGGCTCAGGAGGACACAGAGGTGCCAGCCAGCAGGAAAAGCACTGCTCTAAAAAATGCCGTATGGCAGGAACCAGCCAGCGTGTTTGAAGGTCTGTGCAAGTCATGGCTCCAAATTAATTCTGAATTAATTAGCTAAATGGCATAGGAGAAGCACAGGCTGCTTGTCATCTTCCAGTTAGAGCATGTGGAAGGCCTACAGTGGCCCAGGGTGGCATCCAAAAGTGGGATGTTGAAACTAGACACCCAATTCTGCTGGGTGGGATGGTGCAGCATCACACTGCAGTTTCCCCCACAGTAGTGCAGCTCCCAGAGCTGCTGCAGCACGGGCAGGAGCAGTTTCTCGGCGCCCATGCCCTGCATGCCTGAGAGGTGGCATCTGCAATTAGCTCACACAGTTCCACAAGTCATCTTCTGGACCTTCCAGGAAGGTAAGTGGAACATAATGAAGATCTATAGTAATCAGATAATTACTATTGATTGCTCTGTAGACGTCTTGATGAAGTAATTAGGTGGCACTGGAAAGAAGCTGGAACTGATTCTTTGGCATAACCTTAATCTGAAAAAGTTTCCTGATTTTGTTTCTTTTCCTCTAATGGCCAATAAAAGAACATCGTTTTAGCTTCAGGACTTGCCAGATGCTTTTCTTATATGCTTGCTACCTCCCTGAATGTGGTCAGGAGTAACTTAGCTAAACTTGGGGGGTCCTTTAGTTGGCCTGGGGCAGTATCCTGGTTTTGTGTACCCCTGTATTCCTTAAGCATCTCCACTGTGTGTGATTGTCTTTGGCCACATGAGACCGGTTGGTTGGTTGACTCTTTTAATTAAATGTGACTGATATTGTCTGTGCTGGTTTCTAATGGGGCTCATGGAGGTGCCTTTGTACTTGCTTCTTCCATCTGGTCTACAGTTAGGCTCTTGGTAGGCAACATTCCACTGGGGTCTTGTTAATTACAAGCTTATATTTAGCTTCATAAAATGACCAGGCTCTTGGCTTGCTAGCTTTTAATCATATGATTAATATTTCGGTAGCTCTGAACCTGTATATTCATAGGTACAAAATGCTCCATCACTGTGTCTTGCACTGTTCCCATGCCATCCTGCAGGACAGTATCAGTGTGGGTATCTGTTATCTCCTGCACTGCTCTGTCATGGGGCACTTTGTCAGGAGGCCACGAGCTGACAGACCAGTGGTATGCACAGGTCCCATGTCAGCAGGACCTACACAGATAAGAGTTTTCAAAAACAAGATACTAAAGCTACCACTAGACGTCCATTTAATAGCATAGAATAGAGCTTCTGTCTATAGGACATGTGAGAGAACAGAGTGTCTCCCAGAGGAGATGTGCCTGCATCCCTGCTGGATGAAGGAGGTGAGAGGGTTATAATCAGGTCAGCTAATTCAGTTCCACTTCACAGGGACACACAGTTCTGTGCGATGCCCGTGTATTTTTTTAATCTGTATTACACAAGTTACAGCATCTACAGCAGACAATCTTGAGGACTCAGAAGACAAGTATGCTGTCTTGATGAAGCCTGACCACTTTCTTCTTTTTATCCCAATACTGCAGGAGGTCCTCCAGCTTGAGCAGCAGATGGGTGGGCAGCTTTTGGAGGAGCCCAAAGCTTTGCATTTCAAGGGAAGCACCCACAACCTCCGCCTGTCCATTCATGACATTGCCCATTCTCTTTGGAAGAGCAAACTGCTGGCTAAATACCAGGTGAGCATAGCAAAACATTCACATTGGATGCTAGCAGTGAGGCTTAAAAAATTACTGTCACACACAGGTGTGTTTGAAAAACACCAGGACCCAGCATATAGTTCCATGGACATTTTTTTCCCCTGGACCATTTGCAACCACATTAGCATGGAGCCTGCAGTCTCTGCTCATGTAGCATCCATGCCTTGGTCCCACATCCCTCCCTGACCATACTTTTTTGCTTTCTTCCTGCAGGAGATTCCCTTTTACCACATTTGGAGTGGATGCCAGAGGAACCTGCACTGCACCTTCACACTGGAAAGGTTCAGCCTCAACACCCAGGAGCTGGTGTGCAAACTGTGTGTGCGGCAGGTCGAAGGAGAAGGACAGATCTTCCAGCTCAACTGCTCTGTCTCAGAGGTAAATGATATTTATGTGCTTTTCTATCCAACTGCAGGAATGTGGAAGGGCTAAAGAGGTATAACCTTTCCCATTGCTACTTCTTTAGTGCTTTCCAGTTTCCTCCTGACTGCTGGTGTGGACATAAAGAGTAGATTAAGTCATTGCTTTGTATCTCCTTTGCATTTTTCCTTAGTTTCTCTCATCTGGAAGGAAGCATCCCTCCTTCAAAGGAGGGAGGAGAGCAGCTTTGGTCTCTCTGCTAGTGCTGCCTTTCTGTGTCTGCGTGGAGGAACTCTTTGCCTACCACTCCCTAACACATTTCATGATGCTCTCATGGTCCTGTTTCCTTGGCAGTCCACAAGACTCATCATGCCTGACAGTTCCCTGGAGAGAGAGAAAAGAGAATAGGAAAATACCAGTGCTGTGTGTTCCATGAGCCACTCCCCTCTGATCCCACATAGTAGCTGCTGTGCAATAGGGAATATCAGACAGTCTGGTTGCAGTAAACTTTTCTCCTCATGTTTTGCTACTGCTACAACTCCTGACTATTGTCTTTGGCAATTTTTTCTTTTGCTGACTGACATTTTCTGGTCAAAATCTTTTCATAAGTCTGGGGACTTCTTTGCCAATGCTATGTAGCACCTGGAGAATTTTTGCTCCTTGGGGCAGTCAAGCTTGGGGCTGAGGTGGAGCAACACTTTCAGGTGTTAAGTGTCATTGGCTCCAGTGAATGTGCTGGTGACTTTTATCCCTGGTACCCTTGGCAGCTACGAGGAGCAGACTCTTGGGCAGCAATTACTGCTGGCTGGCTTGGGGAAGGGCTGCAAGAGCAGAGACACAAGTTACTTGTGCTGTAGGCTCTGACAGCGAGCACCATTACCCATAACATCTGCTTGGTTAGTGGATGTAAAGTTACAGATTCATCTGGGGACTACACAGCATTAAGGACAGATGGTAAAACAAGCATCATAAACAATTATTGTAATAAGTGCCGCATTGAGGTAATCACTAATTTAACCTCACAGAGAAGAGAAAGAACTGAAAGTAACTTTAATGAAATGCAAGTACACACTATAATCATCTTCAGCTGGTTGTATGTAATAGGGCCTGGTAATAGATTCAGAGGGAACAGGATAATATTCTTGTCTTGTGCTGTGATCCTATCCATCAAGGATGAATAGAGAGAGTGAATAATACCACTGCGATCGAGACTGCCTCCTGCAAAATTGCCCCTCGTGTTGTTGACACCTTGTGTTATTCCCAGACTCCAGTAAGGAACAGGAGGACCTTGGGCTGCTGAGAGCTGGAATGTAGGGTCAACTAGGGAAAAATCCTATAACTCAGAGAATTGATGATAAGTCACCTGAAAGGTAATAACTGCAACTTGGAAAATTATGTATGCCTCTAGAAGCATGATAAAGACATCAGACCAGGCATTTGGAAACTGTAGCTGTGGTTCCTTACATTTTCTTCTGAGGTTAGGCTAGTGGTATCCAGATAGTGGTTAGGCATTGCAGGACTGTGCTGGCATCTTTCTTTATTGCTTGATCTGCCTCTCTACCTCTGTCACCCTGCGATAAAAATTTAGTAACACTGTTTCCTGCATCCTCCCTTGATGGGCTTTCTTTTTAGTCCCCTGCAAAGGATGTAAAACTTCTGCAGATTAAACTGTCCTATACTGGCTTTATACAGTGTCTACCACTGGGATTTCAAAAATACAAATGCAGCGAGTGCCAAAACACGCACATTTGCAAAGCAGGAGGAAAATTGTGATAAAGGTCCCCCATGATTCATTTTTGAAGCCCTGTTTTTATCTTGTGGTGTTGATACTCACACAAAAGAGACACAGGGCAATGCCACAGATACCTGGCACCCTTCTGCAGCAGTCCTGAAGCCCCTGGGGCTGAAGGTCACCTTGAGAGCCAGGGCAGCACTTGTGTTCTTTGGCCCAGAATATAAAGGAAAGGTTATCTGTCTGCAATGCCACTATCAGCACCCTACTGCCTCTTCCAACCTCCCAGTGCGGGTGAGCCTGCAGGCAGCAGCAGTGTCAGGCACATCATTTTCCTGTCTCCTGGGCAGTGCCTGCTGCCAGGTTGTTGGACACTGGAGTTGGGACAGGCAGTCTGTGTGCAGGGCCTTGGCACCCAAGTGCAGGTGCCCTAATCATCATGTTAATTGAGGACATTACAGTGTGATGTAAACCTTCCTTGGTTAGAAATTTCACCGATTGCCTAAAATGCCATGTCTTAAAAGAAAAAGAATGCAAAAAAAAATCATATTTGTATAGTGGAAGATAATTAATTGGTGTAGATAAAAGAGTGGAGCCAAAAGGTTTAATTCTGTGCATTGGTCATGGACACTCTGAATACATTTTTGGTGGGTAAACAGAGACTGCACAGGACTGTGAGCATCTCCAGCAAAATCCTTGCAGGGGTTGTGATTGCAGTTTAAGCCAGGAGCTGCCGGGCTTTAAGACAGTTTCAGGTATTACAGCTCCTTCCCAACAGCCAGTTTGACATGAAGCAACAAAACAGTTCACAGAGGAGAAAACAAATCAACATTTAATGATAAGTCTTTAGCATAAGTGTTTCTGGCTGCGTAGGGCTGTGATCTGGCAGAGGAGGAAGAGGAGGAGAAGCAGCTCCCACATTTCTACTAGAAATGAAGACCAAATTGATAAATAGACTGAGAAGCATGAACCAGCCATGTTTGATGCTTTTCCATCGTGGTCCCTTCAGGATCTCACTGTTCCTAAACAAACCTGACCATCCAAATTGACCAGCTACCATTGTCTTACCAGCTACCAAGCCTGTGGGCACTAAATCCACCCAGGCCAAGGAGAAGACAAAATCCTTGCCCAGAAGAGCCAACTGCTGTTATTCCCAGTGGTGTTAGCAGCGCTGTCATGGGGACCCCTCCAGCAGGGAGGGCCACATCAAAGAGCATCAACACCACACCTGTAGGGGACAAGCTGGCTTTGGAGATGACCTTCCCCTTGAAACACTTGCTGCCACACTGCCTTTGAACAAAGCACGTGTCTTGGGGAGAGGGGGCGATGACTGCCCCCTTGTCCCTCACCCCCTGCCCTGAGCACATGCTCTCCATCTGTTTCCAAAGTCAAAGCTGCATAAAGATGAGGGTTCAGCTTGTGCCTGGGGTGGTATTGACTGTCTGTGGTTTGCACAGCATCAGAGGCTTCAGAGAGCTTGGGTACTGCCAGAGAGATGTCAGCGGTGTGAGCCTGGTGCTGGCTCAGTGGGACATTGGGGGCTTGGGAAGATGCTGGGAAGGGGGTCTTGTCAGCCAGGCCAGGACAGCCCAGTTCTGGTCTAGTAGTAGCAACTTGCTCTGAAATGTGTCTAAGTGCCTGATCTTTCATTTTTTCCCGTAAGTGATTAATTAAGCTGGCTTTTTTGTCCAGCTATAGTAATGTTCACCCTCAAAAAAAAAGAGGAGGGGAAAAAAATCCTTTGTCTACCCAAAGCTGATTATAAATATTTCTGTTTTCCAGTGGACTAAAATGTTTATGTTAGCATTTACTAGATTAGCAGAGCGCTACAAGTAAAAGCCCTGAGTCTCAGAGGATGTAGCTCAACAATTTTCTCTTGACTCAGTAACAAAACCAATGGGTTGTCAGGCTTTTTTTCTGCCTTTCCAATCCCAGGAACCTACTGGCATCGATTATCCTCCCATGGACTCAGCGGGCACCGTCACCACCATCGTGGGGCCCAGCGCTTTCAGCATCCCCCTCCCGATAAGGCAGAAGCTGTGCAGCAGCCTGGATGCTCCCCAGACCAGAGGCCACGACTGGCGGATGCTGGCCCACAAGCTGAAGCTGGACAGGTGAGCAGGGTTGTCCGTACGTGGTCTGGCAGGGAAGTTCCTGGGGAGGGCGTTATGTGCAAAAACATCCTGGTGAAAGTCCCACTGAAAGCAGATGTACAAACTGACAGTCAGGCTGACTGCACAGGGGATGAGCACCTTGACAGCACCAGCATCAGGGATGGGTCGAAATCATATGAATTCAGGTAGTTTTCATGCAGCTCAAAAAAAAACTGAGTTTCCTCTTCGCTCATTGCAGGTACTTAAATTATTTTGCTACAAAATCAAGTCCCACCGGGGTGATCCTGGATCTCTGGGAAGCCCAGAATTTCCCTGATGGCAACCTGAGCATGCTGGCAGCAGTTCTTGAAGAAATGGGAAGACACGAAACGGTTGTTTCTTTGGCAGCAGAAGGAAATTACTAATGCGGCCTTGGCATGACCAGGAAGGACAGACACAGGGAGCGGCAATGCCCTGTTATTGCAAACAAGAATTGAAATGAAAACCCAGACCAATGAGTTACACAAGAGACATTTCAGAGAATAAAGCAAGCAAACAAACAAAAAAAACAAACCAGCCCTGACCTTCACACACGCTCTCCTTGTACATTATCACAGGATCAGAAAGAGATCATGCAAAGTTGTACCTTGAAAATATAAATCAACCTAATGTTCCTCTCGGCTTGGCTGTACACTGCTTGGTACAGGTTTTTACAGTTTCCTAGGAAACGCTTTTTATTGCTATCCAGATATATGGATAAACTTTCTTAACAATCCCAGTTTCTATGGATGTTGTTTACATCAAATTCTGGACAGGGGTAAGGAGACTGTCCATGGCTCTTTATATTTTTTGTTTAAAGCCATTCTAGACAAGGCTATGGACAGTTGGTTGTGGCTATTTCAGCTTATTGGTTTCTGGTGAATTGAGATTTTGGCTACAATTCTGCACATTGGTTGTCTCGCAATGATCTTCCTGTCATTGTTCTGTTTCCTAGACCTACTTGTAAAAAAAAAAGAAAACAAAACAACAAAAAACAAACCAATAATATCAGGGTGTGCATCTGGAAAGCAGGTACTCTGGCTGATAAGCAGGAACACACAAAATGTTCCCTTCCTTTCCCGAGACAGTCCCACTGAGCCTGTGTAGAGAATAGCTCTATGACAGTGGGGAATGAAGGATCTGAGTTAATTTTCAATTTGCACCCTTTCCACCCCTTTGCTATATGAGGGGCCAGATAGGCAATTCAGAGTGGTTGGAGGGGAGGGGGAGAAACCCAGAAAAAAATAAAAAAGAGAAGTTGCTATGATAGTTATTTACTGATTAGTATTTAGTGCAAGGATTATTATGACTATTATTATTACCATTATTACTTTATTTCTAATATTGTCAACAGCAGAATTAATAATTTCGGGTTTTATGGAACCTGTTGGCCCCTCCCTGAAGGTCTTTTAAGACGTGTCCCTCTCTATGCCGTCTGTCCTTCCCTTTGTCATCGTACTCCTCCTCCAAAGTCCTCTGCCAGCCCACACAGGCTGCTCACTTCGTGATAGCATTTCTGTGCTCCATGCCCTGTGCCAAGGCAGCATGAACTGGTGACAGTGCTGATCTTCACCCACCAAGTGTCTGACTCTAGCATGTTTTGCACCACCCTGGTGTCTCCAGGTTGCTCCAAGAAGCAATCTTGTTCTGAGGTGGCTGTGAACCAGAGGCGGCCTCCCAGTCCAAATAAACAAAGACCACTGGTTCCTGACCACAGGTGCAAGCATGTGAAGGCACTGATACCCATCCACCACCTGATCTGTGCATCCAAGGTGGGCCTCCATAGTTTTTGCTTTGTTTTGTAGCATTCTAAGAGCCAACCATTCCTCTTAGTTCCCCACGGAGCTGTGGATCTCACTGAAACCCACCACCTCCAGTAAGGTTTGTCATGGCCGGGGGTGCTAACCCCTGCCCAATCACCTGCTGGGTCATTTCTGTGTGAGATACACTTGGTGCATCTCCAGGGATATTCCCAGGCATTACTGCAGCCGGGGAAGCGTGTGTTGTGTAGGGCAGTGGAGTGGTGAAGTTGAAATCCCATGTACTGCAGTTTGCTGCTCCCACCACCACTGCCTGTGCAGGGCAGTGCAGTGCTCGAGGCTGGCCAGGGAACACTTGTCCCTCCATAGCCCTCACAAAACACGTGAGGTGGGAACTTTGCAAAAGGAGCAAACCAGAAATGGTTGTCACTGCAAACATATTTTGTTCTGCTCAGTGAAAATTCTGACTCTTTGGTACATGACAGCGCATAGGATTGCAGTAGTTTTACTGCCTGACTTGGCCGTCCTTTGTGTCTGGCACAGAGAGGCTTTCTGCCCCAACTAGTCCACTCCAGGTTTCCAGCCAGACCCTGGTTATTGCTGTTGTGCACACATGCATGCCCCTGCCCATTCCATGTGCTTCCTGAGACTGGAATTATCTTTTGTGGTTTTGGTTTTGCTTTCCCCAAGGCTTTCCACATTGCGCCTTTGAAGGTAACTGAAAATGTCATTGGTCAAAATGAAAACAAAATTTAATCTGACCTCTCTTTCCATTTGATATTTCCGTAGGCTTGGCACTTTTTGCTTATAATTTCTCAGCTCCCTGACCAGTGAGTAAGGGTGTGATTGACTGCCGGGCAGCGAGTACAAAAAGTTCCATTCCTTGTAAGAAGTAACTGGGCAGTTTGCAAACCAGCATTTCAGTCAAAACTGGAGACCAGAGGACATGCATTGTAACTTTCAACATCTGTGTGTGTTTTGCTCGTGTAAGCCCCACCTTCTCTTAATGTGGAGATACCACAGGCATCCTTTCTTTTTCACCTTGGGGATCTGGTGCAGCCCATGGCAACGCTAATGGAAATTTTGATTCCAGCTTCAGGAGGCTTGGACTGGGGCTTCCAGCTCTGACCCCTCTCCACATCTTCTACTCACCTTAGAGCACTAAAATGGCTCTTAAAGATAGGTCTCAGCTTTTCTCCCTCTCATGCCATTTTTAGGTGTAACCAGTTGTGTTTAGTTTGTGCTTCTTCACCTTTCCCATGTGTCTTCCTTGACTCCTTCCATGGTGGGTGCAGGAGTTGAACTGTCCTGCGACCCTTTGGCCGTTCTGTCTCAGACTGTGTTGGCTGATCCCCAGGCTCGCTGCTGCTCCTCAGCTCTTTCTAGGTGGGCAGCATCCCTAGAGCACCCCTTCTCACTGGGATCAGGCCACAAAGTGTCTCTTAGTTATCTGTGTTGCTGTGAGTTGATGCTCCTTTGGCCACCTCTCTGACCTGTGTTCTGATGCCTTCTGAAAGAGAAACAGTTTGCAGATAAACAACTTTCTCACAGTGTTCTGGGGCATTTTCCTTTCACAGCACCACAGTAAAGGGGATTTATTGCAAGGAAAAATGCACTCTGATTAAGAGGAGCATCCACAGAGGTGGCTGGAGGTCAAGAATGAACCCTTCATCACTGAACATCAGCAGCATGACTGTCACTGGATGGTGAAGCTGCTCTCCTTCCACCCCGACTGCTCAGAAACCGCCCGCAATCCCCTGCTGCAATCACGGGCTGGATAGTTTCTCCAGGACTGGCTCCATAGGCTTTTCCAGGCTCCCAGCACGACCCCTCGGGCTACCTCAGCCCTGACAGGGCAGGGAGAAGCAGGGGAAGGTTTCTCCACAGAGCCACAGCTCCTCCCAGCAGCTCTGCACCCATTCTTTGCCGCTGCTGCTAACAGCAGCTCCCACCTCTCCTCACCTCACACTTCCCTGCATTAATTTTGCTGTTTTTTTCTTTTTTTCTGGGGGAGAGTGGCAGTGGCAGGGCATGCACTGTGGGACAGGGCTCTGGCTGGCGGTATTCACCACAGCATCCCCATCCTGCTGCCCCAAGGAGAGAGGGTGGGAAGCAAGGGCAGCCAGATGGGCTCAGGATATTATTTCTGGTGGGAGAAAACCCACCAGCAGTTCCTCCGCCTGGATTGCATGGACACAGTGCCATCTTGTGGGGCTGAGCCCCGGCTCCACCATGTTGCTGCTGCCATGGCAATATCACACGGGAAAAGGCTTCCTGTGGGGCGGCTCTGATAAAGATGTTTGGCAGGCAGAACTGTTAAAAGTTGTTGTAAGATTTTATGTCAGGTGAGCACATCTGCTTTAAGAAAAAAAAAGGCTGCAGGCTTCTTATTCTCCAGTTATTACTGTTTTTTAAAACGCTTTTCCTTTTAGTTGTTCACCTTTGGCTCTGCCCTGGAGCAGTTTTGCTGCTCTTCACACCATCTCTTCATTACATGTTGATCGCTAGTGCTATAAATAGTATATATATTATATAAATATATATAAAATATCTACTGACTTCAAGGAAAACCTTTAATTTCCAAGTAAGAAACATTTATCGGAGGCAGTCCTTTTAACCTTATTTTTTTTTCTTCGGTTCTTCTTGTGTTGTGTTCTTGTAAAGGTGACTGTCAGTGTATAGGGTAAGTTTGGGGTTCAGTTGGGTTTGTTTTTTTTTTTTTCAAAATTTATGATCACAACTGATCCACTGTATCTCGCTAAACAGTGCAAGACCTAAGTGCTGTTTTGGTGGATCTTGAAAATTTTGCAGGAGTGAAGGTGTCTCCGGTCAAGATTTGCTTTACTGGGAGACCAAGATTTTTTCCGTCTCGCTGGCAGAAATGCAGACACTCATGAGACATGTTGGAGTCTGCAGCACCCACAGAGCAAAACATGTCCGTTCCTTGGGTTTCCTGCTATTTCAGTTGCTTACATATAGAATAAATGTATTTACATGCTGTAAGCCTGTCATTGTGGACAGTGTCCTAATGTCTTGTACTGCTACCTACAATAGTTTATTTTTGGTTCTCCTTTTCTTCTTCTTTTGGGGGCAGGGGGTGAGGGAAGGGATGGGTGGGGGGGCCCTTAGACCCTTGTAAGCTCTACCAAGTAATTACCACAGCTCTGGGGTTAATTTTAAACACAGTAATTTTGTTTAGGTTGACTTGGATTTTTTTTTTTAATCTTGTGTCCAGGGCACTTTTTGTAAACAATCTTACTGAGTTTTTAGAAGTTTTTTCAGGTATTTCCCTGGCTCTCACCTGCCTACTGTTTGCAGGCTGGCTTGGTTAGTAGCAGGTTGTGCAAAGACACGAGTGATTTGTGAATGGCAACCAAACCTTTGGCCCTTCTCACATAAGGACTCCAATGAGTTACTGGCTTTGGGGTCACCACTGCAATCCATTCCTAGCTTGTGTGTCAAACCTTGAGTTCATAAAATGAGCTGCACTGCAGATTTTTAAATGCTGAAGCAGGTATCTCCTTTTGAAGTAGAACTTTAACAGAAAGGCAAAGTCTGTGTGTGTGTGTGTGTACATACAAAGAGGAGAAAACAAAGGACACTACTGCTGGAGGCTTTTTGCTCTCAGGTATGGGCATCCTCTTATTTTACCAACTTTTGCATGGGAAGGTAAACGTCAAAATTCGTGCTGTATCATCACTGCAAGGTCAAATAGGCAGTATGTCAGAAGCCAATTGAGTGAAAATTGACAAGTAACTGGAATCAGACTTGAACTAAAGCCACGGAAATGAGACCTCAAGTTTGGTAGGTCAGGCTCCTTGCTTGAATAGGAGCATTTCGTTTATTTACTTACTTGTCCTTTAAACTTGACACCTGCTCCCTGAAATCTGAAAATCCCATATCTGAAAGTCCTTTGATAAACTATCTGTACAAAAAAAGGAATGATAATCCAGAGTTCCCATAAACCTCTATCCCAAATAGGTATTTCACATTTCCTGTGGTGCTGGTTAAATATATTTATTAGTAGTTCCATTTCCTCAACTGCTTATGAAGAGATTAATTGCTGCATGTGCTGCACCCTGGGCCTGCCCTCTGCCCCCAAAGTATCCCATGACATGGCAGGTGAGTAGCTTTGGGATGCCAGTGAGGAAGTGGGATGTAATTGAGAGGGTCCTCCCACAGCAGTGATGGGACAAGAGCCCTGAGATGAGAAAAGCTTGCACTGGTCCCAGAGCTTCTTTGGCTGCTGCCAGCTGGCTCTGGCTACCGCTTGCCAGTAAATTTGGGAGCTAGCACAATACACATTAAAAGCAAAATTGGTCTGGAGAGTAAATAAAATTAGGAAGGATAAGCAAAACACTCTTCTCCGTGCAGATTTTTCAAGGTACCTTGCAAAAACACCCGAGCCGAGAGCCAATAACCTACTTTGAAGCAGGGTGTGTGACACAGCTGAGACAGAGAAGCTGTGGCATTACTGTTTTCACACATCTGTGTGGTAGACTCTTTTTGCTAACACATGTTCTGTTATTGTTGAAGACAAGAAAAAAGAAAAAAAAATAAAAGAGGGCATCTTCACTACCTTTCCAAAGCCGAGGGCCTATAGCAAAAGAAACATCTGTGCGACCCAGGTGTATCACATTTCTCCCTTCTCTTCCCATGTCACAGCTCTACTGGGGTTCGTGGGATTTGTTTTCTTTGCTATTCAGATCTGGAGAACTCTTTTGGTTTTGATTTCCCTATTGCTGTATCTTCTATGCAATTCCTTTTCTAAAGACTGACTTACTACAGGAGAAGTGCTAGCCATTGCATTATTTGTATTGCTGTACAGTGGAGGTGTGGTTTACTAGTTCTGAGTGTGCCTCTTACCCCCCTCCCTTTTTCTCCTTCCCTCTGTTTGTAAATGCCTGCATTTATTCTGTCAGCCTGACATGTACAAAGTGTAAGAAAGAATTTTTAAACAGGTAATAAATTATATTTATAAGCAACTGGAAAAAAAAATACACCACTACGTTGTGTTCAATTGTTTAGTTCCTAGAAGCTTGGAAGTGGAGTCTTCTATTTAGTTTCTTTTTAAAAAAAGAAAAAAAATCTCCTCAAAAGAAATGTTTCTGCTCATAAGAACTGTGGGATTCAGTGGCATGCCAGGGGCAGTGTGCAGCAGGTACAGGGCTTTGTCACCTAGATGTGACCAGGTCAAGGGGCTGTAGAAATGCTGCTGGAGAATACCTGCAATGCCACTGAGCACAGATGGTCTGGGGCAAAAGCAGGAGGGCTGCAGGGGCTGTGCAGCTCAAGGGAAAATTGCTATTATTTACACACGTCTCTGAAAATAACCAGCAAGGCAATTAAACATCAGGAAACACTGAGCTGGTTCTGCAACACAGCGCTGCAGAATGAGAAGAGCGCTCCAGCTTCAAGTACAAATTCACAGAAATACCTCACTAGATGCAGAGGTACATACCCCATGTCTCAGCATTAGGCAATGCCATGTTTCAGCTGATGCTGGGTATTTAGGCTGAACCTTTTTCACCTGGTGCATGGGGCTGGGAATTCTAGCTTCAGTCTGTGCATAGATGACTTCTGTTCCTCTTGTGCTACTAAAAATAGTAGTCAAAAATATTCATAAAGACATGGCAGAATGAAGGGGGGGGTGCTGTCTCAAAAAAATAATATGCTAATACTGAGTTTCTCTAGATTTACATAATCAGCCACAAAACACGAGTGACTGCTCTATTAGTGATAACACTATTTTAATTACTATTTTTCTCTTCACTGATTTGTGAAAGGAGTGATGCTTTTTTATGCCAGTGGAAACATGCAACATATTGCTGTTTACTTGTTTGCTCAGAGGAAAAAAATCTTACAAAAATAAAATAAATAAAATGAGGCACGGTCAAAACAACCTAGCCAGGGAAATAAAAAGATGGTGCTTTTCAAGCACATGAAAAGGAAATAGCAATCTCTGTCGTGGGGAGATGGAAACAATTTTATTGGGTGGGGGGATGTTAAAACAACCATATACAATTTGAACAAATACAACATAACACAGTTTTTTCCCCAGGTTTTCTAATTACATCATTTACAGGTTTAATAAGGCACTGGTTCTCAAAAAAGAACACAAATTAGTTTCTTAGTCTCTACATTGACAACCTTTTCTTTAATAGAAATAACTCTGTGCTAGAGAAAGGATAGCAATTGCTAGATGGCATCACTTTTTTTTTTTTTCTTCTCCCACCTACCTATGCCATCTCACCTATGCCAGTAAGAAATTAAACTACACTTCCTTGAATGATTTACAGTTGAAAAGTGGATTTCTAGACCCGTGGGCACCAAAGCCACAATAATCTTTACCACTGACTTCCAAGCCCTCATCAATGTGCCCTTTGAAACTACCAAAATATGGAGGTGACATTAAAAGGCCACAGCTGGCAAAATAAACATACTAACCTGCAGTCACTGCAGGTGCTGAAACCTTAATAATGACACGCTGAGTGTTACAGAAAGTCACCCATGCAGGCAGTAACTCGAATGTCACAGTGCTGGAACAAAAGACTTCCACCCTTGCCGTAGGCTGGTTTTTTTGGCCTTAGGAATAGCCCTTCACAATAGATTACAGTGGGTAAGAGATTTGAGGGCAAAATCTGGTCTTGGGAGAAAATAGGCAGGCACTAGTCACACAGCTGCAGACTGTTTGCTGTCTCAGTGTGTGTCTCCTAATATATATGTGTATATATATATATATATATATTTATCTATTTTCCTATACAGCACCGTTGCAGTGATTTGTCATTTATGCATTTTCATAAATAAATATTATGTTTTATTTAGTGCTTTTTCATCCATAATAGTTTACTCTTAATCCACATACTGGAGCTATTCCAGACTTGCAACTGAATATATATATATATTTTTTTATATATATATAAAAACACATAAACTTGAACATTTAACATACACTCTTTATGTGATCTACCAACCAGTATCTTAGACCCTTTTCTTCTGGACCAAAAAAAAGGTAAGATTTGCTCAGGAAACCAGTGACTGGCCCTTTCTCTTGCAATATGCTGATGGCAGGTGCCAGGGGCATTCATTGCATGCCTCGTGTCTGCCAGCCAGCAAAGCACCCTCCAAAACACTCCTGGGGAGAGCCCTGCTAATTAAATTAAAAAAAAAAAAAAATTTGAGGAGGGCAGAGGTGAAACACACCTAAACAGGCAGGAAAGAAGCATCCCTGCTGTACGACCTGGGACCTGCAGGTCCCATCCACTTCTTTGGAGCTGAGAAACATCAGTTCCATGGGGTGCACTGGCTTCTATGGAAAGAAATGAGATAGAAACCCATGGCTCCATTCACTGAGACAAAAAGATGAAGAGAGGCTGGGCTGTGCCCATTTTGGCCCACAAATGGCAAAGCCAAGGCAGCCAGAGAGAGGAGCGAACTCTGCTCTCAGCCTCACAAACATTTCTTAAGGATGGGGAAACCAGCATCACCCCTCCTGGGATCAGGATTTGGTGTATTATTAACTCTCAGAGATTTTCTTCTTGTATTGCTTGGTAAATTTGGGTACAGGCAGGGGAAGCTGCACTGCAGAAAAAGCATTCTGATTAACAAAAAACTTCTGATTAAGCTTTTTAACACCTATCATCATGGAGGTCTTGCTGGTTCTCTTGAACCTGCGCATTTTTCTCTGTTAGCTTTAAAGTATAAAATGGTAATTTTTCCAGCTAGAAATACCTTCAGGGAGCTGTTAAGCTAAACCCCAATTATATACCTACCTACCACAAATAAATCAGTTTTCTCCAAAAAGGGGAAGGAAAAAAAAAAAAAAAAGGCATTACAGAAGTGCTGAGGCTAAATCCTGCATGGCAATTATTTCAGTTCTGAAATAGGCTTAGCATAATCAAAGCAGCATTTGTAAGGACTTATTTCAAAATTAAGCTGAACACCATCTAGTAAAACAACATAGGCAGGAAAATTTAAAAAAATAAATGAAGGGTAAAAAAGGGTAAACCAGTAACTCCCATGCAGCTCAGCTTTGGTAATCTGATGAAGAACAGAACCTTTCCAAAGAAAACACTTCCCAGGGTATATTTCACCTCTCATTTCCCCTTCTGTAGCATTAGCAATGCTACAACTGCTGCAGCCCCAGGAAGGAGGAACAGGGAAATACATTTCTCATGGCTCTTCTCCCCTGACAGCTCCTCTTGCTGGGAATCACGACGCTGCACAGCCCCAGCCTGGCAGCTGAGCCTGGCAATACTGCCTGGTGCCTGCCAGAGGTGTGGAGGCTGCTGGAAGGCCACCCAAAATAGTACTGCAGGTGAAGCTTGAGCCAAATTGATTGGTTTTTGGTGTCTCTCACTACAGCAGAAGTGCTGGAGGAAGGTACCCAGTGCTGGCCACTGTTCCCAGCTCTCACCACCCACCTAATGTGTCCTCTACTCCCTCCCTGTCGCTTCCTACTACAGCCACAAGGCACCAGGTCTCCTCACACTCAAGGAAAAATGATTGCCACACCAGAAATAGGCATTTTTGAGGTTTTTTCACTTTCCCTTAAAAAAAGGAACACAGATTTTATTTTTCTTTTCTCAGCTGTGGTTGTAGATGGACCCCTCACTTTTACACAAATGAAAGAGCAAGTTAGTAATTCCTTCTCACAAGGAATTTCCTCTTACCCAGTGGTTTTTTGTAGGTCATAGCAGTTTCAAATTACCCAGTGGACTCAAATGTGTACTTCATTTCCTCTTGCACATCAAATACTTTATTTTGCATGGGGGAAAAGGAAGGGAAAAAAAAAAAAGCCAAGAAAAAGGGCACTTATTTATCACTGTGGTACTATCATCACCACCAGTTTTCCTGGAAACACGAAGATCTTCTTTAAACAAGTGACACCAAACCATATTCATACAACTCCCAACTACCTTAAGCAAAGCATGACCTTCCCAGGGACAGGCCACCCACAGGACTGAGGCCACTCACACCAACAGGGATGGCAGGGATGTAACTGGGCTCCATGTCTGTATTGTGGGAATCACTTGCACATGCAGGGTTTGGAAAGTTATCTCCACAAATAGGTGGCTTTTAAGGTGGTCTCCATTACAGCTCCGCTGAGCTACACAGACCCCCTCCCCTTTTTTTTTTTTTTTTTAAATGCTGGAGTGCAATAGTTTTTTAGAAATGAAAAAGTTGTTTTGCTTTCCTTTTCAGCAGTTTCCTCCAAATTTTTTTAATGTAACAATATACATCTTTTTTATGTCTAACCCAAAAGTTTTATTTTCATAAAATTTAAAGCAGTATCTTTTTAAACAATCAAAATAATAATAATAATAACAATAATAATAATAAAATAATAAATGGCTTTCATGGAAAGCAACATGCATAATCTTAAACCAGTTACTAAAACTGTATTTCCCCATGTAAACAAGGGCAGACAAGCCTCTTCACTCTTGCATGTCAAAATTCAGGTCATTTTTGCAATGGATCGTCTCCTCAAAAACTCACAGCTGCTCTTAAGCATGACTCCACTCAAGGTATTAGCAAAGACTTTTGATACATCTTCAGGACTTCTGCCTGCACAAGAAAGTCCGTTTCCAGGGGCCTCCTCCTCCAGAGTTGCCTCTGGCAGAGTCAGAGTTTAATGTCCTGGGACTCTGACATTTTGGCAAGTGTTTTCTTGACGCGCAGGGCTGTGAGGCGGGAGGCAGGGTTGTGAGCCCAGCACTCCATCATCAGCTTCCCCATCTGCCGTAGGCACTGCGGAGAGAAGCGGGAGAGAAAGTCCCACTGGGGTCAGTGGAAGAGGAGACTGCCCTTGTTGGCAATGCTGAAGAACTGAAGGGAAAAGGTGCAGACCCTGAAAGGCATTACACACGAACACCACCAGCACTGCCCACACCAGCCAAACTTGTTTCAGATTTATGCAGATTTTTATAAATGCATTTTTGGTAATACACAGGCACTACGTACTAACAAACTGACCTCTTATTGCTGGAATGCCCTAGGTGGGATTACCAAGGATTTTAACCAATTAATCAACAGCAGCTATTTCAATGAGCCTCCCCAAACCCTGACGTGTGTGTGGTAGCAGAGCAAACACTGAGTGGCACCATACAAATGCCCTTTCCAGAATTGATACTCCTTCCTCCAGTGTTTCCAGCCCCAGTCTGAAGGCTCAGAGGGATTTGGCTAGGGAGAGGATAAGACAGGTGAGTTTTGGTTAGATCTTCTCACACTGGCTGTTGCACAAGCAGCCCAGGGAGGTTGTTTCCTTTTCCCCCTCACATTCACAAACCTCGTGCCACCTAAATCTTTCATCTCCCTGCAGAATATTCATCTACATGCTCCTATTCCCAAACAGCAGCACCAGTGATAAATGTCCTCCTCCCTCAAAATGATGCAGAAGTGGGTCAGTCTCACTCACTCGCTCTGATTAAAAGCACAGACTGCAAGTTAAGCGGGACAATACCTCATCGCTGCTCCATCTGTTGGGAAATGAGGGGCGTAGTCTCTTGATGCACACGATCTCCCGCATGTCCTCGTACGAGGGGTCGCTGGGCACAAGGTCGTGGTAGGGAAGCTGGTATTCCTCAACTATTCCTGAGAGAAACAATTAGTTGCCCGTCACTTGTAGAAAATAACTTCCACTCCCCTCTTCCCCTCTCAGTTTATAACAGATTGGCCATACTGTTTAACACTTGGATGTATTTCCCCTAAAAAGGACTTCCTTGCCCTAAAAGTTTATTGCACAGTCAGGTTCCAATGTAACCATCGACGTGTAAAGACTGGCCAGGTACCTTAATCCAAAAATGTAATTACTTGCTAAGTGAGACAGTTTCTACCACCGCTGTCCAGTCCAGCAATCTCCAGTAAGTTTTCACAGAAAGAGCTATTAGCATAGGGCCTGTATCAGAGTAATCTGAGAGGGAATTAACCTTGAGTCACGTCTGCTTATCAGTGGACCAGGAAGGGCATTTCTGTGCCTCTTCAGAACACGGCAAGGTACCATTCTTTGTGCAGAGCAACAGTGATAAAAATATTACAGCTTTAACCTCAAAACACTGCAATACACTTTACTGGCTTTTAAACTCAGGGATCCTGCTGCTCATAGACAACATTCAGCTCCTCTAGGGTGAGCATTCAGCACAATACTGCAGGACTTAAAGACCCATAAAGCATGGTGAAGGTAGCAGAGACCCAAGAGAGCCCTACTCTTCCCACCAAACAGGCACGGAACTCCTATCAAGTAATTTCTGTGCATTTAACTTTCTCAGTGGCAAAACAGAGGTAATACCTATCACTTCTGCACTACACTGAGCTCTGCATAAAGAGGGAAACGAAGCATATCACTGGTATGACAGTGATGTAATAAGTGCCACTTCCCTCTGGTGTTCTGATGTTTTGCTGCTTGTCTTGTAAACAGATTATTTATTTCAAATAGTAGCACATCAAACCCCAAATTGTTTGTCCTCTTCCTTTCATTTAACTCTAACTAAACAAATAAATCACTATTTTCTTTCTGCATAATTAGCTGAACTCCCCTAGTCCAGCAGAAACATGATGCCTTTAGAGAAGGTCCCCAAATGAGTCCCACACTTCTTCAGTGAAGGCATCCACTGCCTTCAAATGAGCCATTAAAATACAGTCTAAATCTCTGCTGTTGAAATAGCACTAACTGATGCTTTAAAATAAGTTTCAACAAGAGAACAGGTATTAAGAGTTACCTGTATGGTTTAGCCACACTTGTTTGTTACTGTAAAAACAATCACCCAGAGAAACAGGTATAATGGAAGATCAGAGGTTCACTGACACAATTAAAAGTGGTCTCCCAGCTCTTTACCTCCTGAAACACATCTCCTTGCTATCTCCCAAAGGATGAGTCCAAAACTGTACATATCAGCCATGATGTAGGACTGAAAGTGATTTCTATTTAAGCTTTCATCCAGCACCTCAGGAGGCATATAACGTTTTGTTCCTACACGGGTATTTGGAGGGATGTCTACCTCATTTGTATCACTAAAAGAAAAAGAAGAAAAAAAGGGCATCAAACATACAGTAAAGTGGCTTGAAAAGAAAGTAATTTAGATGGAAGAAGTAGTAAATCCACACCACATCCACTCCCAAACAAGGTCAAAAGTAATAATAATCTTAATGGAACAATTCTTGCAAGAAAAGCCTCTTAGTGTGAAGGCAACCCTCCTTAAAAGGCTGACCCGCCTGAGGCTATGTTAAGCATTCAAATGCAGAGCCACAATGGAGATAAGACTCAACAGGGATGCTGTAACATTTGTAAGATTTCATTAGCATTAGCCCGAGCTCTAATGTTAGTGATAACAATCAAAGCTTCATTAAGGGCTGTCTTCTTAACGTACTCCACTACCCAATGCTTCAGTCTCAGCAATTAATGGGGGATACTAAGCAGCTGAGGCAGTATCTCTTAGCTGCAGCAAATCGGATCTGCAAGGAAGATGGATCTAACTATTATTTTTTGCATGCATTATGTTTGATCTCTCCCAACCTTTACACATCAAGATATGTACACACAGAGAGATAAATGCATAAAAACATCTAAGCAAATGTGTCACACCTCACACATCGACCAGAAGAGACAACATTCAGGAAGCAAATTCCCATTAATTATGGGAATGGATTCTTGTTTTTCTTATTAACTCAGATTCAGTTATATCAGTTTCAAGGTGTTTAAAAGTTTATATGTTTTATAGAAATTTTATCTGGCATATATTCTGGTTTGCTTAAAAAGGTTTCCTTCCCTCACCTTCAAAATATACGTATTTTAAATATGATGGATACAACAAAAGCTCACAGAATAATTATATGTCTGTAATTTTCTTCATGTACAGCAATTTTTTTTACCTACTGATATGAAAAAAAGCTGCGTCTGTGGTACAACCAGGCACCTACGCAGTCATTAAATCATACATATGCTAGTGGCACTTTTGTACACCTCCAAGAATGTAACACAAAGCTAGTGACCTGCACTCTCTTGCAATATTTCAAATGTAATGGAAACACAAAGAATTTGTCTAGAATCATTAGCTTCAGCAGAGCACACATCTTTCAACTATTTTCTGTTCCCTATTGTTGCCTGAGAAATGCTGTCTGAGGAAGGATTCAGTATGAAAACAAGCCAAGTACATAAAGTAAATTCCATCTGGTGTGTGAAAAATCCATATTTCACCTTCTTTTTAACAGCACTTGGTAATTCCTAGCTCTTCTTCATTCACAGCTAAGCAGTGTGCTGCTCTGTACATACAAAGTATACCTGCAAAGGGTGAATTTCTTCCCCTAAACTTTTTAATAGTGTATTTTCAAGTTGTTGTTTTCCAGGCCTCTGTTCCTCAAAGCAAAAATATTCCTTTCTTGTCTCCCAAAGAAAGGTCAGGCTCGTAAAGGAAATGCCTCACCAAGAAACCTGGGAGGTAAGTGAACTCTAAGAAGAGCACATAAAAACTGCCTTTCCTTTCACTCTGAGTAATTTCAGTTCAAGATTTGTACAGAATTCCAAAATTTTTTTTAATACTCCGGGGAGCACACAGTTTCAAAGCTGACCTCCGAAACGGAAACCTTCAGTCTATGTATTCTGGACACACTTCTGTGCACAGAAAAGTCAGAGACTTTGGAACATGCATCTCCACTACCAGGACCACCGCTGAGAGCTCAAGCTCCTTTTGAACAGAGCTGTCAGAGAGCAGTGTCTCCTTATGAATCCCAGGAGTGAGTAAGTTCTACTTGTCTGCTCTTTCTAAGTTGTTTAAACACACAACCATTTTTTAAAATCAAATTTAAAAGCCATTTCAAAAATCAAATCTGTACTTTGGCAATTTGATTTGTAGGAAATGAAAGAAAAGGTAGCCCAAATGGGGTCCTTTTCAATAAATCCTAGTTAGTAACCTGTGCAAATTATTATTATTTTTCTCTCTAAGCTGAGAGTGAATTTTCCTGGGATCAGACAAGCTGAATGATCCAGTGACAAGCTCACTGACGTGACTTCAGCCTGTCAGTGCTACATCCTTTCACCATGTGCCAGCAACCCTGGCGTAGCTGTGGAGGACGGAGTGATGAAAATAAACCTTTAAGCAAATGCAGCTAACGTGTTCAAATAATCAAAAAGCGACTGTTTGTAGACCTGCATGAGGTGTTTTTCTCCCCACACAGGTAGCCTCACAGACAGATGAGCAGAGCCCAGAAGGCGTGCACATACACTGCAGGTGCTTGCTCACACGTGCACACTCAGTCAACAACTAAGGCAGCTTTTGCACCTTCTCCTCAGCTCCCTCACTTCCACTCACCTGATAAATTTAACAGCCAAGCCCAAATCTGCTATACAGCAGGTGCCATTCTTTTTCACCAGGATATTCTTGCTCTTCAGATCACGATGGGCAATAGCAGGTTTGCCCTGAGTACTGAAGATCTCAGTGTGCAGGTGGCACAAGCCACTGACAGAGGAATAAGCCAATTTCAGCATGGCTTTTGTGTCCAAGGTGGTGGATTTTAGATAATCGTAAAGTGAGCCATTCTCATGGTAGTCAGTGATAAGATACAGCTGGGTCCAAGATCCTGTACCTTTAATATCTGCAGCAATGAATCCTTCAAAAAAAAACCAAAAGGATATTTTCAAATTAATACTTTTCATGGGGTTTTTTTCTGGCTACTCAGAACACTGGACTGTAATCCATTTCAGTAGTTTTATTAACCTATTTAATTCCTTTCACCTTACTTCCACGCAACTATGCCTCACCTCTAGCCTTTAATGTACTTTCAGAAAGCCCAGATATGGAAATACCAGTGGCTGAAACAGACATGTTGTGTTTGGAGTAACAACCCCTAAGACCCATTCTTTTTTAACTTTTATTTGTGTTTCAGTAATCCTTGAAAAAACTTTCCTTTGAAAAGCACTGGGTGGCTAATTGCAGATCACAGCAGGAAACAAAGCACATCGGAAAGGACATCAGATAACAGCAAATACAAAATTGCTAATCTTAAAAACCTGTTCACTATCAAATAATTCTCATTCACTTCACTCACCAAGAATATTTTCATGTCTCATCAGGACAGTCTGGTAGATTTCTGTTTCTCTGAACCAGCTGGCCTCCTCTGTAGTAAAAAACACTTTCACTGCTACCTTTTCGCCACGCCACTTTCCCATCCAGACTTCTCCATAGCGACCTTTTCCAATCTGCTTCACCATTTGAATCTGCTTTGCAATGGTCCTTTGAACCTGTGAAATGCCAAGGCAGATCTTACACCTTGCTCAGTGGAAATATCTCTGCATTCACCTCCCTCCTCCTGTGTCCCCTTCCCACACAGTCAGCCCAGAGGAGAGTGGAATATGCAGCCATTGTGACATGGATTTCAGCAACCCTCCACAACTGCAGATGCTTCCCATCTTCTCCAGGACGCACTGCTGGTGAGGACATTCCCACCGTTATGGAGAAGCCTTTCCATGCATGATCAAAATGCACTGTGGTGTCTCAAGAAACTAAATCAGTTGGTGTAAATGAAAACATTTTTCTCCTAACCTTGAATTTTTTATTTTCCTGCGGGATGTTGCCACTTAGTGGAATTTTTTTTTCTATTTTTGGAAATGTTTTGATAGAAAACAATCCTGGTCACCTCAATGCAGTTCAAATTCCAAAAGGGTAGGTTAGACATTTTAATTAAATTAGGGATGTTTGTTACATGGTCAAGACTGCTGAGACGCAAAGCTAGGGCTCACAAGAGCACAAGAGTCAAAAGCCTATTAGAGTTCCAAAACGAGCAAAAATTTTTTTTTTTTTCCAAGATGATACTTCCTATCACCTTCCTTGAAATTGCCATGCCTAATTATTTCAAAATACACATGTGGTATTAGGAACCTCAACTACTACTTACAGAGTTAAAACACACGTGCCTACATTAATTGTAATAATCATAATTACATATTAATAAAAAGCAATTTCCCCAAAAAAATACTTGAAAGAACAGCTCTCCAGTGTCTGTGCCAGCTTTATCAGTGTCTGTACTGTGAGCTAAGGCTAAACTCATGGGTATGGCAAGATCAATAGGCACGGCAGCATTGCAGAGATACTCTTCACAAGGATGACAGACCCCACGTCGTAGATGGACTGCCTCTACATTTAACAAGCTTTTACAGCCACAAAAAATCTTGGACAAATGGAGACTAATAATCTCATCAGATCGGAGCATGTCTGCAGATTATGTCTTTGTAAAAGTCCACAAATAAAAATGTGAGCGGATGCTGCAACACAACTCACTGGTGTTCGTGGCTAACTCTGCCTCACGCTAATTTAACAGGAGATTAAAACGTCATCCTCTGGTGCTACAGCATTGCCAGTTCAATCCACAGCTAATGAGCTTTTGTTTGGTAGGATTTGATAAGATTTTGAAAGAATATTGCCTCCAATGTAAGGAGATTTTCACCTGGCCCAAGCAAAATGTGGACAAGTTCAAATTCGTGGTCTCTTGCTCAGTTTTGCCACCATCCAGATACAACTCTCCAGCAGTTTATTGCAGCAAGTGAACCTAACTGTACTAACTGAATCCCTATGAAATCATATTCATTTCATGCAACCCAAAATATTTTTGCAATCTTGGCTGACAGAAATGAGCGAAACTTGATGTTTTAAATCATTTGCTTCCTTTCTTATGCTTGGGAGGTCCAGTGGAAACCACCAGTTTGGTAATACCGAGCAGAACTGCCACAGCCCCACTGCAGCATGGATGTGCATCCAAGGACAATCTCAACACCTATTAGGTCAGGCCTATCGTCATTCACTTTGTAAGTAAACCACTGGTTTTCATATTAGATAATTTTAAGAAGCAAAACATACAGTGGTATTTATGCAGAGCTATTTCAAATATCCAGCTATTTCAACTATTCCAGTTTTCTTCTTCTGTCATTTAAACAGAATTCCATTTTTATAGCCCTGCACTGTATTATTAGACTTTCAAGATGGTAGCTTCAGTGCCATTATTTTTGATTAATATCAGGGAAAGCCAACAATAGAGATTAGCCTTAATTTTTAAAATTGATTTATTATCTTTTATACTCTCATATAGTGATTGAACAATAGTTATATTACATTGGAATTTTGCTGCAACATTTTGTAATGTCATTTTAGCATCGTTGCTTTCTATTTTGCCCATTTTAAAAATGCATCCTGAACAATAATGCAGTTATATCAAATAACTTAATTTGTGTAAATATATGTAATGGCATCATAAAGTACATGCAATTACTATACTTAATGATGAAAAGTTCCTTATTAAATTACATTAAGAAAATGAAAAACACATTTCTGTTATGGGTTTTCAGGCGGCAGAATACTATGTGAAAGGCCTTAACCTGGTTTTGTCTTGCTAGAACTGGTCAAATGGTTTCCTATGAACAATTTATTTTATTTTAAGGAATTCAGCTCCTTCTTGAATCATAAACCAATTATGACTTCTAAAACAAATAAGTTAATCAAAATTGTTGGCTGAATTGATTTCATAAGCATGCTGAATGATGTGTTCCTGTGTTATTTGCACGGAGTGGGGCTGGGGGTTTCTTATTTCTTTTTAAATCTGTGTATTTTGTTGCTTGAGCTCTGTAAGCAGCCAGGTAAGGTTACATGACCTTTTCTTTTGTCTCCCTGAGTGGAAAAAATCCAATTACCAACTATTTCTACTTTCCTGGCATTCAGCTAAATGTGTTCAGCTACTGCAGATGAAAATTTAGACAGACCAACCTTTTGTAAATGTAATATCTTGAACAGTGAATTCATACCCATGGCTGGGATGCAGTCCCTTGAAAAGCAAAGTTCATTGGAAGGGAAATTATGAAAAAAAAATGCATGAGAAGGTAGAGACCAAACTACAGTTAAGCAAACTCTTCAGACAGACCAGTTTGCAGCATTTGACCTGCAGCAAACTCTTCTGTCAGAGGTACAGACAGGTCAGGAGAAAGAACACTTGCTGAATGTCATCATATTGACATATCCTTGGCTAATACTTGTTTTGGGTATAATACTTGTACCCATTAGAATAAACATTCTACACAGAAGAAAAACATCACTGGTTAGCATAAGGTGACCTTTTGCATTAAATTTGCATCTTACTTTCCTGGAATTATAACCATGGACGTTTCAGTCTCTGCATAAGAAACAAGGTTAAAAATAAGCTCTTGAAAATAAAGACTGGAGTATTATTGCCAGGCACTTTCCATACACCTGTTTCAGGCATGGGCCCAGGGGTATCTCTGCATTTCTGCTGAAATCACAAGGGTTGTAGCTGCCTGGGAAGTGCAGCAAACATCTACTGCCAAGTGCAAGATCCATTTTCTTCTCTTCTACCCAAAATCACTACTTGAAGAAAAAACTGTATGCATTTTTTGTAAGCAAGGGGAGACGGAGGGGGCAAGAGTTCCTTGAGGAAAAACACTTGGTCCAGTGGCTGCAAGGTCTCCAGGCTTGAGAGAAGTGGACTGACAGAAGACTGGATGGTTTCTGCCTCATGGCGCAGCAGCAGAGCTCTGAGAGCTGTTGAGCAATGCCCAGCTGGGATGTCACCTTGGCCATTACAGCAGCTAAGTGCCAGGAATTGGTTTTCTTGTCCACTACAAGAGCAGACCTGGGCACACCACTGAGACCACAGATCCCTCCTTCAAACTGCTCTCTGGGACAGAGGAAGACATAAAGAACAAGCAGTCATTACCAGCATTGCTCCAGCTTTTTTGAGGTCCTGGGATGAAGTACTGAGCCGTGCACTGCTATGAGATGCGCCAGGGCACCTGCTAGCCACACGGGCTACTGGAAACACATCCTGTCAGAGAAGTACAACCAAGTTCCTTGTATTTGCTCTAAATTATTACGTTTCTTCTATCATTGTAACAGGTAGGAGGAACAAGTGCAGACAAAGCCCTTTATGTGGCAGGTGCTATGCAAAAGAAAAAAAACCAAAAAAAAAGGAAGAATCCCTCACAATTAAATCAATTGGAAGCCCTCATTAGTAATGGTCCCGAAGTGCAGATAAGATCTCTCCCTTTCCATAGATACTAGAAGGACACTGGTATGGGACAGGACAGGGTTCTTAAAGCCTCAAACAAACGCAGCCTGTTGCTTCATTTTTAAGGAAATAAAAAAACTTCCCATTTAATTTCTTCTTCAGGGTGTATAAAAAAGATGTGTGGGCAAAAACCAGACAGACAGTACTTGGAAACTTTACAACACCTACAATAGTAGCATCACACCAAACTAACAGGTGTGGAAGACAGGAGGGACATAGCGACTGAAAAATGAAAATGAAACCTAATCCAATTTCTCAGAGGAACTTATTTTAAATAAGTAACTTTCCTTTTTTACCAGTTATTTTTTACCATTCATGATACCCAGAAACAAATTCCCCTGGTGAACAGGACTATTTTGCCACAGAAGGTTTTGCCTTTTCTGCAGGCTTAGTAATCCTGGAGTCTGTTCAGAAATAATCATGAACTTCATCCCTGTGCCTTTAACCTTTGGGATTGCCATACTACAAGGAAAAAAATCCCCCTTGACTTCTGAATGCAAAGTGAAGCCTACAAATAAAAAGATTCCAAGTTTGACGAGTTACAAGTCCCTTTAGAAAAGGACAATGTGTCAGTGTGTGAAACCCAATTGTGTGTTGCACATACAAAAGACAGAAAACAACATCAGTGGGCCAGGTGCTGTCCTGTACACTGGAGTAAATCCTGACGTACTACCATGAGCTCTCTTGGCCTGTACTTACTTTATGGTATCTAAAATAAGAAATGAGGCGAGGTAGAAAAATAACACTAAGCTTTCTTGCCTTAGTTCTCACGAAAAAAATCCCCTGCTTCTAAAGCACCTGTTCTCCAGCTTAAATCCTTTAACTTCTGTTAGAGGGAAAAAAACAAACAAAAAAAACCCCCACAAACATAAAACAACAACTGAGGACATGTAAATACAGTTTTTTGTGCCTCTTCGCCCTCTACTCACTTTTGCCTTTGAAATGTGCATTACAATCGTATTGCTTCCTTACCAGGAGAGGGAGCCCGGAACCGCTCCCTGAGCTCTGGGACTGCTCGATCAAATCCTTCAGGGACTCTCCAGGGGGAATGTAGGTCTCATCCTGCTCCAGCCCGATGCTGTAGTGGGGCCTCGTCTCTTGGCGTTTGTATCTGACGTTGTACATGGAAACCAAATGGGTTTTGAATACAATGAACACATGTGCAATGAATAATGCACACCGTCCTTCACATTTCCTTCATTTATAGACTAACAGCTTTCTCTGCCTCCCTGAGGAATACACTGGATTCGCTGGCCAAAATTTTTTGTTTTATTTTTAGCAACTGTTTTCAGCATCAAAACTCTAAGTATAACACTCAAAGGCCATGCAGTCTGGGGTAAGTTTGCAAAACCACCAGATGTTTTCCATTCAGAAACTTAAATATGTCTAAAACACCAACCACGTAAATAACTTTATTTTACTGTCTGCAGTGCATTTCTAGGAGCCAGAGGAGGTAAGGTCATGGAATCTGGGACTATGTAAAAAATGTGCCAAATTATTAAAATGTAATGTGCGTAGATTATGATAACATTCTAGATACATTTACTTACATTCCTATATTTTTTTTTATGATCAGTTCTTTATCACATAAACAAATTTAGAAGTCTTATGTTTATATCCCCTATATAAAATTTGTCCTTTAGCCTTCTCAGTAAAGAATAATCTATGCTTCTACCTGAATGGTTTTTTAGGTTGTTGAATGAAAGATTCTAAATGAAATACATCACACAGGTATACCTGTGAGAAGCATGAATAAAATACACATTTTTTTCTCATGATAAAATTGGTTTCTCATTTATTTTCTTTAAGGTCCACTTCTATTTTTTTCCAATTCCTAAATCTATAAAAAATATAAACGTTGGTAGGAGCATTAACAAGCTGCCAAAATATTCCTTATTTACCTGAAGTAGCAGAATATGATGATAAGCACCAGAAGGATGCTGCAAACAGTCACTGAGATCAGCAGGGCCTTGTGGTGAATGTTTCCTTCAGCGAAGTCTGGGGTTAGAAAATGAGAAAGGTGGAAAATTTAGAAAGGGAGGTGGTACGAAGTCAGTGTCAAAAGCGCATTGAGCACAAGATCATTTCTGCTTTGTTCTAATGAATTCCTGCGCAAGACACCCCTGGATTCCCCAGGCGTTTTGTGTGCTTCCTCTTTGACCCTTACTGATCAGGACAGAACTGACACCTTCAAAGGCCTACTTGTTTTCTCAGCCCTCACTCAGGCAAAACATCACCTTGATTTGCAATTCTCTGTTTGTCTCTCAATGAAAAATCAATCAAGACCTGTAGCTCTGGGTCTTAACCTGAGTGATCAGCCAGGACATGCAAAATTACTGCCTTTTTTAAACACTCATTTTAAGTGACATCCTATTGAGTAGTTAATAAAAAAAATTTAAAAAATTAAAAAAAAAATTAGGAAAAAAAAAAATCCTTCCTATGCTGGTAGGGAAAACTATCCTTCCAGAAGCTTTTCAGTGAAATGCTTTGAAAATAAAATATGTTGAGTAACTTGCAGAAAATGCTGTTGTATAAAAACTATTAAAATATTTCAGTCAACCTTTGTATGGGAGACTCGTATTCTCCTTTTAAGTATAACATTAATCTCCAAATTTGTATTCTCAGCTCAGGCAAGTGAATCTGACCTTTATGCATGCTTGTCTGCTGAAAAACAAAGATATCCAGCCCTATTTTTTTTAACCCCCCCCACCACCCAAACTCTCAAAATTATAGCATTTCAGCATGTATACACACAAACCACCCTTCCAATAATGGGATAGCGCAAATGAGGGCCGTGTTTTCTGAAGCTCTTCCAGCCTTGCTGTCTTGCATCCTTCACTCCAATGCCTGACACATCAGAGAATTCAAGAAATCTATCCTTATTGACTCCTCTTGGAACGATGTTATTGTGTTTCAGATTTACAAGGGTAATGAGCCCAGGAGATTCCTAAGGGACTCTTAGTTTACTCTCAGACTCTTTTATTTTAAAGATCCAATTTCCCCTCCATTTTTTTTGCTCCCAAACAGTTTCTTTCCTTCCCCTTCCCACTACAAACAGAGATTACCTGCTGACACACCTTCTGATCACAGTGGTCATGTTTTAACCTGCCATTACCTGCTCCGGGAGCGCTAACAATGTAAACATTCAGGACATGGCTGATGCCTTTCAAAGGGGACACTGACACCATGTCTATCAGGAAAACACTTGAGCCCATCCATCTGTCTGCCACAGCAGATTTATGCCTGCCCTGCCACTCCAAGGGGGCTGTGGGTCGAAACCGAGACCCCACCGGGGAATCCAGAGCTCTTGTGAAGGCGATGGCAGCTCAGCAGAGCTGAGGGCTCTGTTTGTGCTTTGCAAGCAGCCTCTGTCAGCCACCATCTCCATCTAAAATGTGTGGGTTGTAACAGTTTCAGATGTCGCAGCCCATCAGATGAATAAGCAGAGCACAGAGAGCACGGAGTGGCATTCTATCCATGGGAGAAACCCAGATAACCATCCACAGCAAGGGTTCTCCCACTTCATGGAGTACATCACGATGGAAGCTGGGCTTCTGTGCTTAGCAGCAATGAAAGCTGATGTCAGAAGCAGAGGGAACAATTCAGATCTTATACTTGTGTTTGCTAGATGTTAAAGCCATGGAAATCTGCGCATTTTTTCAGACACAGTATTGCCCATGAAGTTGTTCATGCTCTCTCTGTGTGTAGAAGTATGTATTTTTGGAGAGGGATGATAAATACATTGAAATCTTGAATCAAATTCCCATAATTTTGGGGGTTTAAGTGATCCAAACCCTATGCTCAGTGTTTCTAATGGGCTTCTGCCACTCAGAAAAGTAAATAATGCAGTTTGGTTTTCCCAGAGCCCAGAACGCATTTTGGAAGTGCTCTCAAGGTGAACTTCAGGCTCCAACACCGCTAAATTCTTTTGGTACCCAAATGCAGTTATGTGAAGCAAGTGTAAGGAAAGCATGAAAGACATAAAGAAACATGTCCTAATCTCCTTTCTGGGAGCAGCTGCCACAGACTTCGACCAGATGCAGAGCTGACCCTCTTGTGGTGGGTGGTGTCCCCCATACCAACGGTGGCACAGCTTTAGCAGTGGTTCACCGTGCAAAACACAGGCATGCAAGTGGCTCTCACAGGAGGGAAGTTCCATATGCCTTTATATTTATTTGGCTATGTATGATGAGAGGCAATACTGACGGTATTGCCTCTCATCATACATAGCTATTGTCAATACCACCTTTCAAACACTTCCTGCGTTTTTAAAGCATTTTGGGAGAATTTCATTTGCTTGCTCACTTGTGTACTTCATAAACCTGCTGGTGTGCATACGACATAAGATGAAACGCAAGCCCCCATCCTTACACCATCAATGTCTGTTTGTTCTGCTGCACTAAGCCAGGCTGGATTTCTTCTCCTCCTCCTCCAGTCCATGCTGTTTCCCACTGAGCAGCAGGACAACCCTTCCTTTCCCTGCACCGTTTGACCAGGAGGAGGGATGGGCCAGCTCAGATGTGAGTCTGCCTAGTGACTTGTGGGCTCTGTGGTGGGTCCCAGTCAGTGCCAGTTTATGTGCTGGAGGTACTCTGTCCTTTAAGAAGTCCAGTGCTGTGCTTTTTACTGCTGTGTTACTTGGAGCTGCTAGGTGCCAAGCAGCAGGGTTATGAGAATAAGCAGCAGCTTCCACCAAGGCAGCAGTGAGCGATTACCAGGAGCACGGTGTGGGAAGTGCGAAACAAACACACGTCAGGTTTGGGAAGCTTCTTCACATACCTTGGCTGGCTGATAACAGTGAAGCCCAGCAAACAGCACATTAACAGCTCCATGTTGTAGGAAAAGAGTGGTGCAGGCTGGTGTCAGCAGGGAGCTCGGTGAGACTAAGCTGCCTCTCAGTTATTGCCCTGCAATTTCCCCCTCCTCCACCACTCGTTTCCCTCACTGTCATCGGCGGGACCATGCTGAGGAGTGCACTGAAAATGCCACCCAGCAGGTTCAGAAGTCAGCATATCAAAGGGAGAGGAGGTTCTCCTCCCACCCCAGGTCCCTCCAGTTCAGAATGTTATAGTTATCCAAGTAAAAACGGCAGTGAAATCTGAGGCGTGGAGACTGTGTGCACACATCAAACCCCATCATTCCTCCAATCATTCCCTTGCCCATTCATCACTAGCTATACAGGCAGGGAGCCAGACACGGTGGCACCACCACTTCTGCTTATATAGGCTCTAAATCAGTAAAGACATATTTCTCCTTTTGACTGGTCTCAGCCTGTGCTTTCACTGGGATTTCCAGGAATATCTTTTATTGTTTAAAGCAGAGGTGTTATATCAGACCAAATTATGATTTTCATTTCCTTAATAAGACAGATGTATAGCTGGCACAAGGATTTAATGGTTTCTCTGGGATATTTTATCCTGCTAGTTCTGTACCAAGATGAGCTCAAAACTTAGGCTTAGCTGTTGTTTCTTCCATCTTACTTAACAAGACTTGCTTTGACCAGTGTTAATTTTTCTAGCTCTCACTTTCATGTATATGGTCCTCCTTTCTTTTCAGTGGGGGGAGGAGAAGGATAGGGTGTGGCATATATCCTGCCTGGCAGCATATGCCAGGCCTGGAAAAGCACTTACAAGTCACTTGCCTTTGTAGCTGTTACCTTGGTGCACGGGTCAATTTGCAGTTCAACAATCTCTGACCTGTAGCTGCATGCTCTTCCTAGGCTTTGTTACCCATGAGGTATCACCTCAGCTGTGAGTTCATCAGAAGCCAAATTTCTGTTTGTTTTTTACATGCTGAGGAGCATATGTATCTTTCATGGAACCCTGAAGGCCAGAAGGTTATTCCAAGAAGCTTGTTTCTAAGTTCACCTCTCTTTCTTTGTACTTACAGTTGACGTCAAATTTTATATACAATTCTAACATTACTCAGACAATCACAGCCTAATATAAATGCTTTCAGTAGAAACAGTGATCACAGCCACACTACTGGGCACTGGCAGTAGCATGTATTTGTACACAGTATTTGCACCTATTTGCAGTGAGGGTCTGTAGTTCAAAATATGGCTTTTTTTTCCTGAGGTTTCAGGATATAGCAGCAACAAATTAAAACAGGCCTGGCACCGAGAATGACATATTTACTTAAGGCTTTAATAATGGTGATGACTTCAGCCCTGTTCAGCCACATTTATTGAAGCAGTTACTGAAATGCATTTCTACAAAATACTGTCAGGATGCTGGTAGTGTGAGAGTTTATTTAAAAAAAAAAAAACTTCAGAGTATGTGGAGTGACTACACCACCTTTTGTGTGTCATGCTCAAACAGCTTTGTAACACAGAAAAGCTAGGACCCTGCTCCAACTCTCTGAAATTTTTCTTTTAAAAAATATTCTCTCTGCTGTTTAACGGGTCTGCCACCATGGTTCTCAAGTGATACTTTATTTACCCCAAATACACACAGAACAAATCCAAACAACTTCTGCCACTACCAAAGTCTTGATTTATTGCTTTCTGTATAAGCAGCAGATAGCACTGCCAAATAACTAAAATCTTAGTAAGACGCATGTCTAGTGTTAGGCACTGATTCAGTATTTTTAAGGAGTCCTAATGTAGAATAAACTCACCCAGTAGCAAGAAGGAACCATGGCAGAGTTTCCAAAACTGATATTTAATGAAAGACTAAGTAAGTGTGAACAAATCTTGACTGCTTTTTGGAGCTTCTCTCTCAGTCCAAAGAACTTTTTAAAATTAAATAAACCAACAAAGTAGTACGTAACTCTTCTGCTGGAAATCAGAATTTTATGAGGTTTCACTGCCTTAATGCCTTGCTAGTAAACAGTGAAGTATTTACATACTACTCTCCAAAGGCCTGACTCTGCAGCCCATCTATGCAAAATTTCACAGGCCTGAAGGGAACAGCTTTCACGAATGAAGGCCTTCCCTGAGCATACATTTGTGGAAGTATCTGCTGTTTGTGAAATTAAGGGTGCGTATGCACCCCAATCTGGATCTTCAACACAGAATACCACGATTATAAATTCTTCTGCAACTCTGAATTGACTCGATGCTGACAACCACAATTGCTGCCCATGCCAAGAGTTTATTATGGATGAATTTACACTTACTTAGGAATATACCACTATAAAATGTATTCTGAGCATCCAGACAAAAATAGTTTTACCAGCTTTCAGAAAGTGATGTTTAAACAAACAAAAATGCTAAAACCTTGCCTCAGTGTCTACTAAGTTAATACACATCCATTTGCTCTCGAATAAATATTTTTTTAAAGTGTGTGAGTTTTTACCCTACATTCTTTGTTCAGCTACACTTTTCACATAAAAAATACACTTTAGTGAGTCGTTATTGCCCTAATACTGGATTATCAGGTCTTGCAAAGAAGGAAAACTTATAGACTTGAGTCAACTTGAAGTGACTGATTTACCACTGGAGACCTGGTCCCCAGTGTGCGTGGAGTTATGAAGGACAGTAATGCATGTTGCAGGGACTCAAGAGAGGATTCCATTTTATTATCAGGTTAACAAAAACATACAGCAAGAGTCCTCCTCTGCCACGACCAGCTTAGGTCTTTGAGATGATCACTGATAGTTCAGCAGGTCTGTGCTAGGACATCATCACACGAGTCTAATGGATCTCGTGTTTGCTGTACATGCCCAACAGAAATAACAGCAAGCATCAGCACCACTCCACACACAACCGGCGGGAATGGAGAAATACTGTTTAATGCCATTTATCTCTCTAGTCACGTGCGTTTGGATAGGGGAGCTTCAGTTTGGGCTCTGTTTTTTCCCTCAGGCACAAAGACCGAGAGCTGGAAAAAATCAGATTAGGACTGGATTTGTTCCACTTACCTCGATTCTTCAGTGGTGGCAGTGTAGGGTGAAGGTGTTTGTTACAGTAATCTTGGCCTGTGCAACATTCAATAGATCGTCTTTGGTGTGGAATAGGAGTGTCCTGCAACAAGCAATTTGATAGAACTCAAGTCAGTCCCTGTGTTGTAAATATAAATATACACGCTCATTCTGGCACTTGAAAGATGTGCTTGCTAGCTGGACTGCAATCTGCCACAGATTTCTAGGATGTGTGGAGTAAGGATTTCTGCCAACCAGCATATCCAGCAATATTTCATCCAGATAATTAAGTCATTAATTCACTCCCAACTTACTCCAGTTGATGCCTTAATGCTGCAGAAGGCACTGACTTTCTCTAATAGTGCAAGTCAAAACTGTGGAAGTCACATACATCTATCAGTTAGACCAAAAATGAGTTAATATGGGTATCCAAAACAGGTTAGCCAGGATAATACAGGAATTGCTGCGTGGACTAATTTAGCTGCAGCTTCTGGTCTCGTGGGAAGCTGGATGATATACCTTCCATTAGCCATAATGATAGACCATTCCTGTACTCATCTAAAACCATTTAAGGTTAACATGAGGAAAGGCAACCACCTCAGAACCACCTTCCTCCATTTCAACACCCCTTCCATCCCTGCAGATACTTGTTTTCCATCAGGTGATCACTGCACTTGAAGGGAATATCTGGCATCGAAAATCTCAAACCAAAGTGCAATTGCATTTAAGACATAGATGTTGCTGTAGTCCATCAAAATAATATCCTAACTAGCTAGCATGGAGATTTGAGGAGTTAAGACTGCAATTCTCTAAATCCAAACTTCCTCTGGGAATGTTACTAGTAACAGCAGTGCCAAAACCAAGAATATGAGTTATTATTAGGAGCAGCTATAGGATCATCTTTTGTGGACACAAATGTATTCCCCTCAGCAATCAATGAGGATCAACTATCTGCCAAATGAACAGAAGTGAAAAACAGGGACACAGCAATGTCTGTTGACTGCACTTTAATTGAAAACTATCAAAAATTCAAGCGACATTCTGGCAGGAAACGCTTCCTCACCCGACACTGGAAGTCTGAGCCCTCTAATCCAAGACATCCCTTGGTGACTAAATGTCCACCGGACTCATCTTCTTCTATTATGGTGAAGCAGTAGCCATCAGTGCTGCAGATTGGAAAGAATGAATCAGGAAAAGGCACTGAAGCAAAAAATGTGCTGTTGAACATTGTCTTAAACTCTGCTCCCTGCCAAGCAAATCTACCATTCCCAAATGGACACACCGGGGCTGCTGCAGACCAGCTCCTGCACACACAAAAGAGGCTCTGCCTTGGAGCTGTGCACTTACCTTTGCAACATTCCACAGCCCAAACCCCAACAAACACCCCAGTTCTCTGCCTGTGGTCACCAGTGTGTTAGGACTTTGGAAACCTACAGTGCAAGATGCAGTGCTACACGAGTTCTGCCCTAAGTGTGGGAACAAAGCATGGATATTTGCACCATGGTACAGACCTGGAGAAAGAAACACTTTCGAGATACTAAATGTAAAATATTATCAAGAGTGATTTGTGATTCCTGTTTTAACCATATTATGAGCTGCAACACTCCTGTGTGTGAGTCCTTGAGTTATCATCAACACCCTTCATAGATGTTTACTTGGGTTATAAGCCTGAAGTGATCCATAATGCTTCCCTTTACAGGAATGTGCACCAGGGAGGGCAAGTATACTAACAGATGGCTAGATGGTGCTGGTGATAAATGTCCTTCCTTGATGAAGGTCAAATGCCTGAATGCTATGGAAAGAGGGGGAGGAGGGCCTGGAAAGGGTAGCTGCATTTTATTGAGACTGCTGTACATTAAGTTCTCAGCACTCCGAGGGGGCTACATAACATGTAAGAAACAAAAACTGACTGATTTTCAGGAAGAAGATACAAAAATAAAGAAAAAACTCCTTAATATAAGACATTTAAGTCACAGGAAAATAACACTGGCTATTATGTGTAATGAGTATTTTTCAAAAGAGAAGAAGCAAACTCAGTTAAAACAAGGAAATAAAAAGAAAAAAAGATTAGAAAACTTAAATAGAGCAAAATTTCAGATGATTTGCTCCTTTCTTGAACAAAACTAGAGTCTCAAGAGCACCAGCAGCAAAGGCAATGAAGATGTAGGAAGAGAGGCACAGTTACACATTTAAGAGACAAACACAATTTCAAGTATTAGCTACACGACAGAGAGATGCTGCATAGGATCACGTCAAACATTTTCTGTGGCATGTCTTTGTATTAGTGGGGCAGGGTCTAGCCACGGTAAGCTTATTACTTCAAATAATAATCTATCATGGGTTATTGACTTCTAGATCTGAAAAATAACCAATTGCACGTTACAAATTACTTTCTTGGAGAAGCCAGCAATGACTTCTACCCTTCTTTGACATTGCACATATGAGTGAGGCAAAGAAACAGTGAGCCTTCTGGGCAGCAACCACCTTGATGTCATTGCTTAAAGCAGAAAAGATAGGAACAATAGGATTGCCAAGATAGACTGTAAGGAATCCATTAGAGTAGAATATTATATTAGATTAGATTTTATTTGTTTGCATGGTGCCTTTGATTCAAAGTAATGAGTAAGTTTAACCCAGGGGACAGAACAACAAAACAATAAATTGCTATCAAGTGAAACACAAAAATGGGCTCCACAGCTAACAGGCCCCAGCAAAAAACCAAAAACTCTTGGTTCATCAAAGAAAAGCAGGGGAAGAAAAGTCAAATTGTTTGCAAAAGGGAAAAAAAGAAACAGAAAGTCAGCAGTTTTAATTCTATTTCTCTGACTTGTCATATGGGACTCTGATTCTTGGCTCACTTCTGAAAATTAAATTCAGGCTACTCATGCACTTTAGTCCCTCTAAAAGTTTTACTCCAAATTTAAAAAGAAAAAAATAAGTCTGGGTAGAGCAAAACAAAGAAGTTATAAAGCTCCAACAATAAGAATAAATCATGTTCTTTACAGACATTAGAATAATTAAGGAAAAGTGAGAGAAAAAATAGCATTGCTGAGCAGAATAAACACAAGTACTGCTTGTTTCTACCTCTAAGAAAAAAAAAGAAAAAAAAACCACAACCAAACAACAAGAAGTTTTCATGCAATGTAAGAACACATTATCTTATTGAGAATTTCTGAGGTGTTTGGGTGAGGGAGAAGTGGCTCTCCTGAAAAGAAAGGAGAATCTCCTACCTGCTTCCCCCCTTCCCCTGCTGACCTGTTCTTCTGGTTCACAGGATGTCAGATGGACCACACACTGCAAGTAAACGGCAGGGCACGCCCCTGCTGTTTTATTGATTACCCTGCCTCATACCTGCCTAGGCTAGAAATGAAACTGGTCTTACTAATATAGGAAGTAAGAAACAAGTCAGAGATGTGTACACAGTCTCAAATTTCATGTTTATCTTGGTGACTACAGAAGCATCTGTACATCACTGATAGATGCACAGCAGTATAAAAAACCTGTTCTCCACTTCCTAAAAAAATATCTGCAGCATAGAACTGCTATTTTCTTAAAATCTGCAATGTGAATTCTAATTTTGTGTAATTTGGTTCTGCAAAAGGTGTGTAAAGAAGGAATTCAATGTGCTGTTACTGGATACATCTGGGTACACATCCAGTAACCTCCTCCACTGAAGCACCATCTTATTAGACTATGGTGCAAGAGAGTGATTAAATTCACTTTCGATGTGATCATTAATAAGCACAAATTTGCTATGTTACATATTTGCCAAGAGTGAATTCTTACAGCCAAGTCAAATTTCAGGAAAATAAAGGGAGTTAATAGCGAAACATTGACAGACACTGATATAGAAGGTGCTGCTACAATTACAAATTACCACAAAGAAAGCAGGGATCTTAACTCAGGCCTTTCCTAAATGTCACAAAAGAAGAACCAAGGCCAACAGCTTTGCATCTGCTCACACAGATGTCCTCGCTGGCCAGCAGCCATTTCTCACAGAAGATGTGATTCCTCAGCTACCAAAGCCTGCCTGCTGGAGATTTCCCTCCCATCCGGATTTGTGAGTGTGTGACACAGCCAGGGATGCCAATACATACCTTTGAAAAGCAGCACTTTTCCCTCACTCAACGCCTATCACAAAGAGACAGGTAAATTTTGTAACTTGATGAAAAGACCCCTTATCTTTAATTCTATTTCAAGTGAGTCCATACAAATATTATTACTTTTGTCCACTCCTGCTCTTTAAATTCCTGATTTTGATACCAGCAAGAACTGGTATCAAAACTTTTAACTTCCATCCAAAGCAACATGACAAGTCTCTACGCTCTTTTTAAAATTATCAAAAAATTTCCTGTATAAAGGACTAAATTTTACAATGAACATAAACGTTAAAAAATTGAAAGGCTAACATTTAAGATCTCACCATAGCTCCTTTAACATATAATGTTCAGGTTTTCCCTAAAAATTTAGGTTGCTTAAAACAAAAGTTGTCTGAACTCAGTGCTTTGGCGACTGTGAGTCTTTTTTCTTCTACATAACAAATTACAAAGAAATTTCAATCATATCATCAGGAGAACAGGAGAATGAAAATAACATCACAAGTGAGTTACCACCTTTGGTAATACTGAAAAAGCAACTTAATTATTTTGTTGCTTTAGGTAACCACAGACACAGTGGGGCAGAAATACAATCCAGGAGGCAACACATAGGAACTTAAACTTTATCAGCCCAATCTTTAAAACTGTCAGCATTTATTTGTGCATGAAAATACAGTGTGACAAGGCACCTAATTAGCCTCTGCTTTTACTGCAATCCCATTACAGTCAAAGCCAATTAGACGTAACACCGCATTTTAAAATATGCAATTAATTATGATTAGACACAACTGTCTCTGCATTCACTTTCAACACACAGAACTTGAAACAGAACAGTAAAACAAGGTCCTGGTTGTGTTCAAAGCAGCTTTGACCTTCTTTAGTGAAAGCCTTTTATGAACCTCACAGATGTTCAGAAAGAAGAATAAAGTTTCAACATGCAGCAGTTTAACGCAGCCTTTACAAGCAGAGAGTTGTGAGCCTTATCCAAAGGTTTTAACTGTCAGGGCCTCGAGTGCACTAATATTTTTCAGCTGCCCAAAGTGGCCCCACCTGTGACCCCTCTTTCCCCCTATACAGAACCCCCGAGCAGTGGTGCAGCAGTGTCTGCAGCCATGGGAAGGGCTATTGAAGGAGCTGTCTCTGCCCATTGTGTTCACGTATCTGTGGGGAAATGGGGTCCTGCAGAGTGAGGACATCAGCCTCAGCTCCTGGCTTGGCCCCCTTTTGCTACACCTTGGCATTAGCCCTCCCTTGATGAGCTCACCCTGTAATGGGTCTTCCAAAACTCACTGTGCTCATGACTGCCCCATTTTTTAAAGCACACCCTAACTAGAGCTAAGGCTTTTCTGCTGAGATAGAAAAGCATTCTGCCTTTTAAGCTGCACTGTTATCCTTAGCTCTCTCAAGTATCATTGGACTTAAACTGCAGCAGTATAAAGAAAGAGGAATTCTGTACAGGAACACAGCAGACTGCTAGAAGACTTGATATAGATGTGGTTAAAGAATATTGGCTTTTAAATTTCTACAAATACAATTATGGAAAGGATTTTAAATGGCCACCAGATGTCCTCATTTTTATACAAACATGCAGACCCCTGGTACAATGGGCAGGATATATACTTTAAAGAACACCTGTGGTAGCAGAGTATTTTTAAATTAAAATTTTGCAATAGGACTAGCTATTCCGTTCTGAGAGTTCTCATTTAAACATAGCTGGAAATGCTTTTCCATTGAACTTTCAGAGGTTCTTGCTCCTGGGCTCATAAAATGCTTCACTGCTTTAGTAGAACCCTGGTAAGGACAGTGGCTGATGCTTTCCAGAGCCCAAGCCCTGGCTGTGGACGTACTCAGTGAATTTCCTGGGTGTCAGAGCTTTGCCAGGCCCTTGGGTGCCCCAGAACACACTGGCTCATTCCTGCTGGACTGGCAGGTCCAAGCACAGCCCAAAGCTTAACAGATTGAAAGAGCTGACAAGAGGTTCGATTTTTAATTTTTTTTTTTTTAATATAAAATGCAAAAGGCTTTTAGTGGCTACATCTGAGACAAGCAGATAATTAATGCAATAATTTTTAATCTGAAGCAGTCAATTTATTCTTCAGACACACTGCCATCCATACTTCTTGAACTGCAAAATAGGGAAACTTCCTTTATAGTGACGCTCAGTGATTCCCTGAGTGCTTTAAAATTGTGCCAACAGTCATTCACCCTAGGATAAAATAAGAAAGTTACTGCCTGACTAGCAGCATGATCCCAAAACTCGGGGGAAACTATTAATCCCTGCTAACCTGGTTGATTGTGCTCAAATCTTTGAAACCTGGTCTCTAGCCAGCCAACTAACCAGATATGTAATAACCAGCTAACCAGACACCTAATAACCACTCCTTCCCAACAGTAGACTCAGGATCCTCTTTTCTCTGTAATCCATAATTCCAGCTATGCAGAAGGGCATTTAAGAAAGTAATTATTCCACTAACAGTTAAACAGATGCAGGGAAATCAAGAGGTCCTCCATATCTCACTGCAGCTCTCATGCCAAGGTAGTGGGAGCCATAGCAATGATCACTATCATGAGCAGGATTACTGCTGACAAGCCATGAAGGCAGTGGATTTAAATTAATGTAATTTGTTTTATATTACTGCAAACTCCTCAGCAATTTTTCATTTATGTTGTTGCTCACTGGGCAAGTGGAAAGGTGGGTACTGCTCAGGTGACAGCACAGGGCAGGAAAGAGGAGCTGATCTAAAGCAACTCTCCTGACTGTTGAAAGAAACACCTGACTGGACAGAAAAGTGATGAATATTTGATGGATAAATTCGAGCTTCAATTATTATTTTGATGTCTAAATTGGAAAAAATAATTCTGTTACCAAAAAAGAACATTCAAGCCTGAAGTCTTCAAGGATTATGAAGACAAAAGGGGTTACAATTTTGTGTTTTATTACCACTTAACTGCATATCCTTGGGCATTAACACCTAAAAAAGTTTGGTATTTGACACCATAAGGGGTAACTCTGAAGAGAGCTTCTTTAAAGTTCTGCAGTGAGGGAAAATGCACAAATCCATTCTAATGGGACATTTACTCATAGTTCCATGAAAAATACTTCATGTCAATGATACCTACAAAGCAACGTGCAACAGCAAGCCTACCTTGCTCAATCAATTCCTTAACATTGATCCCTTTGTGCTTCCTAATTCATGGATTTGAAAGTCATCTGCAACTTCCCTGTTGCTGCACGTGTGAGACAGCACATATGAAAGCTGCGGCTCTTGCTGGGCAGGAACAGGAAACAGCTGATTCACGCTGCAGGGGATCTGCAAATGGATACTGGAGTGGGGCTTTATAGCTTTTTAAACTGACTGCTGTGTGAGAGCAGTTAGGTCTAACTCCTGGCTGGAGCATGGGTTTGTAGGAAGAGGTCAGAAAGGGGAAATGGTATTTACAGCTGTCACCAAAACTTTGATACACTTTAGTAGGAAAGTGCAGGCTGAGAAGAATTAAATCAGGCTGCAAAACCACACTCAAAAATCCAACAAAGCAACTGGTATCTTCAGCAACCTTAGGCTTTCCCCATTTATCTTTTAAATACGCTGCCTTGAGGAGCTGACACAATGTTAGACTCTCCCACCTCAAACAGCACTGCATGTCCAGCTGGGCTCACATCTGTGCCCTGCTTGGATGCTTCTCTGACTCCCACAGCTCCACCGGGCTATGGCTGATAGTTGATATCTCCAGTATCACACCTGCTCTAACTAAATGGGAAAGTTTAAATTCCTCATATGGAACACGAAAAGCTCAACCCAACTTTGCTGCAGCTAAAGCAAACTGTACCTGCTTCTCCAGCCAAGACAGAGGTTCATTCAACCTTCACTCAACCTTCACTCGGTAGCAATTTTGTGTCCAGCAAGATCTGCTTTTGGGTAGGGGAACAGCAGCTTGGTCCCCCCACAGGTACCCTCAGTCACCTCTGCTTGCTTCAGCCAGTGTAACACAGACCAGTGCTGAGCCTTCAAGGAGCTTGTGCACATCTGGACCTGCCTCTCTCCCAGGGAGCCAAAAGGTCCTGAGGATGCAGAATCCAACCCAAATGCGACATCTATAGTACTCTAAGCACAAAATCAAACAGAAGGCGGTAGCTAGTACACGAAAATACTCAACACTTCACCTCAAGGTAGTTTTCCTTTTAGCATGGAAACAAAAAACCACAAGGCCTTCAGGACCCATAGATACAGCTGTTGCAGACACAAAGACCAGGGTTCTTATAAATAGTGTTCTATTGAGAGTGATTATAAATTTATAAGCCTTTATTGGCATTTCAATATATCTCCATTAGGTCTCCTCTCATTAACTGCATGCACCTTTAAAAACAAAGTTCAACCTTCAGAATATTTCATATGCAATTCATTAAAAGAAGAATTATTTAAAATGATAAACATGTGTATGCCCCACCAAAAAAAAAAAAAAAATGCAGCTGATATCTAGGTAAAAATTACTTCTGATTTTTTGACACAGTGAAAAACAACACATTTACATATTACTGCTTAAACAAAACCCATGACACCCAACTTGGGATTGCTGAGCTACCACAAATATGTTTTCCCATGTTTCCTCACCAAATATCTATCCCACAAACCTGCAGGTGCTGTTGACTGAGTCCTCAGGACAATGGTGGTGGCACTGGCAGGACAGTTTCTTCTGGGGAGGAGAAGGGGCTGTACTCTCACCATCTTTTCTGGTCTCCATGCTCAGCTTGCCAGAACTTCGCAAGGCCATGTTGTCTAGAAAACTGGCTGTAAGAGAAGAAGAATAAAAAAAAACAGTTCTAGGCTGCATTGCAAGACTTGAAATGAAGGCTTTACACTGTTTCTACCCATCAAAATTTAAGAAAGTTTTATGAGATGAGCATTCACTACAGAATGCTTTTCTGTAGTTTGAGTGGTCACCATGTTTGAGGCTTACTGGACCCCTGTAGGATTAGATCAAAGGTGCTGATGTTCAAGTTCTGCAACTGCCAAGAGACATATTGTGCTTTTATTATTATATATTGCACACTACGGATTTTCTTCTATTACATTAGACAGGTCAAATCCTTGGTTACACCTTTGAGCTTTCTTTATCTCTACAGCACTTGGTACAGATCTGCATCCACTGAACCCCATAAAAATCAGTGGAATTTATGGTGCTCCAGGCAGAACAGAACATGGCCACACAATTTAACAAAGACTTAACAGAAAGTGATGTTCTTTCAAATTCAACAGCATGTTCTGTCACTGAATTGCAAGAGCACTGCTTGGAAAACAAGGGCAAGAGCTCATTTCTGTAAAAGTCTATAAACAAAGTAAAAGACAAGAATGCAGTTTAGAATGAACAATGTTGAAATATATGGAGGTGACTATTTCTAAAAATATCACAGTACTGGATCTCCACGGAGTTGGTGGAGTACAGCTGGAGATGTAGGTGATAGGCTAGGAGCTGTTTAAGCAACCACCTTCCCCCAGCTCTACTCCTAAGTATCCGCTTTCAGTCCGTGTGAAAGTTTTAAGCCTCAAAGACAAAAATGAGATTAGCATGAAAAGCTTCAACTGGCATTCCCTCACTTTCCTTTTGGTTCCCGGTAAGAAATCTTACCAAAGGGTCATTTACAAGCAGCTGTCTCCAACAGAGTAGTTGAAGAGCAAGTTTGAAGTTCTTGATTTACTAAGTCTTTAGAAACAATTGGTATTGTAATTATTTTGATTGCCTTTTACTCTAAAATGTTCCCAAATCGCCATCATTAGGACTGATACATTGTGGAGCTGACAAAAAAAAAAGTATCCATTTTAGCTCCCTACAGAGAAACAGGGTGGGCGAACAGGCAGAGGGGACAGGGACAAGGAGCTACACCCCAGGGCTTGGATGGCAATCAACAACTGAGGTGAGAGTGAGGCTGAAAGATTCTGAAGCAGTAAAAGGCTGGAGTAAGCATGGGGCTGTTCCACCAGTTCTTGCCCTTAAGAGGACTGAAAAAGCCCAGTCTGGGCTCCTGGGAGCATGGGACCAGCCAGGGCATATCATGCCTCCAGTTGCACACCCCTCCCTCCTCTCCTGTGCCAGCTCTGGTAGCACAGGATAGGCACGGATAGGCACTGGGAACAAGTGGCAGACAGGTTTTAGTTTTCTTCAGTGTAACACAAGACAATGCAAGCTTATCCCCAGTAAAGTCAGAAAAAGCTGTAACTTGTTAGCTCTGGGAGAAGTGGGGCTTTGGACATAGGAACACTGCATTTAGAGAAGTGCTAGCCTTTTTAACATCACAGCCCTTCCACTTCTCGCACAAGAGGTGTATTAATAATATTAGGGTGATACACATGAAAGAGAATCATCCACCATGCCACACTAATACTCCTATGAAACACAACACTCATACAGCTTGACCTTTGCTCAGTACCTTTGTGTCCCACTGAAACCAACTGGCTTCTTGATTAGCTCACCTCTTTCTAAAGTCAAACCAGACAACCAGTTACAAAACATACACAAACCATGGGCTTGTAACTCTTGTGCTCAGCATTAAGATATAAACTGGATTCACAACACAACTGGACATCAGTCCCACACGGTTTCTACTAACATTTGGCAAAATTAGAACCAAATGTATGAGTTCACTCAAAATGCATTGTGTGTATGTGGTGTTGTGTACTTGCAGCTATACCTTGAGATGAAGTATATGCTTAAATTAAGGGGGAAAAAAAAAGCACTGTTATTTGTTTCTCCTAATATGATTAAACAGCCTATGTATAACAAATTAGTATCAAGAGATGTTTGCTCACTGAGTCACAGGATCAGGGATTACATAAATTCTCTTTTAACTAGCAATTTTTGTCTGTATTACTTTGTTACCATTGAATGGGGAATGTTCAACTATTAATATCCCTGTCAAGGATTTTCAGATTTCAAGCTCATGAGGCAACAAAGTGAACTTCTAGCTCATGAGCCGATTGAGTGTAATAGTTTGCTCTGTACATAATTTCCACGGTTCTTTCTACAAGCTACTTGCACTTTCAGCAGGGATCTTTCCCCAATACCAAGTGCAAAGGCAAAAATATTTTACACCTAGCACAAAAAAAAGGGGAATAATTTAATTACTATTTGATGGTGCTTGAATATGTTAAATTTAGGCAGCTAAATACCATCCTCACAATATATACAGCCATAAATCATTCCTTTTTCCAACAAACATATAAGGCAGTTGTACCCCAATTCAGTCTGTGCCCATCACTCATCCGGGATGCAATCATTACCAGCTTCTGCAAAACTTGCCATAAACAACTTAAACCCCGTGACCTGGTTGTACTTTCAGATATAAAAAGACAGGTGGAAGTTGCTGAATTGGTATGAAAAATCTGAAGTACCAGCAAAGCATCACAGGTGGTTATTTAGAGATGTAGTTTGGTTTTTGGAAAATTTAGGACAGATAGGTTTGCATTCAAATTTACACCTTCCAAGAGTTGGAATTAGGAATGTAGCCTAGAATTTTACTTCTGTCTAATGCCCAGGGTCAAAACTAGTGCAAAATCATTGCAATTCAGTGTCAAATATATTAAACAGACTAAAACTAAAATAGGCAGGAATAAGACACTTTCAATCAAGCTCTTTACTCTCTGCTAAAATGTAAAGCTCTCGTCACTCTATTATCTTGCTCCTTTCATGCCTTCATTTCCTGGCTGCTAGCCAAAATGATGGGCAGATCTTTTGCCTCTGAAATTCAGGTGTCTCACCCAGCAGATAACAGTGGAGCATGTAAGAACTCCTCTCCACCCACTCAGAGCTGAGTTTCAAAAAGGTCTCTTGACTTCAACACAGAGAGATTTTCCAGCAGTTCTTGCCTCGAAATGTGTAGGAATGAACTCACCAGAGTTTTCCAACTTGGCAACAAGTTCCTCCTGATTTCAGGTGTGAAAAGCACAGTTTGGGATGGTGAACAGCTTGTTCATCTTGCATTTGCTGCTGTTCTGTAACAAGCACGTTGGTCATGCAGCCCTGGCTTTGTCTAGGGATTAGATGCCCTTTGGGGTTTGAAAGTTCTCCTAGAGCCCTGAAAGCAAGGGACTTCAGGCTATGTAAGTTTGGCTGTTTCTTTGCTGTAGCTTATTCTGTTGCAGAACGGTTATGGTTACCCTCCCATCCCTGACACACTGAGCACAGCTTGGGAGAACTGCAGAAGAACCATGGTATCAAAAATAAGGTTATTTTAGTCTGCTGAGAAACTTCCTGACTGCATCAGGGAATTCCATTTCCATTAAAATTCACCAGCATGTACAAAGCACCATCCACCACAAGGACTGGCAGTCAGCCGCCAGGGCTTTGATGTCTCTTTGGAGTGCTACTCCTGGGAAATATTTTCTTCTCTAGGACTGGGACCACTGAAAACTGATGTGATGGCCTCTGTTATGAATCTCTACCTGAGAATGGGGATTGTGTGCAGCATGCTACTGCTTTGTTTCTTCCCAATGAGTGTGTCTCTCCCTCCACGCTTTGTAGTGCTTTATGGAAAGGAACATCTACAAAGACCCTGAATCTAGGAGAAGGAAAACAATGAAAATAAAGTGCTGTAAAATCAAAGGCATTCTCACATTCATAAAGGATAATGTTAATGTCTAGTTTAAACCCCTACTAACATCCACTGTCAACAAATAATCCTACTTGGATATATTCTTCCCTCTATGAGCACTAAGATTTGCAGCAAAATACTTTATCGTGTGGCAAACCCTTTCCTGGCATTTCAGGTAGTTCTGCTATCAGTTTTTTTAAATGCCTGAGAAGCGATCACAGATCCCCACTCCACAATGGCAATGAAATAACTATGAGGATGAATTCTAACTTGGTTTTAAACAATATTGTTGTTTGTTGGCTTGACAGGTCTGCAACAGTGCTACCTCGCACACAAAAGGAAAATCACCTATTTAAGCTTTGCATCAACTCATGAAAGTGCAAAAAAAATCTGATCTAGAGAGCCAGTCTCTCAGTGTACATTCAGGTCTCAAGCTCTCTGCCATGGCTGCCAATAAGTACTTCAGCCCCTGACAACTGTAGCCATAGTTATGTGATTTGGACAGAAATTTGTCCACTAGAACCTGGACAAAGCCCAGTAACTCATTTCACACTGGCCCACAGCCTCCAGATGGTAATGACTTTTGGGCACTGCTCTATTCAACAAGTCGGGTAATGTAGGAGGTGAAAAGCTCTTTATTCTGTTTCTCTGTATTCTGTAGTTGAATTTTAAGCTGTACTGTTCCTGGAGGATGAAGAATTACCAACAGTTATCTTAACAGATTGATTTCTGTGCCACAGCTGTGTGATTTATGTGCTGTCTATGCAACGAAAAAAAGCAGATCTCTCATGACCTTATAGGGGTTCATCAGGAGTAAAAGTCAGACTTGCTCCTTCCCCAAACAGATGCTAAGGACCAGGAAAAAGAAAGGTATCAGAGTTTTTTGCTTACTCCTCTTTCTACACAGAGTATTTGAAACCCCAGATTGGTTCCATGCCATCCACTCACATTTTCCCAGTCTAGTAACATCATCTGGCCATAGCACCCTCTGACTGGGAGCAAGGTTTACTGCTTCAGACAAGGCACACACCTAGGAAACTTTACACATCATGGAATAGCTGTTTCAGCTGCTCCTTTGGACTGGAAATTAAGGATATTCATACAAAAATAACTGAATTCAAACCAAAACAATGCAAACCTCAGAAGAAAATCAGTCAACTTGATAAAACAGTTAGATGGAAATTTTAAACCACAAGGTGACTTCATCTATGCCCTGCACTAATCTACATAGTGTGCTTTTCCTCAAAACAGACTTTTATTAAAACACAAGACTATCTTGCAACACCCTGGTAGAGTTTCCTATGCCATATCATAAACCACAGCCTGATGACTTCCCACCAGGCCAGGGTTATACCATCAACATGATTGTTTTAGGAGAAAGGGAAATAAGTAACTGCTAACTTGCTGTACTTTACAGTCATCAGATAAAAGGATTTCCATGGGATATTTTCTGGCAAATAGTCAGCAATGAAAACACAGCACAGTTAAAGGACTTGAAATAAATTACACCTCTTACCTCAGCCTGATCTACTGTGTAAAATAGTCAAGACGTAATAGTAAAACACTTTTTTATTGGTGATAATTATGGAACAGAGAAGGAAAACTGGATCGTGACAGTTTCCCTTTGCTGGGTATTCAAGGCTACCATAAAACTCACAGAAATATCAGATGCTGAGACCTTAATATTTTTTAACAAAAATCTGGCATTAATACAGCATAAAAAATGAAAACAGCATGCTTTGCTTTTCAGTGTGTGACTATATTGCACTGGTGAGCCCAAACTGAGATTGGTATCAATCCGTGTTTGAAACTAGCTGTGCCTTGATACACGTACACTGTAATAAACTGAAATACTAAAAAAACTAACATTGTGGGGCCTATGTATGTTTTGCACCATTTCCCACCTATGCTGGATATCCTGTACAACAAAATACAGAGAAACAACAAGTTGTTTCCTTCTCATCTGTATATTTCAAAATTTGGGGTGGTTTTACTTCTATTCATGATGCAAAAGAAGGTTTAAAATAAAATGTACTTTTAAACAACTTGTTTAAGGTTTCTTAAAAACTGTTTCTGTCCATATTCATATAACTGTCACTCAGTGCCTATATAGCTACAAGCATCCAGCACCACTTTAAATTATGTCTTTATTTTTCAGAATTATTATCTAAAAAGTTTAGTATGTAATGTAACAAGCTGTGACAAAGCCACTGAGAAAAGACTCTCCAAACTAATATCCACTACATACTACTCACAACTTGAAATCACAAAGGCTTCTTTGGTGTCGTAGCCCATGGAAAACACACATGTGATTTGCTGTCTCTGTTTTCCTCTCATTTCTGATGCCCACAGTTAATCTTTGACATATTTTTGATTTGGAAGACAATGGGAATTGGTTGGCACATTTTTCATAGCATAAGACAACGTACCAATCCAACGTAAAAAAAGCAGGAAAGAAAGACAACTTCAGAATTTCCAAAGGAAAGTGCATGCAAAGTGTTTTATCCTGTCAGCTTGGACTCAGTAAAGTGTACCCCTAATTCCCCATTAATAAATAATTTCCCCAGCTGTGTCAAACATCTCAACTGATTCTACCTTCCACAATCCTTTGGTTCAATCTGTAAATGTCCCATGACAAAATAAAAGCTTTTGAAGTGTAATTTAGTCTTTAATATTTGCAAAGATGAATGAGCAGGTAGTTCACATAAATCTTGTGAAGGTATTAACATAACTTCCTTATTTTCAATCCCTTTTCAAGACCTGTATTTCACACAGCAAAGGTAAATGTGTTGGAGCTATCAAACTGGAAGAACTAAATGCAAATACTTCATAAATACTAAGGTGAAATCCAAAGTCTAATGTGAGAATGACTGATTCTTCTGGACTCAGAGAAGGCAGAGACACTGAAGGCCTTCTTCGCATCCGTCTTCAGTGGCAAGACCATCCCTCACAAATCTCTCACCCAGAAGACCAGGATAAAGGAATGCTGATAGGAAGATTTCCATTTGGTTAAGGAGGTTAGAAAACACCTAGGCAAACTTGACATCCATAAGTCCATGGGCCCTAACAGGATGCACCCACGAGTGCTGAGAGAGCTGGCAGGCACCAGAATGAGTCCATTCATGACCATCTTCAAAAGGCTGTGGCAATCTGGAGAGGTGCATGAGAACTGGAAGAAAGCAAATGTCATCCCAGTTTTCAAACAGGGCAGGAAGGAAGACCCAGTGACCCACCAGCCAGTCAGCCTGACCTTAATGCCTGAGATCAGCTCACTTGGTTAGAGCACAGTGCTAATAACATCAAGGTGCTGGGTTTGGTCCCATATAGGCCATTCATTCAAGAGCTGGACTTGATGATCCTTGTGGGACCCTTCCAAGTCAGAATATTCTGTGAAAGGAAAATGATGGAGCACCTCATTCTGGAGACCATCTCTGTCAACATGGATGACAAAAAGGTGATCAGGAGTAGTCAACATAGATTCACTAAAGTTACATTATGCTCAAGACAGGGGCTAGAAGTTAAGGCACAAAGATGTCAAACAGGCAATTTGGATATTAACGAACAGCAGTCCGTGCCACGCTCCACATTTTAAAAAAATTTATTTTTAAAAAAATGTAGGAAGATTACTGTTAACATCCTAAGTTGGTTATTTCTGTTTCTAAGCTGCAAATCACCACATATACTTGCAGTTCCAAGCAGCAAACACCAAATGTGACCATCAGGAGATTATGCAAATGTCACTACAAGTGATCTTGAAAACTGTCCTGAACAGCAGCAACAGGGGAAAGAATACACAGATGGGAAACAATGCAATCTGACACCATTGCTACTAATCCACGCTTTGCTATCTGATCTTTAGGAAAGCAGCGAAGATTGCACTGGGCAAGCTGCAGATTTTTCCTTATTATCATTTCAGATGATATTGAGATTGAAGCATCCAGACAATGGAATTTAAAAGAAACAACAAGGGACAGCTTTGACCTCATGGCTCTCTTAGATATGTTTAATAAATCACTGTCACTCCTGTTCCCTTTCCCAAAGAGAAGAAACACAAGAGCACCATGCAGTTGAGACAAAAATAGTGCCTGGAAGATAAAAATATCAGCTAGCCATTCTCACCCCAAGATCAAAGACTGCACCTGGATATTAAAATATCATTAGCATGTGCACATGCCATGCCCGCAGAAACCAGTGCCAACACTATTCAGAGGTGCCAGTGCCCTTCTAACTGACTGAGTTTGTCTGTTCAGGAGTGAATGTGACATAACTCCAGTTCTGCCTAAAGAGCAATCTACTTCATTAATTACCAACTCCTTTCTAATTTCTGCTACATTGGTCTTACTTCCTTTTCCTCTTCTCATAAGAATAAATTAAATAGTGTAGATAATCACAAAAACAGAACTGATGTACAGCTGTTATGGTATAAGCATGCTATATTTTTAATGTTTCGGGTTTTTTTCAAATTCTGTGGCCATATATATATAACTTCCTTTAAACTCAGTTTATTGATTAGCTTATCATGCTTCCCAAATCATGGGGATGATGATGCTTCCTACCAGTTCCCCTTCCAACTTTTCCTCAGATACCTGTCTATAATCCAGACAGACAGAATATTGGGTGTCTGAAAAAATAGCTAGTTTATTTTGATAATTTTTCGCGGATTAATGCCATCTGCTTCCCAAAACCCACTTGTTTAAGACACTCTCAGCAACTAACTGTTGCTGAATGAAGTACTCAAGGATATGCAGGAATTTTTCTGCCTGGAGGCAAATGCCACCCTGACAGGTCACCAGGCCAAGCAGAGTTTTAAGCAACCGAACAAGAGACAGTATAAATTCCTGCCCTGTTGAGCTGCCAAGGCAGGGACTTTATTGAACTGACTGCTGCTACTGTTGGCCTCACCACACACGCTGTGCAGGCATTTGAACTGCATGTGTGGAAATCTGTAAGCGATGAAGAAGATCTTTGTGTTCATGAATGAGGGCTGAGGTACAAACCTTATCTTCTACAAACATGGTTGAATGCAACAGAAAGTGTCATTGACTCACTCACTTTGACAGAGAACAAACAAATCCATTCAGAGGGGGAGGAAAGCATCTCTACTGCAAACCAAAATTAATTGCACGCACGGAACAACAATAATGAATTCTGACCACAGGCATAAGTGCTATGGTTTTCCAGAAGTGTTTGAGTAGCCTGAAAGCATTTCCCTGTCTGAATGCTCGAGAGCATCTGCTGAGTTGCTGCCTAGGCAGGAAGGGTGCCTGTGCCACCCACACCAGTGACACTGCCACCAACCAGTGCCACCGAGAGGCTTCCATGCTTGCCCACCCACTCGAGCCTCTGGAAGGGGAGGAACGAGCTCCCAGATCCACTGGGTTTGCTTGCTTTGCTTTTTTCCAATATCATCCAGAAGTATCTTCACAACTACACTTCATACACAACGTCAAAGCCTAAGAAATATCCACTGCCAACACCCTTGCAAACTCACATCCCATGTGCTCTTCTCTCCTTGACCAGAAGTTTTCAAGAGATGCATGACCACCTTTCTTTCATTCACTACCGATTTCTTCCCAATTCTGTTAAAATGTAAAACTGGGGCTTTTTTGTTGTTGTTTGTTTGTTTTTTTTCCCTTCAGTGCCCAGCCAGATACGAGCAGCAATGAGTAGGAGGAAAAGTACATTTGTTTTTATTATTTGGCTAATTTTCCAATTAACTAGGATTTGAAATGTATAGAACAGATGCAACATTTTAATACGCATTACTGACACACACGTGCATTATATATCACCAAAATTAGACAGAAGGATGATTATCACTAAGGCTAAAACCAGACCCAGCTCTGAAATTCACGCCCAAAATGCAAACCTGGCACCAAAATCAGACTATTACTGTCAAAACATTTATATTTATTCCAAATCTAAAGGTTAATATAAAGGAGAAAAAGTGAAACATCATTTTAAGTTTAATATCATGCTAATTTCCAGGCACTAGTTCTTCTAAAAATCTCTTTTTGCTCAATCCTCACCAAAAATGGAAACAGGAAATCTTTTGTTTTATCAGCAGTGTAAATCTACCACCTTTCTCCTTAAATTTAAACCAACCAGAGTGCACCTGAAGGCTTGCATCAGCCTCCTGACACCGTACAAACTCTGACCTCCAGTGCGAGTGAATGAGTAAGAAATCTCCAGTGTGCATGTGTGTCCCTGCAGGAACCAAAGCTGCAAACACCAGGCACTGTGCACTACGAGCAGCTGGCTCCCTGCTGCCCCACATCTTGCCAGCACACCAGTGACACTGCTTTTCCTTCAGTCCCTCTCTGACCTTTCTGAAGAACCCACTGAACTACACTGTTTTACCTTTTTTTTTTCCCAGTCTCTTTAGTGTTCTGCTCAAATCAGGCTTTAAAAAAAAAAAAAAAAAGGAAAGACAAGAGGGGAAGCACAAGTGCTTTGTGAGCTGAAAAGCTAAAGCCTTCTACTTACACGGAGTTTCTGCGTGCTCGCTACATCACTGCCAGATTCCCCGAGGAAGAGAGTCATGTGAGGAGGCAGAAGGGGGCTCTGCTAAGCAAACACAGCACCATAGGCTGGGCTAATCCTGCACCTGTGGCGTGTTATTCAGCAGTAAAGAAATGTAGCCCAGGCTGCCTCTGCTTAATACGGCTCAGCTGTTTCCCTCTGTGCTCGCTTTGATTGTAAGCTGGCAAACAATATTATTTCAGCCAGGCGCAAAGGGGTATTCAGGCTACATAGGATGTGACAGTAAAAAGGTGAAAGAAAAAGAAAATCCTGGAATTACAAATAAAACAAAGATCCCGAGCAATACAGAATTTCTAACACTTTCCAGATGGCTGGCAATGCCTTCCAAGATCAGTACATAAAATGCACACTGAAGCTGGAGCCTTCTGCTCCTTACCTCCCTTTAAAGTGTGACTACTTGTGATACAGGACACACCACAGTGGCCTGGCCTTCATTTACCCAATTCAATATGTATTTGCCAGGGAGAGCAATCACAAGAACGTTTCAATGGGTTTTAGACTTCCTCTGGTACGAAAAATGCCAGTTGAGAACAGATGAAAAGAAATGGCATGCAATAAGCAATTTGGGATTTTTTTATTTTTTTTTTCAGAGAAAGAGCCAGCAAAGAGGTCGTGACATTGCTACCAGGACACATGGGCTTTATCATAGCACATTACAAAAAAAACCCCAAAAAACCCCCACAAAACCAAACCAAACAAACAAAAAAAGAAACAACAACAAAACTCCACCCCAAACAAATAAATAACAACAACAACAACAAAAACCAAACTCAAAAAACCAAACCCAAAACTAAACAAACCAAAAAAAAAGGACAGGCAACTTTATAAACAGCATCAAACAACATCAGAATTTGGTCCCATCATGGAACGACAGCAAGAATTTCATTCCAAGGTAAAGTACATAACAACTAAGAGTAATGTATGGTCCTGATATTTGCTGACCAAGTTGACTAACGACTGTTAAAAACTCCCTGTGATCTGCATATATTTATATAAAACAAACCAGAATTATCTAAAAACAAAACCACACAGATTATTATTTCAGCTACTTGAAGTAATTTAGTTAACTTTTAACTTTAATGCAAGGAAAAGTAATCCAATAATTGGGATTCATTTCAGATAACATGGTCATAATATACCACACCTCCGTCCACATAACATCTGTCATTTCCATGGTAGCATGTAATTGTCAGAGGTGACCAACAGATGCTGTTACTAATGTTTCTGATATTAAGCTGTAAACATCAGCCATCGCAGTCACAACATGCTCATGGCATTTGTACTGACATGCTCTTCTTTACAAAACGATGCTTCAGTTTCTGCTCCATCGCTCCCTAATCTAATTCCACGTTTGGAAACTGGTGATGAAAAAAAGAGATATCTGCACATTCAGAACTACGTATCCAATTTCTTGGTGGAAGGTTTATTGCAGCTACTGTTTACCAGTGGGATTATTTCCGAAGAAATAGGAGCTTTAGTACTATGAGAAAATGCTCATAACTCATCTGGAACTATATGAACTGGTTTCTTATAGAAGAGCTAACTCTTCAGGATGCTGAATGAAACAAGTAGGATATCTAGTATTTGATTAGATCACAGAGTAAGAAGTAAGAAACAAGACTTTATACAACACAACATCAAAATAAAAAAGTTACCTCCAATTTCCTCTTTCAAAAAATTTGCATGTATTTTCTTTTCAAATACTTAATTCCTTTTTTGGAGCCTTACACATGCTTTTTTAAAACTATTTGATACTAGCAGAGGAAATGTCTAAATTTTTCCTCCTTCATACTCTTTGGTCTGTTCCTGCTGCATCCCTACTTTAGAGAACTACCTGTAACTATCAAGACCACATGTACCAAGTGAAAAAGATAGATGATGTCTAAACTTCTGCCAACACAATGTTGAATTGTGGTCCTGCTAGAAACTGCTTGGTGCTCCTGGCAGCAATCACATTTTTCCTCTTCAGCTCTCTGAGGGCATCCTGCTCATTTTGCCTTGTGTCTCCTAGAGCTCATTCATGGCAATGTCCAACAAGAACATCTTCAGAGTTGTAAGTAGTGTTTTGAATTTGCTTTCTTTGTACACTGTGGCCTTTGCAGAGCATGTGGTGTTACCCAGACTGTGCTCTGCACCAGCCTGCTGCTCTCCTGCCAATACAAAGCTCAAAACCTACTTCTAAGATAACGTGAAAACTCAGAAAAACAATGAAAACCAATGGAAGCTGGAGCATAAGCGAGACTGATGTAAGTATCATTAAGTGGGAACAGCTTTCATACACAATTCTTTTTACAACCAGTGACCCACCTAAATGTTTACATTTAATTAGCTCTCAAAACAGTGGACTAGATGGCTGGTGAGACATAGGAATTAGGGACATAGACTGTTTTGTATATCACTGGCTGAACTTCACCTAAAACCAGCAAAAGCTTCCTGCTAGATTGCCTGTTTGAAACCAGAACGCTGTGCTGGCTGAAATACTTCAAAGCTGATATCCACCTCACAACGCCTACATCTGTGATTTCCAACACATACTCTTCTTGCAAGTTAAAAAACTCAGGAAAAAGGTCATACTGACAAGCTGATAGAATACAGAGGAATATTAATCCTTAACACCATGAGGCGTTGTTGCTCCCCACATTATTTAAATTTGATGGATAAGCAAGGAACTTTTGGTCCCAAGGTAATAATAATAGAGTATTACTGACAGGTGGTAAATGTACTTCAGTTTTCTTTTTTTCCCTTCTCTCTTCCCAGAGCATGCACTTAACCCTATTACAAAGGAAAGCTTACCACTCTCCATTCACAACTAAGCCAAAGGTCAGGAAAATATAAAAAAATCATCTTTCTTTCATTAACAAATTTAAATGTCATATAAAAAGGCCTAGAACAAAATACAGTAATTGCCAGCTGCCTAATTATTTTCTCATCCTCTTCCAGGCCTCAACACAATGCCTTTGTTAGGCTGCCTGCCAGTGATGCTGGAACATTAAAATACACCGTATTTCTGCAAAGACTTTGTCTTGCAAAATGTGCTCTGATGGGCAAAACTGAAGCAAATGTAAGAGCAATCTGATATAATTCACCTCTAATGATGAGGGAAGGGAGAATACTATGTTCTGTCAACTCCCCCTCAGGTTTGTATCCATATTCCTAGAACAGTTCAGTAATAGGGGGTTGGAGGTTAGAGGTGGCCAAGGACAAATTTTGGTTCCCAATTAACACTACTGAGCCATGAAAGCCTTGTCTAGCAGGCGCCATAACACACAAACTATCCTCCCACTGCACAGGGCCCTTGCTCTCTGCAGAGTTCAGTGTCTCCTGACTTGCTCAACAGTGTAAGCAGAGGGATCATTAGTTATGACTAGTAGAGTCTAGAAGATAATGTTGACTCTCATTTCAGGAACTATTAAGCTATAAACACTGCGCTGAAAGCCATTTATCTGCATTTTAAGATAAACAGAGAAGCTATTCAATTAAGTAGACTGCAAGAAATAAGCTACGGATGCCAAATCGAACAACTTTTAAACCCTGAAAGAGAAAATCCGTGCATTTAATAAGCACAACTTCACACCACGAAATTACTCACGTGGAAATTCATAAGCAGCACAGCTTAACCACCCCACCATGTCTGATAAAAAAATACAAATCAACGTGTAATTACAAAACATTAAATCCAAGCAATGTAAATTACGTGCACTTACAATTTGCAAGTTTCTACTGCAGCCACCAGTGATGAAGTACAAGGTTATGAAGTGGCAATTTTCGTACAGCAGTATTTACATTTTATCTCCACATCGCTACAATTTGAAAATGAGATGCTATTCGAGACCTCCACAAATGAGATAAATGCCTAAGATGTCATGTTCAAATCTGCACTTGCTAAGGCGAACATTCTTCCTGAGATAAGCAAAAGAGAATGAAATTAATTTCTCGAGTCTTGTCAACTAACCAGATTTTTTAACTGAGTATTATTCATCTATTTGAACATATCACTATGAGATCTTTAAGATACCAGCGTAAAAATTAAAATAAAAAACCCAACCTCCAACCATTAAAAAGCATACCCACAAAATTATTTCCAGTATCCATAAAATACAAGTCATTCTAAGCATTAAAAAAAAATAAAGATGGATCCCCTCCCCACCCCCNAAAAAAAAAAAAAAAAAAAAAATTTAAAACCTGATCTTTCCTCGCACTTCCAGATGCCAGAGATTTTCGAGCCAGCTCTGAGGTCAGACAGGGGAACACGCAGGTGCACCATGCATCGGCAGCTGAAAGCTTGCAAGGTTGTGCCGGAATCTGATCCGCCCCCCTCCCCACATTCCTGCCGGCATTATAAACGCTCCCTGAAGGAATAATACCCTAATGCGGGCTAATTTTCTGCAAACAGCACCAGCCTCATTAAACCTCTTCTTTATCAGCATTGTTCAAAGCAGTGTTTCTGGTAATATTGAACTCTCCTATGCCCATCTAAAGAGAAAAGAAACTCCTTTTATGTTCTCTCCAGTATCATTTCTCCTACTCAGGTCCACTGGCACGACACAATAGATTCAATAAAAATATTCAGTTTCATCATATGGTAGTAATGTCCTAAAGACTACGACATGGATTAAGACAGAGAGAGAGGGTCTGTTCCAATAAATAAAGAGATCACTCTCCTAACAGGATTTGATAGATCTCTATGAGTGACTCTTCCCAGCAATCAGGCAAGTCCAAGTGAATTAAGAGGACACCTAAAGCAGGTGTTTTCCAGGACCTGCAATTCTTCACACTCTTTAAAAGGCCTTTTACCCTTTCCTAGACAAATCCTTTTGCCTTCAGCGACATCACATAGACTCTGTCAACATAAACAGCCTTTGCCACTACAATAATTAAAAAATTTGAACGTGCTACCACCTAGCTTCAATGGGGAGCCAAAAAAAAGAGCTAGTCTGCATTCAAGCACCCTATGAAGTAACAAAACCTAAGATTGAGGCTATGGCACACTGAAACCAAAAGTGGGTCCTCTTCCCAAAATGATGAATACCGGTGGCACCAGATACTCCATGATGCACCACGGCCATCTGCAAATCACTGATGTGAACAACTGTGTTCTTTTAAAAGCATTTCTGTTTTGCAGATGACAATTTTTATTACAAGGCTGACAGAATAATGTCATCTGCAGACATTCCTTCATCCCCAGCTCCATCCAAATTGTCCTGAATGGCTGAAGACTTGAAATACAGCAGAGGATAACACAATACAGAACAGAAATGGAGCCAGAGGATATCTGCCTATCCTAACCACACTCCAGTAACTATCCTGAAATTATAAAACCAGTTGTACTGCGAGTTGTTAGTTCAGAGGAAAAAAACAGACCAAACAGTGCTGCATTTTCCAGTGATTCTTTTGCCTGCTGTTCAAAGTACAAACATCCATAAGGGACTGCCAGGAATACAGACACCCGGAAAAGAAAATGCACCTTCAAGCATTGGGAGAAGGCAGTTTCTACCAGTTTAATTCCATCTAGCTGGGATATTTCAAAACAAATAGAAACAAATATATTTTTTATGTATTATGTATATTAAGATACATATTCTATCCAAATCCAACATATATAAATAGTTAACCTGTTAGGGCTCTAAACTGAGGAAACACAGACTTAGTTGCACTGAACAAATCACTGTGGAAATGAAATTATTTGAAAATTGAAAATAGTGCTACTATTCAATATGATAATGTCAATATAAGCAATGTAAGTATGAAAGCTGTGGTCCTCACAGCCATTTTTCTTATGTGCACAATGAACACAACACTGTTGATCACACGTATTTAATTATAAAATAAGGCACATAATCATAAAATAATGACAAGAAAACTATATTTTATTATTCTGTTCTTCAAATCACTCGTCTTTCTCATTTTTCCTCAACCTACCTCTTCCACAATGTTTTACACATTTCATTTTTCTCAGTTTTTCTTTTCTATTTATTTTTCTTTTTTCAATTAATCCATTAAAATTGAATTAGAAATCCTGACTTCAGTAAAAATCAAAAAGAAGTTTCAACTAATGCGAACAAAATACAACAGTATAGATCTTGTAGAGACCTCACTTGAAAGAAAGTGGCTATGCTCACCAATATGAATTTAAAATATCAAAACTAATTTTTCTTTCCCTTTTCTTCTTTTAATCTATTTAAAAGAGATGAAAGTTGTCATCCAGCTAAGTTTAATTTCTTTCAGCTCTAGTCAATCTCTAAAAATACTCCAAGTCATAAGAACAAGGGGCCTACAGCAAATACATGTTTCAAGCTGAGACGCTGTGTAGTTTCAGAGAGAAAGAAAAATATTTTCCCAAGCTTTCTACTTTTCATTTGTATAAAATAGTTTATTTCACAGCTAGGTAAAGATGTAAAATTAAACTTCTTCATTAGTGTAATGCACTGTAAGTCACTACAAATACTGTTAACATTCCTAAATGCATGAATTGTGCAACATTTTCCATCAGAATATGTAACGGAATAGATGCCAAATATAGGGTAAAAGAATATAAAAAGTCAGCTTTCTTACATAAAATAGCAGAATTCTTAAAGAATGTGTTGGTGGTCACATCTGACAAATAAGAGGTTGTTTCTATGCTACACATCCTGACTATTGGTCTGATCAGCCTTAACTAGGAAATAAGGAAAAGTATTTGGATATCCTGTAAATAAGCACAGGGATTATTATTTACCCATAAGTCATCTGAAATTACTCCCTCTCAGCTTGTATTTCTTATTGCTGTTCTTTTAACACACCACTGCTAGATCAATTCCCTACACAACTTTTCAATAGAGGAATGGTTTTCTGAAGTCCTTTCCTGGGTGGGGACCATACCACACAAAACAACCATTATCACTGAGTTCCAGTCAGATGAAGAAGGAAAAGGGTAAAAACAGTTTTTAAGGGTGAATGTGATGATTATAGACATTCACACTTTTCTACATGTAATAATTTATATTTCTACACTGCTTTCCTTCCCAAAGTAGCTTCCCCTTGGACTGAAGTTGGTGGATAGAAGTTCAATCTGTCAGTTAAAGAATCAGACTGATCTGTATGTCCAGACAGTAGAAAAACCCTTTCCAAAAAAGACAGTTGATTTACTCCAACACAGAATTGACATTTTTCTCCCTAAGTTACCACCATGCTCAATGAAACACATTTCAAAGGTTTAGTAATACATTCAGCAGAAAATCAATATAAACACTTAAATAAGCATGACATCAGAAAATATGTCAGATTTAGTCATTTTCTTCTGTAAAACACACCACAGTTAACTAATCTTACCCAAAAAACCATTTCTTTAGAACACTGCAGGTCCCTGCATCAGAAACATCCACTTTGTTCACTGACAGAAGTGGCACAGAACAGATGGCACAAACCCAGGAATGCCAATAGGAAATTCAGCTGCAACTATAACTAATGTTTGCCAAATTGATAATGAGAAACGTCTGCAGGAGCCTCCTCATGAGCTGAGCCCAAGAGAAGCATTCCAGCAGCTGGGCTGTACCAAGAGAAGTCAGAGGGATTATTACTGGGGAGGAAATGTCATGGGTACTCTCTCTTAGCTTTATCTAGGAAGCTGGCTTAGGGCTGGAGTTTAAAACCCTGACTTCATTCATGAGAAAAACATGAAGCTCACATCAAGCCTAGAGGTGGAGGAAGTGTTGGTAGGCTATACACGACTTCTCCACTAAATGTTAGCCACCTAACCTGAAAAAAAAGCAACAATGAACCTTTTCTTAGCTACTTGAAAGAATAAGGTTAATAAATTTATGTTCAGAAAAGACTAAAATACACTCTGAGAGAAAAAAAACCCCAACATTTTCTTGTACTACATATTTTTCTTAGTCAGCAATAGAATTTCTTATATGAAAATCATTAGAATAAATGAACAAGCCTAAGAAGCTACATTTAAAGAAGGGAGAAAAAGAGGAAGAGTTAAATACAAAAATAACAGATTTAGAATTTTATAATTTATTCTACATCCTGCTGGCTGCAGTTTCAGTAGGTGATACATTCAGGATAGAAACAACGCTACTTCTTCAGTTTTATTCTCAACAGCACTGTCCATGTGAGTTATCAAGTTGAGCAGACTCAAATCCAAACCTCACTGTGTTTCAGGAAAGAATCAGTTATTTCTGCAAACTGTTCATACACCTTTAGTACAGGGCACCATCTTAAATTTTCACTCCTTTAAAAATGCTGAAGTTATAGAATGAAATCCCAGCTTTACGGCAAGCATTTTTAGTTTTGCCATCACCTGCAAGGGTTTAGCATTTCTAGGCAAGATGTCACCTGCAGAGAATTCCTCTTCCTTTCTCTGTCAAGTTAGAGAAAGTCAATTAAAAAATTTATGTAGTGAAGTAATTCCCCTGTTTCTTGTCTATATCTTAGTTTTCACTGAAAATAAATTGAGTTATGATGTTAAAAATTTAGGTGAAACAAAGACCAGCATGTACTGTAATGGATTTACAGGGTCCCTTTGGGATTTCACATTCATTGTTCCATAATCCATTAAATACTAGGGGAACCTTGGGAAGAAGTCAAAACCCTTGACTTATAAACCTCACACCCATTAAGAAAAAGATGATTAGGAACAACAGTATTCTAGCATCATATTTCTGGTTCCCTTCACTAGTATAAAACGGTTTCAGATTCAGCAATAATATTAATCAAGTGTTTTAAGATCACTTTTCCCTTTCCCTGCAAAGTTTCTCTTTCTTAGCGCTCTTGGGAGTATTTGCTTCTGCCAAAGGTAAATTCAGTTTCTGCCCGTAACAATCATGGCAAAATAAGGTTCAGAACACTTCTAGCAAGGAACAGATGTACTTTATATAGATCATTGTATTAGAATAGTTCAAAATACTGCCAAATTAAAGGTGAAAAAACCCATGCTTTTCAGACATGCTCACAAGAAACCAGCATAATCATGTTACTCCATCTGTATGTTGTATTACTTACAGACATTCAAAAAAATTCAGTAAAACAGATTCTATTTTTTTTTTGTACAGTTCTTTTATAGAGCTTTCAAACTAAAATATGTGAACAAGGAGGGGGGAGGGGGGGGAAAAAACCGCACCACTGAAAAATAATAAAAAATCACACATCTTAGAGATGTGGGGGGAACGGGGAAGAATCTGTTATAGAACAGAGGCACTAGAAGATTTCCCTTAGAAATATCTTCTCCCGCTCCCCGAAGAATTTCATCGTTTTTCTGTATGTCGATATACAGCAAACACAGATCATTCCAGCAGTGTCTCCTTCCACCCTTTCCCAGGAGAAAGTCAGCTCAATACTCCTTCCCACTTCCCTCAGCAGAGAATCACCAAAATCCTCCAGATAACATCACAGGGCTGTCTGACTGGTGAGGGCCAACCATTCCTCAATAAAGGCAGACATAAGATTTAATAGGCTGACACTCAGCTTCATCTCAACAAAAGGTGTCCAGGGGTTCATCCAAGGAGAAGATACGGAGGACAATGTGCTCAAGCTATTAGCCCTGCTTATGAACTTCTCAACCCACGCTGCAGCAATTAGGGTATCAGCAGAGGACTCCACTTCCACAGTAACAACAGCTAGGGAGCAGTTCTTGCCAAAAGAAACACCCCTGTCAAAATTCCTCTGCCAGCAGGGATGTGCAGGTGTTTCCCCACTCCTAATTTTCAGCCCATTGGTTGAGGGACCACTTAATCTTCTAGCCCCAAATCACACGTGCTGGGACCTCCCTAAGGTGTAGAGATTATTGTTAAAGAAAAACAAATGATGAAAATTGAAACCTGAATAATCCTCCCAGATCCGATTTATATCCGATTTAAGCTGTAAAGAAAGAAAAACTGGTGGCTGGTGGAATTTGGGCAGGTGTCCTCTCCTCCCATCTAAGCCATTCAAACCTAGTCAGCAAAGTTTCCTCTCACATAACACAGACACAATGATAGAGAGTAATTTTCTGGACCAATCTTTCTGGACCAAAATACCTAAACATTTCTAAAGCATCTTTCGCTCCTCTTTGCCTATGGGTAGACAGGTTACATTTAGGGAGTAAAGGAGAGGTGACACACTGGACTCTCATGGTTTGCATACACCTCATTTTTTGCACATTTTGTTCATTAAAGATATGAATTAGAAGCAAATATTTTCCTGCATGTGCCTTGCAAAGAAAAATAGGACACAATCTCTGAAACTCTTCAACCCCGTGTACTGTTTTGATGCCTCTCACCAAAACCAGATGCAGAGATGCTCTTTTGCCAGCTGTGGTCCGCAGGTCGTTGGTTAAAATCTTTTTTCTCCACAAGAAGCTATCTAAAGCACAACTTCTCCATCCTCCCATTCCAAAGATGCGTGTTTCAGGCTGCAATAGATTTTCTCCTTTCAACCAGCAGTTCTGTGACACAAGCCAGAGGCTGAAGGAGATGTAAACTATTTACCCTGCCTCGGCGTACGTTGTTTTTTCAAGCCAGCAGGCCAGCCTCCCTGGGCCACGTTTGTTTATAAGGCAAGTGTTTCCCGCTCCTGCAGGGCGCTCAAGGAAGGAGGCGCCTGGGAGCTTCTGTCTGAGGAAAGCCACTGAGTGATCTGCATCTCTGGCAGGGGAGATGCTTTGTTTAACCTGAAAATAGCTTCAAAAAGCAGCACAGCAAGTGCATTATCCCTGAAGAACCCGGAGTCACCAGTAATGCTGCCATACGAGTGAGAGGAGAAGATACTCCTATGGAGAAGTTTGAATGGAAGTATGAAGGAACCTTGAAAATCTCTCAGCTAAAATGTGGATGATCTGTTTCACATGATGGCTGTGTACTTTCTCTTCCTCTCTATTTTTCAGTCTCATTTCAATAATAATTCTCCCTGGATGCTCTCAGTCATTGTGGATTTTTGGGGCTTTTTTGTTTGTTTCTTTGTTTTCAATAAAACAGGGGTGCTAAACCTTCTGAATGATTGTGTTCATGTTTAGAGACTACTAAAAAAACAAAACTGGAAATAAGCTTGGAGGAAGCTTCCTCCAGTTCCAGCCAACCTGTAAATGTAATTTTGAATGCATATTGTTCAGACTACATTATTTAGTTTCTTTACTAGATTATTTACTCCTTCTTGAAATCATTGTATTTTGGGGTTTGTTGCTTAGAGTTAGGTCAATGTTTACATGGAAATGTTATTGTGAAAGAAAAGTATTTACATTTTACTGAGAACAAGTTGTACTCATACAATTTCAAAAATCTTGCACTTATTTAGTTGAAACCATTAGTCAAGTGTAACTCAAATTTGTGAGTACGTTGGGCCTAAACCCAAACATTTTTCTGCCAGTCTTTATTTTCTTATGCTTTTTAATTGTCTTAACTTTTCAATCATCTCTATCCATCATGTCACTTCCCAGTTGTCTGGGAGAAAAATTAAGAATAATGATGAAAAGAATATCGCGAATTTCCTATTCTATCCATACATTTTAATAGGATGCTAAAGTCACATATTAGACTGAAAAGAAATACAAGACAAGGCCAAGTCCAGTGTATTTTCTCCCAAAAGTGGAAAAGTTGGAGAGTTAGAATATTTACAGGAAATTATGTGCCATATTGAGACAGTCAAATATCTACACTTATGATAAAAATTCACAAAAGCCCTATTTAGATGTGAAAATAAAGTGATCTGCTGGGTTCTAGCTAAAACAAGTCAGCATTCTACCATCCTCTTGGTATTCAAAAGTTTGTCACAGTAGGCGGCAGGAATTCGGGAAATACCAGTTCCACAAATTTACCTCAGAGGTTTGGACTCACAAAGATATCAGTGATTAATTTAGAAGTAATTCTGAGTTTTAATAAGGCTTGATGCAAACCACATTCTGCTTTTTTTCTTTTTAATTCTTCTTTTTTTAAGATGCAAGGAGGCCGCAGTTTCACACTGATTATTAAATCCCAGAGTTGAAACAAGGCTTTCAGCCACAGCTGGGACCAGCCCTGGCAGATAAAAAGTATCATGTAGGACACACCGCATATTTCCCACGGAATCCCAGAAAAGTGGCATTTTGAGAGGAAGGGAATTGTCTAGTAGCTCTCCTTCAGTAGCAAACCTCAGAGCCAATCACTCAACCCTTTTCAAAACATTCTACTGTGTGAAGGCTGATTCGTGCTTCTTTCCATTTATTTATAAAGAGACAGCAAGGAAGAGAGAAGGAAATAACTAACATAAAATACAGGTGGGATGAAGAAACAAGGCTAGTTGAGGATTGTGCCTCCTCTCCCACTGCTGTGTTGCACTGTGTACTGTGTCACACACCACGCAAACTTCTTAGGGCAGCTCATTCTCATTTCCACCACAGTTTCCCTTGTCTTAGCACAGGGCTGCTTGAGTTTAGTTTTGAAGGATAAGGTCTAAAGATGCCTTTCAAATCCTGCATGGCTCTCTGTACATGGCTATGAGCTAACAGAGTCTGCGTTTGCTAGTAGAACAACTGTAAGCTTCAGCACCAAATATTAGATAAATTTAGCACTGGTTAAATGGCAGTCCTGATGTGTAAGTCTCTGCTAAGCTACAGAGCAGCCTTAAGAAAAGCTCTCCAGTTCTGGCAGCAAGCCTCATAACCAGTTTGGACTTTTAAGGGTAACTTCAGCATGCTTCACATAGCACACTACTGTTAACAACCACTTGTCACTCCTTTTCTGTCTCCTCTGCTTTCAGCCCACCTGGCAGGGTCATTACTTAAACCAACAGAAATATATTTTTCAGTAAGGTTTTCAGGGTATTAAATACCTTTTCAAGATCAGAATGTATCAGATACCCAGCCTTTTTTTCCATGTCTTTCAACACTTAATGTTCAAAATGTCAGTCAGGAGCAACATTCTGTAGGATATTTTGCTGTTAGTACAGAACAAACATTTGGGTAGAGAACATGTAAAATCTATGGAGCAAATCTTAAGTAATTGCTACCGTCTGCAGTGAGTCGTGCTGCAAATGGAATCTACAGGTTTACTCTGAATGATGTAATATATTATTTTTCATAAATATTTGCCCCTGAAAATGGGATCAACTTACGCAATGGTCTTTATTCTCCATAGAGATCTCTACTTTGCATTAGTATATCCTGCTAGGATAAGACTGTATGAATGTTGTCTCCTACAGAATAATATGAGAAGGCTGAAGAAAATCTTACTAGAATGGGAGTTAAACTTTGCCCAAAACCACCTACAAAGAAAACCCCTCTTTATTGACCAGCTCAGATATTAACCTTCATTTAGGTAACTTTAAATGGAAGTTATAACCTGAAAACTGGTATTTGTAAGTCAAATGCTCATTATAATAGCATTAAAAATGAAACTTGCTCACACTGGATATGTGTCTGTACTTCAACCATCTTGTTGCCAACCGTGTGAAGAACAACAGTGAAGGTGCAGAAAAGAATGGGTTCAATTTTTTATGTTGGGGATTCGTTTCAAGTGTTTGGCCGTAGGATTTTCTTCCATGCTCTACAGATCAGAGGCAAAACAGCTATATGAATTCTTTCTCCATTACCACTTTTCTTTCTCCCAGAAGTCCACCTTTATTCATTAACAGAAGGAAGAGATGGAGAACTGAAATCCTCTCAGTCAAAACACTGCGTTTTGTTTCTCACAATACACCGGGATTACTTTTGCATGAGGTCAGAATGCTGCCCTTTGCTGGGATTTTGTACAATAAATACCACTTATTATTTCATGATTTTAAAAACCTTTGAACCAATGACAATTTGAGGTGAGAAATTTTTGAGTCAAACCACTTGGGCTTTAAACTGAGACTTCAGTTCTCATCTCAGTCTTCTAAGTGCTGACAGAAGTGCAGCCTTCAAGTCCAGTGCTGTTTTTCATAGGTTGAATAGATGCTGATGGACACATTTGCAAGCAGACACATTCAGTGTATACAAAACAGTGAGAAATATTGTGGGAGGTGCTGAAAATGAAACTCAAAACTCTGGCATTTCCTTCAGAAAGTATAAAACAACACAGAGATCTTAGGAAGCATTAATGTGATGAAAGAACCCAATACTACAGCTGTGTGAAAAATCCTAGACAAATAATGCTTGTTCAGTTAAAATGAGATACACTGCTAAGGCCCTTCTATGCTGTTTTGTAGAGAAGACCATTCTCCAGATCCTGAATAAACTGAAGAAATCTTAGAGTTTAATTTTAGAAGAGTCTTCAAATTATTTAATAAATCATCAAGATAGTAGGATGTTTTTTCCAACCATCCAATATAATTAATGTGCATATATTGAGAGCCAGATATTCCACAGGAGCATGAATGTCTTTGCATGGGCGAAGATGGGAGATTACACTTCATTCTCCTTGCATGCTGCCTGAATGTGCACACTGCAGACTGGAATAAAAGGCAAGTTTCTGCATTGCTCAGAAAAGCAGCTGGATTTAATTGTGCGTAAATTTACCCTGCAGTGTTTGTCCTATTTATCAAGCAGTAAACTGTCACCTCAGTCATTCTTGTAGGCAAAATAACAAAGGAGCTAATCCTGATTAGGTCTAACATTGTCTGCATCACATTTATGTTCACCCTGAAAAAACAGGTCACAGAAGTTAATCCAGCCTACAAAAACATCTAGAACCAGAAAACCCATCAGGCAGAGGACAAGTCATATGCCCAGTCACCTGACATGAGCCATACACCCTGTCTTAGCAAGAATTAACCCAGTGCAAAAATTTAACCATTGGCAACCTCTTCAACTTCCTTCCTTTCCTCTCTTCTCCTTCCCAAGCGTCCCAGCAACAAATACAGAGCTAGCAATACATAAAAAGAAGGTGAACTGCATCCTTGTATATGAATTCTTTAAAAATTTGAGATTTGCTGAAGATTCTTAATCAAAAGGTATAAAAGAGGCAAGTCTGCAGGGAGAAGCTTGAGTTAACATAACCTTCCTGAGGAAGGTGAACAGGGAAAATGAATCAGAAAAACTCCTCCAGGAGAGCAGTTTATAAAAGAGGTTCTCTGTAACAGCAGTCAGGGGGAGTCTGAAGTTTATCCAAGGGAGGATATGTTTTATTCCCCCTCAGGCTTGACCAGAAACCATACTTTGCTGCTCATAAACTGGCTGGACAAGGAAAACATGTGCTGACAGTTTGGGTATCACCAAAATGAAGGCGTCAGCCTTACTCTGAGATCACTCAACTGAACAATTGTCTAAGCTCATCCAGGAGCATTTCACTGGTAATGACCAGCAAGCCAAGTTGCTGGCTTGCTCATTTCCTTCTATGAATATGCGCCAGCACACCTGAATCTTACAGCAGAATAAAGGAAAATCCAGAAAGCTGCTGCTAAACTTACTGCTTATAATGAAATCACTGCAAGATCTTTTTATGCAGACCTTTTTTGGGCTGTTTTCCAGGATGAAGCAACAGCTGTCTTTGCCAATCTCCTCACAGGCAAAGAAAATTTTCAAGATTAATTGCTCTGATAGAAAACAGGAGATTTTTTTTTCCTTTGCTTTGTTAGTGTTGCTTCTCCTGCAGTCAAGTTTCTATCCTGGAGGCTCTTCCAACTGTGAATTAATTACAGGTTTGATAAGATGCCTACCTGTTGTTTGTAGAGATCAGGAGTGGTAAACTTAAAACCCCCTTTTATTTCCTAGAAAACTTTATTTCCTGGAAGACTGTAAAATTAATTTCCCACTTCTTCAAGGAGGCTAATGTGAGGCAATTGCTGATGTTCTCCTATGGTTTGAAGTGTAGCAAAAAGAAACCTCTGCTGAAAATTGGGCTTTAGCAGAGGACAAAGGCCTGAAAACATGGCAACCCTTGCCCTTCCCCTGAAGAGCTTCCAACTAACCCATCAATGAAAACAGCAGAGCCCATAATCCAGATTGGTGGGTTCCCTTGATGAAACTCGTGCTACACAGGATGTCATCCTTTTGAATTAGGACATTTAACAGATGGATATGGCCAAGAACCAGAATTGCCTGTTCTTGTTTAAGAATAAGCTCTCCACCCAAACAAAGTATTAATGTGTCACTCTGTATAATAAATACATTACTTGCTATACAAAGAAGTAGAGCTGAATGGCTTTGGCCTTGCCTCGAACTAATTTATTTTAAATCTATATATAACAAGTTCCTCTGACAATGAATTGTGTAACGTCTACAAGACAAAAACCGGCACACTTCGTTAGCTACAGAAAGACAGGTGGACTGACAGAAACTTCCACTTAGTGCTTTATTGGCTGCCTGCCATAGTTTGAATGGGGGCAATTATGAAAAAATTGAACACATGACTTTAATAAGCTTCAATATAGATTGCTGTCTGGTGGAAAAAGAGCTTTACAATAAGTTACTCTGGGTCTAGTCTTTGCTGCTAAGAACAAATGTGTTGTTTCAGATGTCAATCATATATTCCTGGTATTATTTGAAAAGGTTAGCAAGAATACTGACATGTGGAATTGCAGATGACAGGAAGCAGCCACAGCACTGATCTCCCTCCACATCCTGTGAGATAGCCAGGCTCCCTGCATGCCAGTGAGGACGTACCTCCCTGAGCACAACAGGGATGCGGCAGCAGCACCTGACTCCAGGAATGCAGAGCAAAGAGCAGCCACCGCTGCTGCAGGGGTTTGACATCAGCCTCTGCAAGAGGATTCGTTCTCTGCCCACAGCTGAGCACTGGACAGTTCACAGATAAATGAAAAATAATCTTAGCAAATATTTAGGATGGACAGTCTTGATGCAAAGGTGTCCTTCATGGGTTTTACAGTTCAAACTCCCACCTCCAGCAACTGTACCAGCTGTGAATAAGACAACAAATAATGCATCACTTCACACTCACCATGAGGTTAGGGAGGCACTACTGCAGCAGTTAACGCTTGTTCCAGGTTTTGAGCAGCCTAAATGAGAGTTGAGCTTTGGATGAACCACCAAGTCTGTGCCAACCAATGCTCTTCCTTCCCCAGCCAAGCACACCCTGCCTTTTACAAAAAAAACTCACGTTACCCCACAAGGGGACTGCTCTTTCAGCAGTTAAGGACTGCAGAGGACTTCTTCAGGACTGAAGCAGCCCATTGATGGGGGAAGCAGTCAGTCAATGGCCCGCTTGCATGAAAGCCTGCCTACGTGTGAGTCACAGAAATCCAGGTCTGCTGAAACTGCTCACATGGGGATGGGGCCAAGAGACTGACGAGAGCAAGAGGAGCAGTTGTCCCAGCCTCCCACACAAATTTTTCTTAATTCCCCAGCAGAAGAAGCAGCGGGACAGTTTCTCCCCATTCCCACTCCCACCTGCCAACTCCAGCTCCCTCCCCTGGCAGCACTGAGTATGTATTTTCACGTGCTGCTGCTGATATTACTATATTCCATAATTTCGACCTGCTCACAAACCATCTGTAAGAATAGTAGCAATTATTAACAACAGGAACAATGTGCACTGATGAGAAATCCATATGAGACATTTCTGACACACCACAAATTCAGTAAGGACAAGTCCAAATAATGAACTGTCATAATTTGGCGCATAAATGCAACACGGAGAAAAACTGGCTAGTCAATAATCTGCAGCATCAGACAGGAGGTCACTGGCTTAATGTGAGTCATCAGTGTAATAATTTATGAGAAAGCAGTTACAATATCAGGAGATATCAATAGGCTGTTCTGTGTAAGAAAGGATAAACAAGCCTCCTGCTCAGGGCAGGAAATTCACTTTAAGAGCACTGTTGTGCTTTGAGCAGCATTGCTCCCAGGGGACAAAAACTTGTGAAAAACAAATCCAGAAAAGTACAACAAATCAAAAAAAGTACCTTCACCAACTTGAAAACAATTAATTATGAGGACAGATTACAATTATGAGATTTGTTCAGTCTAGAGACAAGGGCCACGTGGTAACAGCTCTGAAATGAGTAAAAACCCTCTGCAAAGATCGAAGAAATGTACCCCTGCTCCATGTGCACTTGCACAGGATGAGAAACAAAGGCTGAAATTTGCACACTGAGATCTCAGACATCCAGAAGATCAAGTTTTCTTTGAAACTCTGACAAAGAATGGAAACAGACTGTTTACAAGAATAAACATTTCTTCCCAAAGGTTTAAAAAATTATTAGACAAATGGGTGTCAGAAATGGTTTAGGTACAGTGCCTTCAGGTGGAGGGACAGGCTAGACAATTCAAACTTCTTTGCAGAGTTACTGTCTGTTGCTCTTTACAAATTTACCTCAAAATGCAAATCCAACTAATTCAAAACCTGATTCTATATCTCTTAATTTTTAGTACATAAAAATTCCTTTAATGTACTTCCACTGTTTAATTTCATTAACACTGAAATTCTAACTTGGCCTAATGAACAGTAAAGAAAATAATCTAACCTCAAAATGTTTCCACGTAATGCTCATAAAACAGGTAATATGGTATTATGGTGACTGTATTACTGTTGGTTGCTTACCAAGCCAAAAGACCTGTCCTCCACAGAGTTCTTAGCAAGATAATTCCATCACTGGAATTCCTTGATCCCAACAATACTGTTTCCATTATCATATTCACATCAGAATACAAATAGTGGTTAGATCAGTTGTAGCATCAATCTTGGTGACAGACTGAAATCCAAGAATCATAAAATGGTTTGAATTGTAAGGAACCTTTAGCATCTTAAAGGTCATCTAGTTCCAAGCCCCCTGCCCCAGACTGTTATCTCCAAAGAGAAGTTTTTTAAAAAAAGGAAAACAACAGCTAAAGAATTGCTGAGGATCTCAGGGGAAAAAAGTTTTGAAGAGACACTGAAGCTTTGGAAATAAAGAGACTACAGTATTTTGTTTTTTCTTAACTCTGGAGACTCAGAAGTTGCAGCAAGCCTTAAGTTAAATTAAAATGTATTTTTATTTCACACTGAACATTGCATTTCTTTGATCATAATAGTTTAATCTCAGAAGAACAAAGCAGCATTAAAAATTGCTGTCTGACTCTACCCACATTTCCTAATCTCCGCCGAGATTATTTTTAATGCAGGCAAGAAAACATCTCTTTCGAATAAGAAAATCCATATCACATTTGTCTTCAGACCTTTAATTGTTTAATGCTATTTCCCTTGGAAGATGTTCAGTTTCATCCACACAATCCTTTTTTTTTCTTTTTTTTCCAAAAGGCTAATCAATACTTTGAAATATAAAGCTACTTTATAAACTGCCTTGATTTTTCAAATGAGTCAAATTGAAGTTGTAACAAATAACACAATTTACCATGTAGTCCCCTATCCAATGTATGATATCTCTTGCGAATAGCCAGTTGGGGTTTTGGTTTGGCAGTAAAATTTTGCTTTCCAAAGCTTTATGTTCCTTATGCACAGCTGGAGAACTTTGTATTTAGCTGAGAATTACCATGTATATGCAACTGAATTGTTAATTTATAGGGGAAGGTGAAAAGTGGTATTTGCAGTGTAGTGTGAAAGAAGATGATAAATAGTAAAGCCAACAAGGGCCATGCACAAGAGAGGAGATGTAGAGCCACCAGTCAACTCAGCTGGACTCAAGCTGCCAGGCTTTTGTAATACCAGCTCTTTATTAACAGGAATAATGTTTTCCTTACAGCCTGGACCCCTAACAGGCAAAAGAACGTTTAAAAACAGGGAGGAAAAATGCTATTGCAAAGAGTTCCTTCATGCGTCTTCTCAGGGGGGTTAAGGAAACAGATACCAAGTGTTTGCAGTGTTGCAGAAATATCTTGTATTTCCTTATAGTCTGTGTCCAATAATTTCTGTGTCCAGGAATTCCAGGGGAAATTTCCAAGGAGGACCCACTGCTAGAGCACAATACGCTTCATGGATACTGTGTTCAGCTCCATCCAGCAGGTGTTTCAAAGGAATGCTCTGCCTGAAACCTGTCTTGATTCCTATGGCTTTGGAGACCTTCTGAAAAGAAAGACCTGACAAGGGCACTGAGCTTTGTTTAGAGAACTTAATCCTTATTCTCCCAGCTGCCAACAGGGAAAGGCTATGTTTTGCTTAAGTAAAAAATTCCTTTCTTAGAATCAAGGGATGAAAGTGGCAGAGAAGAGCAAACACCCTCCCTGAACAGCAGAGTTAACATGCCCTATAGCTGACTGTAAACAGCAGCAGAAACGTCCCTTTTCACTCTGACAACATATATTAAAGTAAAAAATCTCTGCCAGGTGGCATTAGGCATTACAGCGATACAAGAAACATCCAACTAACATCCTGATCCTGTGGGACTCGGAGATCTTCCCTCCTGTTGAAATGAATGGTGTGGAGGGTGCTACCAGTGTAACCTGAGCAATGAATCACACACCACCAAAAGCTACAAAGCATAAACCATTCCAGTGCTACACTGAGCGCTATTAGAAATATTTCCAAAAAAAGAGAAAAAAATCATTGATTTAAACTGAAATTTCAATCTTGGATGCACACATTGCCATGAGATTTCCATTACTCCTAAAACACTGATAATGTGAGCCCAAAGAAAAAATGTTTGAAGTGTCCATAGATTGATTTTTTTTTTTCCTTGTAAGACCCTTATTTTTATCAGTGGTACACGAACCTAGAGACTTCTGAACACACTGGGAAGCAATATGGGTGGTGAGGGATGGGAAACAGGTTGCCAGAGCAGCTGTAGTTGCCCCACAACTGGAATTGTTCAAGGCCAGGTTAGATGAGGTTGGAGCCACCTGGTCTAGTGCAAAGTGTCCCTGCCCATGGCAGTGGTGACAGCTGTAACTAGATGATCTTTAAGGTCCCTTGCAAACCAAACCATTCTATGATGTTTAATGATGGCAGGCTTGTAGTAAATCTAATCTGAAGCATTACAGTATGTTCCATGAAGCAGTTCCATTGAGCTTTTCTTAAACAAAATCTTTATTCATGAGCAGAAGAGTTTGAATAAGGTGTGCATTTGTTGCAGCTCCTTCAAAGATCTGACCTAGCCTGGCCCAACAAAAAATCAGTAACCCCTCCTAGCTGTATTAATTCAGACCCCACAGATCTGAGGAGCTGAATTTCCTGACAATGTCACCTGCAAAGGAGTATGCCAGCTCACCAGGACTTTTCCAGCAGCCTTGGTTCCTGCCTGTGAGAGGCTATGGCAGGCCGTGCAACAGCACAGGGGATGGTGTTGCTCATCCCAATATTTGGAAACTGATGAGGAAACTGAATCGGTTGAGAGACAGACCAAGCTGGACTGAAAAGCTGAGAAAAAGAAGCAGACACAGAACTGGTAAGCAGCAGAAGTGAGCTGAGCAATCTGGGAACTATACAAACCCCCATAAGGAGGGGAATGTGCTGGGGAAAACTGAGTTGAGTGGAAACAAGAGGTGCTGGATGATTCTCTACAGCTTAGAATTGCACTTTGATCTGTTGAATCTCATCGCTCCTCTGTGGAAAAACCTTCCTGCAAGGCCCTAGCAAAACATTTGGTCCCTTCCAAGTGCTGGACACATGGAGATCTGCAACCTATTATTTGTGCCACTTTGTTCACTCAAGGGAAAAGTTTTGTGATGTGGATATGCATGGTCATTGTGCTGCATCATGCTTTGGCACAATGGAGGGGTGTGCTACATGACAGGACTTCTGTTTTCCACTTGATTTTTTTCAAAGTCTAAACAATAACCCATAAAACCACAATATGTTAGAAGTACACTTCAAAAAAAATCAATTCACCTACCCACCCGCCTCCTTAGGAGATGGCTGAGTTAGTGTTACTTCTTCAAGTTTAATAAAGGGTATTTATTGGTGTGCGTAGAACCCTTTTAATTATTGCCAGAAACTTGAAAAGTAGGTGAGGTAAATAACCATGACTAGAAAAAAAAAAACTACTAAAAAAGGAAAAGGAGAAGGAATGATCTACAAGCAACACCAGTTGATGCTTTCCTGTGACCTCTTTCCCTCAGCAGTACCTGGGGGTGAAGCCAGAACAAACATCTAAGCCAGTCTTTTCTCAAGTGCTGCCCAATTCTTTGGTCCACTCCTCCGTGTGCTCAAACTGAAAACCTCAGTTGTGATCAGCCAGCAGTCAGCACTCACAGGCCTCACTGATGCCAGAAAGGTGCTTCACACTTCAAGTAAGTGCACGCCAAAGGATGGAGCCCAGAGTGCTTCAAAACCAAGCATGTAGCAAAACAATATGTCACAAGTGGATTTAGCCATGTCAGAACACACTTCCATTGAAAGAGACAGTCCAACCAAAAATTCAGTTTTCTTCTGTTTTGGTGGCGTTATTTTGCAGTCACATCAGTGATCTGCTCTACCGTGCAGCTGCCTAAGTCCCAGGGACAAGCAGAGAGAGGAATCAACAGCAAAGAGTTGTACACTGCTGCTCACATGCTAAATTAGGCTGGCTTTACCCAAATGTGAAACTGCAGCCTGGGTGTCTTCTTGTAGCCTGACCTGTCCTCTGCCTCAATGCCCCGCCTGCTAAATGGGGCGACAGATATCCGTTTGTCTAGCCCTGGTGGTTTGTAAAACTAAACTGAAGTTACAGTAATGATGCTATTAATGATGGGTGTCTCAAGAAAAAAATATGCGAGGAAATGAATAATTACGGCCTCAGCAGGGTTTGAATAGCCTGTGGTAAATAAGGTGATGGTGACACAAAATAAAATAATGAATAGGGACCCATTAGGTGAGGGCTGCTCATCCTTTATACTGAAGAAAGCAGGGGTACAATGGAAAAGCTAACCTGTTATCATGCAACAGAAGCCTGCACAGCAATGCATATGCACAGAGGTCAAACAAAGGTTGCATGTATACCATAAATGCAGGCATTTTGATTGCAGCACTAGTAAGGGTATTTTCATCTGGTTTGGGCTTGTATAACGTGACTTACTTCTTATACAAAACTTAACAGTTGACATCATTTAAGATCTATAAATTTTCTTTCTAAATGCCACGTAACTCTCCTTAAAATGTATTACTTTGAGTGCATTAAGGACTTGGTTGAATTGTTTGGTCCAGATCAGGCAGCAGACCACATTAAGAGATTCCGTTTTGGAGTGCTGAGGTTGGAACACACAGCCTTCCTCTGCCACATCTCTCCTATGTTTCTTGCAAGGAATCCAAAACACAGATGGCTTCACGACCAAAGATCCTGTCTGAGAGTCAGGCAAATGAGTGAGAAACTCTCTGCCACTCTGCAAGGGAAATTTATTCTCCACTGTTTTAGATTAAGCTGCCCCAAGAAAAACAACGGGAATGTAACACGGCAGTACCTCACAGCCTAAGTGGGCGGCCACTCAGATTTTAAAAGCCATTTGGTCCAGCGTATGAAACAGTAGCAGTCTGTTACTGTTTATAATGTAGCTACAAATATTTCTATGGCCTTTGTCACCAGCGGAGACAGCTATTCGCAATGAATGTCTCTCATAAACAACTCTGTGGAGTCAGACTGCATTATTATTTCCATTTTGCAGGAGAGAAGGTAAAACAAAAGAACAGACCAAATTCACAAGGGTATCTTTGTGACTAACTACCAGTGAAATGAGTCAAACTTGGTTCAACTGCAGAACTTCTGGGGACCTGGATCCACAAATCAGATGACCATCTAGAGGGGATCATTCTACAAAGCTTTATATCTTTGAAAGGTCATTAGTGAATTAAGCACAATTTTTTTCAGAAAATTGAGCAGTATTATGTCCTTCAGTACAGGGTTGGTTACTACCACTAAAGTATTAAACAGACAAGAGAAACTGGAGCAGGAGGAGTGGTAGGGTTATACCAAATGCTTGCAATGATGGGTTTAATAGCTCTTTTTCACACTGCTCATAACTAAATTTCCTCCTAATACTGTCTATTTATTGTATAAATGGAAGAAACAGTACGCCAACAAACACTGAAAATACAAAAATCATTAATGCTGTCACACAGTAAGAAAAATCTTGTCATTCTAGCCAACAGTTTCAGAAGCACAGATTTCTATACATATTCTAGATCTATATAAAAATGTAACAAAGATTTACACCACCACCTTTAGTTAGCTCTGAAAAATCCCTCTGGTGTACACATAAGTGTTAAACCTAACCTAGTGTAAGTTTAAACCTAACCACAGAACCACAGCTCTCCTCTAGCTCTTCAATCCAAGTGTGGAAGGTGTTTGCCCACCAGTACAAACAACTTGTTTGGAGAGAAGCGAGAGCAGTGCATCATTCAGGAGAATTTTTTCAGCAGTTCTCATCTTTGCTATTTGTCCTCCACTTCCCAGCATGTCCATGGCAGGGCTGCAGCCCTTCTCCAATGTAACTCCCATCTAAGAACTGCCCACTGAGAGCAGGAAGGTGCTTCCCAGAACCAACAATGTCATCTTTTGTCATCCTTTACTCATCAGGACATGAAAGCACACAGGTGACAGAGTTTGTCGTCAGCAGGTGCTGTCATCCATGGCTGTAAAGCTCCAGGCAGAATTCCCTTCTTGCCCTCTAAACACGCAGAGGACTCTGCCAACGCACTGCTAACAGAAGTGGCAGAAAAACAGCAGCTTTTTCACCTATTTAAACCGCTGTGTTTTAGAGACAGAATTTATTTTCCCTTATTTTTACATCAGCTAGGCTTTATTTCTCTTTGTTACCTAAAATAACCGTAAGATATTTGTTACAAAAGGAAGGCTGTAACACTGGGTTTATTTTAGCACTCTTTGGCTGCTAGCTGACTGCACAAACATGTTCCAAGGGAAAGAAGCTTGGTTTAAAAGGTTAGATTTTTGCACAAGAACCTGCCCAGGCAGTTGATGTGCTTCCATAACTTAGTGGCATTCCACTTTACTTGTTTAGGAGATTTAGTCTGCTTTTCTTTGGTGTTACTATTTTATTATTACACAAAGCATGTGTACGACTGAAGCGCATGTCCACAGATTTAAAAAGTGTCCAGGACTTTTTTCTGGCCCCAAAAAGAAGAATTGCTAATGGATTTATAAGAGAGTGCTTAATACAAAAGAATTATAAAGTACAGCGACAGCCACAGTGATAATGTTAGCTATGATTGGCTGCTACTAAGCATACTGTGTTAATCACAAACATTTTGGAGAACTGCATTTTAAAGAGAACTGACCAGGAAAAATGTCATAACATCACTACACTTCTATATCTGGGTTTGCATGGGAACTGTAATCTAAGAGAAATGTGAATTTCTGTGCATGTAATACAGCCACTACCAAGGAGAAACCATTACACATGCCAGCATCTCTATTTCATACAGAGCAGCAATTCCATGCCCAAATTTTCCCACATGAACGAGACGCTCCCTAGACAGTTTAATCCTCACTGTCCAGCTAAAATGCCTACTGCAGCTGGGTTATCCCTATTTGCAGCAAAAAAACTTCTCAAATTTTCTTCTTTATAGCTACAGCTGGAATTTTTATCTTTCTTTCTTAAAGGAAAGACATGCTAATAACTGATCTAGAAAGAATCAGATATAAAATTTTACAAACGCTGTAGTAACTTCAGACAATCTTTTACCTTCCCTCTTTTTACTGATGACCTCTGGTATATATTTACTTATTTTCCAATTTATAAGGCAGCAAAAATAATAAATAAAATACATCTTCAGGCAGCTACTAAAAACTGAATTGCTAAGAGAACATACTCAAAACTACATTTTAAAAAGAGTAATTATGAGATGTTCCAGTTCTTTGAAAACTGATCTGAAAGAATGCTCCCAATGCTCTAGATTTATTTGCAAAACTGAAGTCAGTAATGACAGATTCTGAAGATGGAAATATTACTTCTTCATCTGTAGCTGTATTTTCAGCTGGTGACCCTACAGGCAGCCATCATTCATTCAACAAAACCTACTTGGTGGCCCTTAATCAAACAGAATACATTTAACAATTTAAACAAAATACTGAGTTTGCAGTTGTTATTCAGTCACAAGAGAAAAGAAGTTAGTATAAAGTGGCCTAATTAATATGCAGTCAGGTTTTAGAGCAGGTATTCAATTAATAATTATTTAATACATATGTTGCTTGATTGTAGCATATGTCAATACAGAATTAGATTGTCAATTTCAGACATTTCAGACTAGAACTTCTATGCTTTTTACTACTAAAGGAAAACGTAGCTGGCTGCTGTAAAGGTTCACTCTCTATACAAGCTGCCACAGTTAGGAAAAAAAAAAAAGGTTTTTATTGCTTAGGCTGACCAGATACAAAACAAAGCCTCACATGAAAAGTCTTAGATTGTACCTAACCCAGGTAAAGGAAGAAACTAAGCCCATCTGTTTCTGAAGCTATGTCACTCATGCTGATTTTCTGAGTATTCTGCACAGTCACCAAGATATTCTGTGTTTGGGAAGAAAGAGAAATTTGCTAGAAACCTCCTGCAAATGAAACCCAGCTGCTTAAGCACAATCCCAGATGTCTCCTGCACCGTGTGGCTGTGATAGATTAAACTGAGCATAAGAAAGAGATGAAATATTTATGAAAATTAAATTTGCAGTATGCATGTCAGTAAGCCTGAAAAACATTCTTTTCAAGCAAAGACAGGAAACCACATTTTTCACCCAATCGGCTTAGATTAGGGTATAGTAGTGGTATTCATGGAGCTCCTGAGGTGCTTATGTTTCATGCAGACTGCTTAGCTTTTATTCACATGCCTTATTCCAGAAACAGGGACCACTGATACTGCCTCTGACACCAACGGATCAAACATTTATAAACAACATGCTCAAGTGAATTATGATATTTTACCTCTTACCCACCAAAAGTTCAGTATTTTGAAGGCTGGGAAAAAGCTCAGATCACACTGAGCACTCACTGTGTACTGGACACTGTGTACTGTGTACTGTCCCAAATACTACTGGGACAAACAAACATGCCCTCTTTCACACTCAAGGGAATGCTATCAGACACTTAAGTTAATTCCTACATCCTGACACATCATCAGGCTATTTGTTCCCCAAAATGTCATACTTGTGTTGGCTTCCTCAAAAGAGAAGTGGGGGGAAAAAAATAATTGTGGTAAAAGAGAATAGAAAGCACAAATTAAGGTAACATTTACAATTAAGTGAAGCCACGGAAACACTAAATAACTTCATTTTTACAGTGGATCCCATCCCCAGTAGATCTGTTATCACTGTGATAAGCTCTACTAGGGAACATGACCGGGTTTTCCTTTCCCAGCCATTCCTACATTTCATCCCTCTGCAAACAACTGTCTTGGAAAGGGTAAGCACTCCCTTTCAAGATGCTCTTTTCTCTCCTTTGGGGAATTGAGAAACCCAGAAAAATTTGTTAGAAGTTAATCTTTGTGTTCATTTGGCACTCTATTACTTCAAAATCCTGCTAGATACAAATATTCTTTTGAATATGGAACTATGACTTAATACACACAGATGTGAGCTTCTTAGCAAAGCAAAATGAGTACAAAAGGCTAATATTTATTAGTGGATTAGTAATAAAAGGGCTGCACTTCTCGGTGCAGCTCACCGAATGTTTTTAAAACAGAAATCAAAGGTCATTAACTTCAGCAAAGCAGGAACAGAGACAAATGTAACACTTCCCATCACCCTTGTGCTCCTTAAACACCTCCTGAGTGCATTACAGGGCCACCGGATGAGCCAAGACAGCAGAGCTGTCCCAAAGGAGATCAGCAGTTTATTTGAAGAAGCCCAGCAAGCAACATTTCCCAAACTCTCTTCAAAAGAGGAGCAACCAATATCCTATTTCCTTTTCATGGTATGTTTATATGCTATGGCTCAAGTACCTTTTACACTGCCAAGCCATTGCAAAGCCACATTTCAGCACAGGAAGAACAATACACTTGCTTAGCGTGCACGTTTTGACTTTTTACAAGAATATATTGCGTCTGAAGCAACAGCCCAAAATCTGCTGATAGATGACCGGTACTATTGCAATATCACAGTAACTCCACAGACAAACATCATAAACATCAGTAGCATTAGAAAATATGTTCCCTGCAGTCAGTTTCCAGTGTCAAATGCTAAAAAATAGAAGATCTGCAAACAGGGGTTAGTAAAAAGATACGACTAGCCTTGCTCTGGATAACTAAACTCATATACTAGCCCTGATAATTTTTTAAAGGAGTTAAGTCTCCACTTCTGTAAATTACTCAATGAAGAGAGTAGTCCTGTGAGTCTCAAAAAGACCATCTAAGTTTAAAATCACACAGGTTTTTTAAACACTTCATGGTTATTTTGGCTAATACATGGCACATCTTGTTTCAGTCCATTTAAGTATTCTGCTTTCTAGTGACGAATCTGGAACAACAGGCATTCCAAAATAACACAAATGAAGTGATTGCCAAACTGCAAAACAAGTCAGGCCTTCAAATTCAGTATCTCTGTCAAGGCCAGGCAGGTGAGGATGGGTGATAAACTCCAGTTCAGAACAAGTGGTGCAAAGTACCTTCCTTATGTCCTGAGTTGAACCATATCTCCTAGAAAAACAAGGAGGGAGGGAATGAAAGAAGCAAAGACCCAAGTATTGCTATCTTCCCTCCAAGTATGATGCTGAAGCGATGAGATTTTGAGCATCTGTAATGCTCACCATAAGCTACTTTCACTGCTGATTAATAGTGAGAGATTAATATCCAGGGATGCCACACAACAGCTGCAGTCTGAACCTCGTGAACACAGACATCGTTACGCATTTAACAGCTGGGTTCAAACTTTAAGTGGATTTTCCTGTATGGCAACCAGGATCAATTTACAATTGAAAAATTATTACTTTAAATGCATGCTGTATAACTACAACATGCAGCTATCTCTGAAGTAACACAACCCAAAGGTTACCTATCCTCATGCTTCCCCAATCATCCTTCAACTTTCAACAAGCCAAACTATGTCAGGTCCTATCTTCTAATTCCCACAATTTTTACCTGAGTGTTAAAATGCATCAAGAAGCAGCAAATGTCAGAGCTGGACTCAGAGGCCTGGAACTTCTCCAAACAACCAGACCAGCAGGTGAACATGAAATTCTTTTGGATTACACCAAAGTACAGAATTGCCTGCTAAATCCCTTAAGCAGTGAACAGTCTGACAAATAATTCTACCAAATATTTCATTACATCAGGTTTATATATTCACCAGATTGCAACAATAATTGACAATTACCTCTACGCAAAGTCTCTGTGGCTTTGGATCCATTAATCATAAAGGCTGACATGTCACCACTCTACAGTGTGAGCCATAAGCTTCTCCTCAAAGATACAACTGGGTCCTGCTCAGTTTTCTCATACTTTCTCCCTATTTCTATTTATAAAATTATAATTATTTATTTCTAAAATATTCTATTTTTTACAACTGCTACACTCTTAATTCAGAAAGACTTCTCTGTGATTTCCACACATGACTTTAGGACAAGGCTGCAACACAGCCAACTTTCTGACTATACAAAAGATGCTCATTTGTTGCCCCACTTGGGATGCCATCAGTGGTAGCATAAGATGGAAAAATCTGCCAAATCAATATCCTGCCTCCATCCCACATGGGTAAGATGGGCAGGAAAATCTCAGGGTTTTTGTAAAGCTCCATTTCTACCGTAAGTTATGGCTTACACTTCATTCCATATATAGGATTGATACAGCTGTGCACTGAGAGATGCAAACGATTTAGGCCAAAACCATGATTTTGCCCCAAAGCTCAGCCTCTTATGAAATTTTTTTTTTTTTTTTTTTGGAGCTGAACTTTGCTCAGATTATGGATAAAATGATAAAACAAGTTGGGATAAAAAGAGTTTTTAAAACAAAGAGGCGGGTTTGGTAAGAAGAGCTTTTGTCACCAGTTTCCTTGACAGTACAACCCTCTTGGTTGCATCATGGAGCTCAAGTAAGCAGTTTTTCTAACCATTCAGTTAATTTAGCTCTTGGCCTACATTACTTAAACAGTTTTCAAACAAACATTACCTTTTCTGACTTAATTTTTGAACATTTTCTTCAGAAAGAATCTCCTTAAGTCTGAATTCCAGCCTGAAAAATCACCCTCAGTAAGTCTGCAATGCAAGATAGAAGCAAAAAATAGTGTGCAGCCCAAAAGCCTGAACATAAGACCCGCAGTTCAGTCTGAGTGAACTGCTCTGCCTTTCTTCCTTACACTTTGATCTCAACTTTAGAGAATATTAAATCCAGCCAAAAATACTCCAACAAACAGACAGACAGGAGCAACAGCTAACACCAGTCATGAACAAACCATGTCAAAAACATTTCAATTCCCTCTAGGATAAAATATAGGCCTATAAGACAAACTGAAGGATGAGGCTAGCACTCAAAAATGTTCTTAAGAAGTTGGAGAACTGTTTGGGAGAAGCTGGAGTGCAATTCAGACAGTATAACACAATATTCAGCCACTGTAACAATGCACACACAAAAGCAATTACACAAACAAAGAAATACTCAGATCTGAGTTCTGCATTTTGAGGAACATCCAGAGAGACTGAAAAATGCACAGCAAACTTCAGCAGAAGTACCTGGAAATGCTCAAGACCAGACAAGTAGAATTGGGCTTGAACTAGCACAAAGACAAGCAGGGTACGCTTAAGACTAATTTTTCTAGAGGTGAAAATAAAGAGACACTGGAACTTATTTCCTGAAACCTGTGATCTCCTCATCACTGAAGGGAAGCCAAATGTTGGTGAAAGTATGTATGTGTGTCAGAGGGATTGACTAAACTCTTGGCATCTAATGCAAATCAGCCATTACATTAATGATCTAACTATATTTGATATTATTAACCATGTGGAACCATCAGGATCTCCCCAGGTATATGTACAGGTAAAAGGCAAACTCCACAGGTGAGTAATTCATGCCCTCACTGTGATCATCCTGCAAGGAAACAGAAGCTTTGAGGGGATAAAGAATAGATGCATCTACTAAGAAAATTTAAGATAGAATTAATAAAGCTTTAGAATATCTTGCTCTCAGACTGAGGTGTGGACTGAATTACATGAAAGACTTCTTAATTTCATTTTAAACTCTCTTTTCATAACAATTTCTGGCCTTGAAACTGACCCACAACCCAAAGATTAGGAGGAAGCAAATTCTTACCGTGATGTAATTAAAAAGACATAAATACACGAAGAATACAATTATACAATGCATAGCTTACCAAGGTTTTTTTCCCACAGATTTAGCTCCTAAAATTATCCTCAAGCACTCAATTGCTATCACTTTGTCTTTCTTTATTTGCTGAAAGATTTTGGGCTGGAGCTGCTGAAAGCACCTGTGGGAAACCACTGGGCACTCCCTGGCAAAGATTCCCCAGCACAAGCCACTCGCCCTCTGAGCAGTGCGGGCAAACAAGAAATACACAGTCCTTGGGAAGGAAAAAACCCTGTGCTGAACAAGACACTAGTTGCATTTCCTAAAAAATTTTGTACAAGTGTTCAAAAACCAAGAAAAGATTTGACTCCCAACTGCCAGGAAGTTGGAAATGTATTTCAAATGCAAACAGTGAACTCATAAGCAGCTAGGTTTCAAATTACTGGGAATCTCCTACTGACACTTGTAATTACACTGCTGATAAGACACTATATCTGAGGATCTTTCCTTTTGACTTAATTTGTGCATGCTCATATTTGTGCCTGAAATTCTGCAGAGGGGGAAAAATCTTGGTCTCTTCTGGACAACCTAATTTTCCTGTGCACATCTCAGCAGCCTATTGCCTTTCTTCCACAGGTCTGCCTAATCCCCCTTGCAGATGTTCTTAAGTCAGAATACACACTATTTCCTTGGAGGTCATTGCACCAAGATTCTCAGTATCTTTAGGAGCACATTATTTCGGTATGGATAACTCTGAGAATAATCCAGGATCCCCCTTGATTTCAAGGGATCATGGAAAAAGAAAAGTGTCAAAGTATCTACCCATCTAAATTTTAAAAGGGAACAGAGAATGTAATAAGACTCAGGTACATTTCTGACTCCTGGTTCTGGGGAAGTTGATGCAGCCCCAGCTGCACTCTCCACTTCGGCAGCAGAGGGTGCTGCCAGAATACTAAGGGCCCCTGCAAAGATACACAGGACTGGTCAGGCAGGTGTGACTGCAATTTGTCCAGAGCCTCCATGTCACAAAAGTATCACTTAGGAAAAACAGTACCAGTTAATGGTTTCAAACTAGTTTTTCAGTTATCACCCGAAGTCCATAAAATTTGTTCATCCCACGCCAAACTGTGTGACATTCTCACTCTTATGCCTCATACCCGGCTTCTGCAGTGTTGCCTGAAAATGAAGTCAAACATTAGATAAAAACCACCAGTACAGCAGTTTTGGGATTCAAGGAGAAAATGTTTGACCAAGGACTGTAAGCTTGAATCTGAACTTCACACGCTGTTGCACTTGGTTAGGACCCCTGCAGACCAGCTGCTGCTTAGAATCCTGCTCTGCCATCTACCATGCTCTTCCCAAGCCCAGCTGTTCCCACGGACACTGCACCCACTTCCCACCACATGAAAGCTTTCAAGGGCAAATGGACTGCACGAGTGGCACTGCTGTTTCTTCTGCTCCTTAGCTTTAGTGTATCTTACTAAGGAAGCCAGAGTAAAACTGTCTCAAGCATCAGGAAAACTCATGGTTGATGCTGAAGGGCTGGAGGTGAAGCCACAGAAAAGTTTACCTGTTTAGTTAACAGAACTAATTTATGAGGAAAAGGAAAAAAATTTTCCTTGCTATGCATACTTTTTTCTCTTTTCAGATGTGATTATCAGCGTGCTAAATAAATGCTTCAAAATGAAAACATCCAAGCCAAAGCATCCAGGAGTGTTTCGTTAAATTATTTACCACTTTTCAAGAGACACGAAGCTTAACAGAGTCTTCAATGACAGTAATTTCACAGCTCTTGCAAAGAACATCAGTACATGAATGACGCGCTACTGTAAACACATTTATAAACTCCCCAAAAACCCTCCAGAAAACACATCAGCTCATTTACTGCACCCAGAACCTGTTTTCAAATGCAATTTTTAAAGTATGTTTCAAATCCTCTGATATGCACTCGTTATTTTCATCTCTATAATGAATTAAGCTACCATGATTCTGCTGTCAATCACAATTCTGCCTTACTACAATCTCTGTTTACTGCTAATTAGTGCCTCCTTTTCTTACTAGCTATGTCAAATTTTTGCATCTTGATGGATAAATACGGCATTTGCACTTACAATGAGTATGATGCTTTCCTGCTAAGACTTAAATATGAGCAAACTCAGTCTTCCTACGAAACCAGCACGGTTCCTAAGTCCATAGCTACTGATAAAAAAACCCTCGCTGTTAAAAGGGGCAACCACACAAAAGTTACAAAAAGCATAACCCTGAAAAGCTCAAGATTTCTAAACGCAGATTTAATACAAGACAGATTCTTTAAAACTTTTTCTTTTGAGCAGTGCTAGTAGCCCCAAGTTGCGCTATCAGAAAGCGAACCGCGGCGAGAGCAGCAGCTCCTGCCGCCCCACCGCGCCGGCTGTTCCCGCACGCCGTGCGCCTTCGGAGCATCACCCGCACCGCCGCACCCGGCACCCCGGGGCTAAAATCCTTCCCCCCTCGCCCCGTCCGCGGGCACCTTCCCGCCGCCCGCTTCCCCCTGGCTCCGCGCGTCCCTTCCCGCTCACCTCGGGCGTGCAGCCAGCGCCGCGCCAGTTCCCAGGGAGAGCCGCGGCTCCGGCCCCGCTCCGCCCGCC